>CM068368.1:529491010-530027285 GCA_034769895.1 Magicicada septendecula
CTTATTATTTTTCACATAATTATAAATTAAATGGTTTACAATTCATTTTGAGTTAACATTTTCCTTAAATAATTTTACGTCTTTCATCGTTATTCTTGGTTTTAAACGATTTGTTGTTATAACACTCTAATACTGATTAATTCACATTTTCTTTGTACTGAGTCCCTGGTTAGGCATTGTATTACATATTTCCAATAAAGTTAATTTTATCTTCTGGTCATTACATTTACTCTTATGTATTTCTGTGATGATTACATTTAAATATCCTTATTTTAAATTGGCTAGTTCCTGCTGATTTCATACAGTTTTATTTATTTTATACTTTTGGACTTGATTATATTGTAAAGTTTGAATTTGGTCTAAAATACGGTTTTGCTTTGCAATTGGTTTTTTAACTATTTTGTTACCTTATTAGGTCTATGGTTTACAATTCAAAAATATATCAATATTACCTTCTTGCCTTCTCTGCCTTAACAAAATTTTAACATTAATCAACATCATTTAATTATAACATAACATCTTATATCTATCATTTTTATTTGTATTATTTAATTATACTAAAACATCTTAGGTCTATCATGTTTACCTATATTATCTAATCATAACAAAACATTCTATATTTAACATATTCCATTACATCTATGGTAAGTTCATGGTTTCCTATCTATATTACTATTCATACAATCCTTATATATTCTATATTTAAACACTCTTATTTACTAATATTTGCAGTCATTTGCTGTCTTTTATTCGTATGTTCTAATACTGTAACACCTTCTATAATCTACTCTTAATAGTAGTCTTTGATATGTATCATGTTTTATTAGGGTATTTCAATTTTTTATTCTCTACACTTAATAGTAGTCCTTGACTCATTATGTTTTATTATATTATTTCAATTTTATTATCTACTCTTAATAGTAGTCTTTGACTCCTTCTATCTAAACCCTTTTATTACCTACTCTAATGGTAGTCTTTATTCTGATTATGTTTATTATTGTATTTCACTTTCTATTCTCTACACTAATGGTAGTTTTTACTTCTTATTTACACTATGATAGTATTTCACTCCTTCTAGCTAACATGCTATTCTTTATTCTTAAATTATTTTTATATTTACTTTACAATTCAATTCATTGGTAATGTATCCTGTAACTTGGGTTACTGGGTTTAAGTTTTGTCATTGTTTTAAATCTGTTTAATTGTTTAATTTTATCATTTTTGTATTTGGATCTTCTGATGTCATTAATTTGATAAGTTGCCCCTTATTATTTTTTCATTACTGCTCCATATCCTACTGGGTATACTGATGATGTACTGGGGTTTTATATAGATGGTTTCTTTTATTTGGACCAAGAGTTTTCTTTGTTATAGAGTTTATTTTTTAATATTTTATTGACTACAATGATCAGTTTATTTAATTCATTTTTAACCATTTAGTTATCACTCACTATTGATTGTCCCTTCTTTTTTCTTTTTTAATGTTGTATTAAGTTATGTTTAATGGTGAAAATTCTGTTATGCTACAGTATATTGTTAGTTTTGTTAATTGTTAGGTCCAGAAAATTTATACTATTGTTTTGTTCAATTTCCAGTGTAAATTTTAGTTTGTGGTGTATTGTGTTTATGTATTTGTGGAAGTTTTCAACTTGTCTTGTGTTGCCTTTGAATAAAAGTAATATATCATCTACATACCTGTGCCAGTAAATGATTTTGTTGGTGTATTTGTTGTTGTTTATTATGTGGTTCTGTTCTATGTTGTGTATATATATTTCTGCCAGTATTCCTGATATGGGGGATCCCATCGGGAGACCGTCTGTTTGTGTGTATATCTTGTTATTGTATGTACAGTAATTTTGCTCAGTTATTATTTTGGTAAGTGTGATGATCTCTTGTATGTGTGTTTTGGGTGTGTTGTTTTGTCTGAGTAATTGTTCTAGTGTTTGTATGGTTTCTTGAATTGGGACATTGGTGTATAAATTGGTTATATCAAAAGATGCTAGTATTGAGTTGTGTGGGATGTGGATGTGTTCAGCGTTCTTGACTAGTTCGATGTTATTTTTGATAGAAGTATTGTTACTGAGATTAATGTTTTCTCTGATTATTTTGTCTATGTGTTTTGCGATTTTGTGGGAGGGAGCTTGTGTGTTGTTTATTAATGGTCTGATGGGAATGTTAGGTTTGTGTATTTTCGGTAATGCATTTAGTTTAGGGGGGTTAGGTTTGATTTGTTTAAGGTATTTGGTGCTTTCTTGTTTGATTATATGTTTTGTGTTATTTATAAATTTGTTAACCTGTTTTTGAAATTTTAGTGTGGGGTCTTTATTTATTTCCGTTATATTATTTTCGTTGAAGATATTTTCAATTTTAGTGTTTAGTTGATGTTTGTCCATTATGACATTTATGTTCCCTTTATCAGCTTTTAATATTGTTATGTTGTGTTCAAGCAACTTTTGTTTTACATTGTTAAGCGTTTTTATTTCGTTGTTGTGTTTTTTGGTTGTGTATGTGTGCGTTGGAGTTTCTGTTTTTATGTCGTGACGTATTGGGTCCTGGTCGTTAATGTGCGTGTTTTGTACAGCTGTTTCTGTGTCTATGATTATGTCACGTATATGTCTATTGTGGTTTTTGTTGTTAGTTGTATTGTTTTTCAAATTATGCTTCAGTCCTTTGTTTAATAAATCCATTTCATCTGTTGTGAAATTAACGTCAGTTGTGTTTACTGTGCGTGTGTGGAATTTGTATGTCGGTTCAGGGATTGCTTCTATTGCGCGTGTTGTGAGGTTTGTTATTTTTTTTTTGTGTCGATCTTGTATTATCAATTTGAGTTTTTCTATGTTGTCTTGTGTGTGTTGTATTACATTTTCTGTGTGGTGTAATATTTGTGTAAGTTTTATGTGTAAGTTGTATGCCTGTCTGTTGAGTGTGTCTTTTTTATGGTATAAATAATTGATTATGTTATTTAGGTTTATTTGATCTAATTTTTGTTAGATTTGAAGTGTAGCATGTGTGTTTTGTTTTATTGAAACTTGTGCGTGTGTTGGTATGATGTTGTGTTTTCGGCATGTTTTATTGAAGGCTATGTGTAAGGAAGTTTTTGTTACGTGTTTTTTGGCGTTTCTGTACTTTTTGGTGAAATACGCTACAACGATACAAGTTGCATATATCTATATGTAATTTAATTTGTATAGCCCCATGTTCTTTGGGGGCCAAATTGTAACAAGTTATATATTCTGTGCAATTTAATTTGTACATTAATTGAACTCATACACTTTATATAACATTACTAACAACTTGTACTGTATGTGTATTTGGGGTTCAGGTGTAAATATAATAAGAGTATTTTTATTATCAGTATTAAAAACTCATATTATTTATTATTTTTTCATTATTAAAATTATTCATAAACATCATTAATTTGTCTGTCACGATATTGCTCATTATTTAATATATATATCTTACGATATGCAACACTACACCTATTTAAAAAAAATTCTTATATCTAAACATGTTAATCTTATATCTAAACATGTTAAATAATTTTTATTAATGTATTATAAAATTAAAATATTCTTATATTGAAATAAATTGTCTTATCTCAGATCTGATCTCTACTCGCTCAGTCTATACCAATGTTTTGACTTCAATTTAACTTTATATTAATTTCTTGTAGACTGGCTTTTGTTTTAATATTCAACTTTAAATTAATCTTTCTATACTTCAAATATCTAATCACTTTACTATTTATTTTGATCATAAACTCTACTCTCTTTACTTTAAATTCTCTTTCATTTATTACTGCTTTTATATTTATTATGCGATCGCTCATTCTTATGACTAAACATTTATTTACATTTTAACATATTATTACTAAATATAAACTTTCTTTGTTTCAATATACTGTCTTTTGAAATCGTCTTTATGAGCTCTTTTGTTTTTAAAAATCATTTAAAATGCATTAAGCATGTCACCTCGATTTCTGATGATCTTATGACTGTTGTCCGGGGTCCAGCGTTGTCTAGAGTTAATCTTCCATTCCTCTTGTCCTGGCGTGGTCCTGGATACGTCTAGGGTCCAGCGTCGATTTACGGCAAATGTTCCTGGGTACGTCTAGAGTCCAGCGTCGATCTACGGCAGCTTCCCTGGATACGTCTAGAGTCCAGCGTCGATCCAAAGCATATTTCCTGGATAGACTCCTGGTAGACTAACTATTGCTGTATTTATTTTTCCCGTAATATTGTCGTGACTTTAACAAACGTCATTTCGTTTGTTACTGCGACTTGTAATAGAGTAATAAAAATAAACTGTTTTGCCGACGGACAGCATGTCCGGCTGCAACTGAGTCTTGAAATGAAAAGAAGGGTTTTTGGTCGAACCCTTAATTTATACCCTCTCCAGATTCCGCGCTAGTCGGCTCCAAAATCGTCCTGTCAATACCTGCGTATCTCGTGACAGCCCCCACTACCGAACCTTTTCATCTATTTGCAATTATTAGCAAATAGCACTGTTTTGCATGCAATCGAAATAGCACAAATCGTAGCTACTTCGATTAATCACTCACTGTATTAATTTGAGCGTCTTAGGGTAATTTGCGTATTTTTTAGCACATTTATTTTGCACTGTCTTCGCATAATGTGTTCTATTAACGTCATCTTTTCACTGGGGATAACTATAATTTTTACCCACACTTTGGTACCTTTGGATTGATCATACATTAATTTGATTTCTCACAGTGAATTAAAACAACTATTTTATTAATTACTTGGGGCGGGTTGCTGAGTTCTATCTATGCCCGCTTCACTCGCACACACAAGATACACGTGTAACACACATACAATTTAGCAGGTGTTCACTGCGTGTCAGAACAGGTTACTTGCTCCCCTAATCTAATAATGAAATATTTTTGCACTCTCAGACCTGTCCATTTACCCGTAACTTATACAAATTATACAAAATTTACATTTATTTAAATTAATGCCTAATACAGCTATGGCTGTATCGTTGCATTATTCCTCTGCCTGAGAGAAAAAATTTAATAAATATTTATTTATTAAATTTTTGTCTATTTGTTCTAGACAAATACAATCATTTTATATTAACTTAACTTAAGTTTACATTGCTAAACAAACACATAATAATGAGTAAGTCAGTCTAACGTTCCCGTGGTGGTATGTAATATTTACCCCCCATTATACAGCTGATCGGTGCGTTGACCTTGTCCTGCTTCAGTGGCCTTGTCCCACTTTTACTCTCTTCTCATTATTCATACGTAGAATTTCTTGAATGACGTCGCATGATATTTGCCAATTTCCTTATCCTTTCTCTCATCGTATACGATGAATGTGTGTCTTCCTACGCGCTGTTTTAACGTATAAGGTCCGTTGTACAACTGGAAGAATTTCTTTGCTAAGTACCTTCTTCATTTTACCATATGCAGGGATGTATTTCTGCAAGAGTATTTTTAAAACAACTTTAGTTGTGGGTCGCATAATTGGATACAGATGGACGGCTTTGGAAAATACATAAATTATATACATATAAATTTTATACATAAATTCAAACAAATTTATAAGTATAAAAGCCAGTTGAATTAAGCACACACGAATATAAAAATTATCTTCACTTAATTTGTAACTATAACGCAGTTATCGTTTTTCACCCAAAAGTAATACGGGCGAATGTTTATGTTTTCAACCGTTGAAATATTTGGCGTTGATCATCCGAGAGATTTTAGATGTTGGCAATCCAGATCAAAGTGAGAAATGTAGATCTGTCAATGTAATACCGAATTGTAGGTTGATTCCAGAAACCGAGGCAAGCTAATATTTAAGGAATCGAGACATTCTAGTAATATCGACAATAACTGTGATAGCAGTGAAGGTGAAGATACTGTTCACACAGTTCAGCCAGAGAGGTCCATTGTGGAGGAGCCTTCATTTTTGAAGAACGAAGAGCCAGTTCACGTCAAAAATCATGATGAAATGTCATCAAATCAGGTAGGGAAGGTCTTAGATTCTGATCCTATTAATTGGCAAATGAACGAGAGCACACGCGATTATGTAGCAAAGTTTGGATTTAAACAGAACACTAGTGCGGACTGTAAAACCAAAGAGGGAATATAATGATGCCCCCCCCCAACAGAGATTTGTGGGAGGGGGCAAATTTATACTGCCTACGGGCGGCAAAATGTTAAATCCACCCCTGCTTATAATTACATATCATCTTATTTTTATTGATATCAATTCTTGCACTTAAAGTATTTAATAAATCCATTCCAATAATTCCATCATAAATAAGATAAATTATGATCATAGGATATATTATTTCTAATTCCTTATAATTTAAAGTTACGTAAGCTTGCTGTCTAACTTTTTCTCTCTTATTCATGGCTGTAATAACATTCATATTACTGACAGGTAAAAAAGCCGTTTGTTTAAAATATTTTTTATTTTGTTGTACCCACTTATTACTTAGTACAGTTAATTGGCTACCTGTATCGATTAACATTTTAATTTTATTTCCGTTAATTTGTACATTAATTAGCGGACATTTTATTTCTGGTTGATTTGGTGTCACCCTTCTGTCGGTGTCTAATAATTCATTTCTCACATCACACGGAAATATATTGTTCATTGTGGACTCGTACGTCCTGTTTTTCAGTCATTGTTCTGTGTCATGGGAACAGGATGTTTGCACAGAGCTGTGTCGCGGTTTCGCTTTGATTTCTCCCTCTGCACTCCCTCTCTTGCTCTGCACTGTAGACACGAAGCGATCATGTGTTTTCTTAAATCTCTGCTTCCAATTTGTATCACGCACGTTTTTCTCTGAGTGTGGTTCCTGCTGTACGTTTCGCGTGTTATTCACAGCTGTGTTGCTTTACACTGTGCGCTGGCGGTGTGAAATTTCGCCTATAATTATCACGATTTTGCGTATCATCACGTTCTCGTGCTTTATCACTTCGTTCGTAATTATTGTGATAATTAATCCGTGTTTGTTGATAGTGTGGTGATGTGTTACTCTTGTTAATATTTTATGATTGAGTGACAAGTGTTAAGAATTGTTCAATCGTTTTGATACCCTGCGTATATACAGCTAATTGGATATCTCTATGGAAATTGTAAGACAACTTAGACACTATCTCATATTCAGAAAATTTTGGTTTTAAATGTTTTACGTGTTCGAATTGCGCAATTGCGTATTGTTCAATACTCTGTTGTCTTTGTGCATTGAATTTTCCATACTCGAGTTGATCTCTCACCTGTCATTGGGTATGCACGTTCCAGTATCTGTTTTCGAATGCCTCACGAAACTGCTGATATGTACTGACGTTATCTCTAATAATAAAATACCATTGACTGGCTGAATCTTTAAGATATAGCATGACGAAGTCTATCTTTTCGTCGTCATTTATTGCACTGCCAATCTTTTCTATTTCCTTCTCCACTCTAGCTAGGAATTCCATACTGTTCTCCCATTTTCCACCTGAGAATTTAAGTCTGGTCCTTTCTTCCATTGTTGTAGGAAACATGGTCATTTGGTTCTGTCATCTTCTCAACTCACTTCGTAGCTGGTTCATCTCCTTTTGGATTTCTTCTTTCATATGTGAGATGTCTCCCGAACGGTCCTTTGTAGTTTCTTCAATTCTATTTTCAATGACTACAGTATGCGTTTCTATGTCTCTAAGTTTACTGGTATTTGCTTGCGACATATTACTAATAGTTTGAATCTTATCCTCCTGCCCTCGCATCATAGTAGCTAAAGTATCATTTAAATTTCCATTTATTTGTTTATGCGATTCTTTTAGATCTTTCCTCCACTCGAGATGTAATTCTTTTTGTTTATTTTCAATCCATACAACTTGTTCATGTAAGGCTTGTTTAAAATTATTCTGTAGCGTGTCAATACGTAAGTTAGTATCAACAATTTTTTCTGTTAATTCTTCTAACTTTCCGTCATTTTTATGGTGTCCTGTTTAAAATTTTCAGTCTGTTGTTCAAGTTTATTTTCTAAACTTTCTGTTTGGTTCTTATTACATTCTTTTAATTCATCTATTCTAGTATTTAAATTTTCTGTCTGTTTTATGCTTAATTCATCGACCCAGGCACGCATCATTGTCTAAAATGCCACCATGTCTAAATTTCCTGGAGTCGTTATGTTGAATTATTTTGTATTTAAATATTTATTTATAATTTATTATTATTAGTGAACCGTATGCAAGCTTTTATTTATTTATTGTTGAACTGTTATTATTTATTTATTTTTATTTACTCATGTTACACTTACACCTGTTTATTTTGTTGAGCGCCAGTTGTGTTTTAGTACACAACAATTAACATAACATACAGTTAATGTTTACTATAAATAATTATTACATATAATATTAATTATATCATATAACTCATCAAACATTAGTAATCATAGAGCATACATTAATTATTAAATGTAGGCGTTTCGTGCCACACGTCAAGGGCGACAAATTTTAAACAACAAATTTATTATATAATTTAAATTTGTGGAGCCCCATGATTTTGGAGCGCCAAATTTTATACAACGATACAAGTTGCATATATCTATATGTAATTAATTTGTATAGCCCCACGTTCTTTGGGGGCCAAATTGTAACAAGTTATATATACTGTGCAATTTAATTTGTACATTAATTGAACTCATACACTTTATATAACATTACTAACAACTTGTACTGTATGTGTATTTGGGGTTCAGGTGTAAATATAATAAGAGTATTTTTATTATCAGTATTAAAAACTCATATTTATTATTTTTTCATTATTAAAATTATTCATAAACATCATTAATTTGTCTGTCACGATATTGCTCCTTATTTCATATATATATCTTACGATATGCAACATTACACCTATTTAAAAAAAATTCTTATATCTAAACATGTTAATCTTATATCTAAACATGTTAAATAATTTTTATTAATTTATTATAAAATTAAAATATACTTATATTGAAATAAATAGTCTTATCTCAGATCAGACCTCTACTCGCTCAGTCTATACCAATGTTTTGACTTCAATTTAACTTTATATTAATTTCTTGTAGACTGGCTTTTGTTTTAATATTCAACTTTAAATTAATCTTTCTATACTTCAAATATCTAATCACTTTACTATTTATTTTGATCATAAACTCTACTCTCTTTACTTTAAATTCTCTTTCATTTATTACTGCTTTTACATTTATTATGCGATCGCTCATTCTTATGACTAAACATTTATTTACATTTTAACATATTATTACTAAATATAAACTTTCTTTGTTTCAATATACTGTCTTTTGAAATCGTCTTTATGAGCTCTTTTGTTTTTAAAAATCATTTAAAATGCATTAAGCATGTCACCTCGATTTCTGATGATCTTACGACTGTTGTCCGGGGTCCAGCGTTGTCTAGAGTTAATGTTTCCATTCCTCTTGTCCTGGCGTGGTCCTGGATACGTCTAGGGTCCAGCGTCGATCTACGGCATGTGTTCCTGGGTACGTCTAGTGTCCAGCGTCGATCTACGGCAGCTTTCCTGGATACGTCTAGAGTCCAGCGTCGATCCACAGCATATTTCCTGGATACACTCTTGGTAGACTAACTATTGCTGTATTTATTTTTCCCGTAATATTGTCGTGACTTTAACAAACGTCATTTCGTTTGTTACTGCGACTTGTAATAGAGTAATAAAAATAAACTGTTTTGCCAACGGACAGCATGTCCGGCTGCAACTGAGTCTTGAAATGGAGAGAAGGGTTTTGGTCGAACCCTTAATTTATACCCTCTCCAGATTCCGCGCTAGTCGGCTCCAAAATCGTCCTGTCGATACCTGCGTATCTTGTGACAGCCCCCACTACCGAACCTTTTCATCTGTTTGCAATTATTAGCAAATAGCACTGTTTTGCATGCAATAGAAATAGCACAAATCGTAGCTACTTCGATTAATCACTCTCTGTATTAATTTGAGCGTCTTAGGGTAATTTGCGTATTTTTTAGCACATTTATTTTGCACTGTCTTCGCATAACGTGTTCTATTAACGTCATCTTTTCACTGGGGATAACTATAATTTTTACCCACACTTTGGTGCCTTTGGTTTGATCATACATTAATTAGATTTCTCACAGTGAATTAAAACAATTATTTTATTAATTACTTGGGGCGGGTTGCTGAGTTCTTGTCTATGCCCGCTTCACTCGCACACACAAGATACACGTGTAACACACATACAATTGAGCAGGTGTTCACTGCGTGTCGGAACAGGTTACTTGCTCCCCTAATCTAACAATGAAATATTTTTGCACTCTCAGACCTGTCCATTTACCCGTAACTTATACAAATTATACAAAATTTACATTTATTTAAATGAATGCCTAATACAGCTATGGCTGTTTCGTTGCATTATTCCTCTGCCTGAGAGAAAAAATTTAATAAATATTTATTTATTAAATTTTTGTCTATTTGTTCTAGACAAATACAATCATTTTATATTAACTTAACTTAAGTTTACATTGTTAAACAAACACATAATAATGAGTAAGTCAGTCTAACGTTCCCGTGGTGGTATGTAATATTTACCCCCCCATTATACAGCTGATCGGTGCGTTGACCTTGTCCTGCTTCAGTGGCCTTGTCCCACTTTTACTCTCTTCTCATTATTCATACGTAGAATTTCTTGAATGACGTCGCATGATATTTGCCAATTTCCTTATCTTTTCTCTCATCGTATACGATGAATGTGTGTCTTCCTACGCGTTGTTTTAACGTATAAGGTCCGTTGTACAACCGGAAGAATTTCTTTGCTAAGTACCTTCTTCATTTTACCATATGCAGGGATGTATTTCTGCAAGAGTATTTTTAAAACAACTTTAGTTGTGGGTCGCATAATTGGATACAGATGGACGGCTTTGGAAAATACATCTATACAAACAAGTATGTGTTTCACTCCCCGACTTGATCTCGGGAGTGGTCCAAGAAAATCCACTGCAATTAGCTCTCCTTTTTGGTCCTTTTGAATACTCTGCATTTCCACATAGGTATGTAGATTCGGTCCTTTTGCTGTTTGAAACTCATAACATTTCTTACATTCATTTTTAATCTTCCTGAACATATTATTAATGGTGAAATCTTCACTTTATGGGTGGGAAAACAGAGATTTATGGGAGGGGGCAAATTTATACTGCCTACGGGCGGCAAAATGTTAAATCCGCCCCTGCTTATAATTACATAACATCTTATTGATATTGATATCAATTCTTGCACTTAAAGTATTTAATAAATCCATTCCAATAATTCCATCATAAATAAGTTTATTCATTATGATCATAGGATATATTATTTCTAATTCCTTATAATTTAAAGTTACGTAAGCTTGCTGTCTAACTTTTCCTCTCTTATTCATGGCTGTAGTAACATTCATATTACTGACAGGTAAAATAGCCGTTTGTTTAAAATATTTTTTATTTTGTTGTACCCACTTATTACTTAGTACAGTTAATTGGCTACCTGCATCGATTAACATTTTAATTTTATTTCCGTTAATTTGTACATTAATTAGCGGACATTTTATTTCTGGTTGATTTGGTGTCACCCTTCTGTCGGTGTCTAATAATTCATTTCTCACATCACACGGAAATATATTGTTCATTGTGGACTCGTACGTCCTGTTTTTCAGTCATTGTTCTGTGTCATGGGAACAGGATGTTTGCACAGAGCTGTGTCGCGGTTTCGCTTTGATTTCTCCCTCTGCTCTCCCTCTCTTGCTCTGCACTGTAGACACGAACCGATCATGTGTTTTCTTAAATCTCTGCTTCCAATTTGTATCACGCACGTTTTTCTCTGAGTGTGGTCCCTGCTGTACGTTTCGCGTGTTATTCACAGCTGTGTTGCTTTACACTGTGCGCTGGCGGTGTGAAATTTCGCCTATAATTATCACGATTTTGCGTATCATCACGTTCTCGTGCTTTATCACTTCGTTCGTAATTATTGTGATAATTAATCCGTGTTTGTTGATAGTGTGGTGATGTGTTACTCTTGTTAATATTTTGTGATTGAGTGACAAGTATTAAGAATTGTTCAATCGTTTTGATACCCTGCGTATATACAGCTAATTGGATATCTCTATGGAAATGGTAAGACAACTTAGACACTATCTCATATTCAGAAAATTTTGGTTTTAAATGTTTTACGTGTTCGATTTGCGCAATTGCGTATTGTTCAATACTCTGTTGTCTTTGTGCATTGAATTTTCCATACTCGAGTTGATCTCTCACCTGTCGTTGGGTATGCACGTTCCAGTATCTGTTTTCGAATGCCTCACGAAACTGCTGATATGTACTGACGTTATCTCTAATAATAGAATACCATTGACTGGCTGAATCTTTAAGATATAGCGTGACGAAGTCTATCTTTTCGTCGTCATTTATTGCACTGCCAATCTTTTCTATTTCCTTCTCCACTCTAGCTAGGAATTCCATACTGTTCTCCCATTTTCCACCTGAGAATTTAAGTCTGGTCCTTTCTTCCATTGGTGTAGGAAACATGGTCATTTGGTTCTGTCGTCTTCTCAACTCACTTCGTAGCTGGTTCATCTCCTTTTGGATTTCTTCTTTCATATGTGAGATGTCTCCCGAACGGTCCTTTGTAGTTTCTTCAATTCTATTTTCAATGACTACAGTACGCGTTTCTATGTCTCTAAGTTTACTGGTATTTGCTTGCGACATATTACTAATAGTTTGAATTTTATCCTCCTGCTCTCGCATCATAGTAGCTAAAGTATCATTTAAATTTCCATTTATTTGTTTATGCGATTCTTTTAGATCGTTCCTCCACTCGAGACGTAATTCTTTTTGTTTATTTTCAATCCATACACCTTGCTCATGTAGGGTTTGTTTAAAATTATTCTGTAGCGTGTCAATACGTAAGTTAGTATCAACAATTTTTTCTGTTAATTCTTCTAACTTTCCGTCATTTTTATGGTGTCCTGTTTAAAATTTTCAGTCTGTTGTTCAAGTTTATTTTCTAAACTTTCTGTTTGGTTCTTATTACATTCTTTTAATTCATTTATTCTAGCATTTAAATTTTCTGTCTGCTTTATGCTTCATTCATCGACCCAGGCACGCATCATTGTCTAAAATGCCTCCATGTCTAAATTTCCTGGAGTCGTTATGTTGAATTATTTTGTATTTAAATATTTATTTATAATTCATTATTATTAGTGAACCGTATGCAAGCTTTTATTTGTTTATTGTTGAACTGTTATTATTTATTTATTTTTATTTACTCATGTTACACTTACCTGTTTATTTTGTTGAGCGCCAGTTGTGTTTTAGTACACAACAATTAACATAACATACAGTTAATGTTTACTATAAATAATTATTACATATAATATTAATTATATCATATAACTCATCAAACATTAGTAATCATAGAGCATACATTAATTATTAAATGTAGGCGTTTCGTGCCACACGTCAAGGGCGACAAATTTTAAACAACAAATTTATTATATAATTTAAATTTGTGGACCCCCACGATTTTGGAGTGTCAAATTTTATACAACGATACAAGTTTCATATATCTATATGTAATTTAATTTGTATAGCCCCACGTTCTTTGGGGGCCAAATTGTAACAAGTTATATATTCTGTGCAATTTAATTTGTACATTAATTGAACTCATACACTTTATATAACATTACTAACAACTTGTACTGTATGTGTATTTGGGGTTCAGGTGTAAATATAATAAGAGTATTTTTATTATCAGTATTAAAAACTTATATTTATTATTTTTTCATTATTAAAATTATTCATAAACATCATTAATTTGTCTGTCACGATATTGCTCCTTATTTTAATATATATATCTTACGATATGCAACATTACACCTATTTAAAAAAAATTCTTATATCTAAACATGTTAATCTTATATCTAAACATGTTAAATAAGTTTTATTAATTTATTATAAAATTAAAATATACTTATATTGAAATAAATAGTCTTATCTCAGATCAGACCTCTACTCGCTCAGTCTATACCAATGTTTTGACTTCAATTTAACTTTATATTAATTTCTTGTAGACTGGCTTTTGTTTTAATATTCAACTTTAAATTAATCTTTCTATACTTCAAATATCTAATCACTTTACTATTTATTTTGATCATAAACTCTACTCTCTTTACTTTAAATTCTCTTTCATTTATTACTGCTTTTACATTTATTATGCGATCGCTCATTCTTATGACTAAACATTTATTTACATTTTAACATATTATTACTAAATATAAACTTTCTTTGTTTCAATATACTGTCTTTTGAAATCGTCTTTATGAGCTCTTTTGTTTTTAAAAATCATTTAAAATGCATTAAGCATGTCACCTCGATTTCTGATGATCTTACGACTGTTGTCCGGGGTCCAGCGTTGTCTAGAGTTAATGTTTCCATTCCTCTTGTCCTGGCGTGGTCCTGGATACGTCTAGGGTCCAGCGTCGATCTACGGCATGTGTTCCTGGGTACGTCTAGTGTCCAGCGTCGATCTACGGCAGCTTTCCTGGATACGTCTAGAATCCAGCGTCGATCCACAGCATATTTCCTGGATACACTCTTGGTAGACTAACTATTGCTGTATTTATTTTTCCCGTAATATTGTCGTGACTTTAACAAACGTCATTTCGTTTGTTACTGCGACTTGTAATAGAGTAATAAAAATAAACTGTTTTGCCAACGGACAGCATGTCCGGCTGCAACTGAGTCTTGAAATGGAGAGAAGGGTTTTGGTCGAACCCTTAATTTATACCCTCTCCAGATTCCGCGCTAGTCGGCTCCAAAATCGTCCTGTCGATACCTGCGTATCTTGTGACAGCCCCCACTACCGAACCTTTTCATCTGTTTGCAATTATTAGCAAATAGCACTGTTTTGCATGCAATAGAAATAGCACAAATCGTAGCTACTTCGATTAATCACTCTCTGTATTAATTTGAGCGTCTTAGGGTAATTTGCGTATTTTTTAGCACATTTATTTTGCACTGTCTTCGCATAACGTGTTCTATTAACGTCATCTTTTCACTGGGGATAACTATAATTTTTACCCACACTTTGGTGCCTTTGGTTTGATCATACATTAATTAGATTTCTCACAGTGAATTAAAACAATTATTTTATTAATTACTTGGGGCGGGTTGCTGAGTTCTTGTCTATGCCCGCTTCACTCGCACACACAAGATACACGTGTAACACACATACAATTGAGCAGGTGTTCACTGCGTGTCGGAACAGGTTACTTGCTCCCCTAATCTAACAATGAAATATTTTTGCACTCTCAGACCTGTCCATTTACCCGTAACTTATACAAATTATACAAAATTTACATTTATTTAAATGAATGCCTAATACAGCTATGGCTGTTTCGTTGCATTATTCCTCTGCCTGAGAGAAAAAATTTAATAAATATTTATTTATTAAATTTTTGTCTATTTGTTCTAGACAAATACAATCATTTTATATTAACTTAACTTAAGTTTACATTGTTAAACAAACACATAATAATGAGTAAGTCAGTCTAACGTTCCCGTGGTGGTATGTAATATTTACCCCCCCATTATACAGCTGATCAGTGCGTTGACCTTGTCCTGCTTCAGTGGCCTTGTCCCACTTTTACTCTCTTCTCATTATTCATACGTAGAATTTCTTGAATGACGTCGCATGATATTTGCCAATTTCCTTATCTTTTCTCTCATCGTATACGATGAATGTGTGTCTTCCTACGCGTTGTTTTAACGTATAAGGTCCGTTGTACAACCGGAAGAATTTCTTTGCTAAGTACCTTCTTCATTTTACCATATGCAGGGATGTATTTCTGCAAGAGTATTTTTAAAACAACTTTAGTTGTGGGTCGCATAATTGGATACAGATGGACGGCTTTGGAAAATACATCTATACAAACAAGTATGTGTTTCACTCCCCGACTTGATCTCGGGAGTGGTCCAAGAAAATCCACTGCAATTAGCTCTCCTTTTTGGTCCTTTTGAATACTCTGCATTTCCACATAGGTATGTAGATTCGGTCCTTTTGCTGTTTGAAACTCATAACATTTCTTACATTCATTTTTAATCTTCCTGAACATATTATTAATGGTGAAATCTTCACTTTATGGGTGGGAAAACAGAGATTTATGGGAGGGGGCAAATTTATACTGCCTACGGGCGGCAAAATGTTAAATCCGCCCCTGCTTATAATTACATAACATCTTATTGATATTGATATCAATTCTTGCACTTAAAGTATTTAATAAATCCATTCCAATAATTCCATCATAAATAAGTTTATTCATTATGATCATAGGATATATTATTTCTAATTCCTTATAATTTAAAGTTACGTAAGCTTGCTGTCTAACTTTTTCTCTCTTATTCATGGCTGTAGTAACATTCATATTACTGACAGGTAAAATAGCCGTTTGTTTAAAATATTTTTTATTTTGTTGTACCCACTTATTACTTAGTACAGTTAATTGGCTACCTGCATCGATTAACATTTTAATTTTATTTCCGTTAATTTGTACATTAATTAGCGGACATTTTATTTCTGGTTGATTTGGTGTCACCCTTCTGTCGGTGTCTAATAATTCATTTCTCACATCACACGGAAATATATTGTTCATTGTGGACTCGTACGTCCTGTTTTTCAGTCATTGTTCTGTGTCATGGGAACAGGATGTTTGCACAGAGCTGTGTCGCGGTTTCGCTTTGATTTCTCCCTCTGCTCTCCCTCTCTTGCTCTGCACTGTAGACACGAACCGATCATGTGTTTTCTTAAATCTCTGCTTCCAATTTGTATCACGCACGTTTTTCTCTGAGTGTGGTCCCTGCTGTACGTTTCGCGTGTTATTCACAGCTGTGTTGCTTTACACTGTGCGCTGGCGGTGTGAAATTTCGCCTATAATTATCACGATTTTGCGTATCATCACGTTCTCGTGCTTTATCACTTCGTTCGTAATTATTGTGATAATTAATCCGTGTTTGTTGATAGTGTGGTGATGTGTTACTCTTGTTAATATTTTGTGATTGAGTGACAAGTATTAAGAATTGTTCAATCGTTTTGATACCCTGCGTATATACAGCTAATTGGATATCTCTATGGAAATGGTAAGACAACTTAGACACTATCTCATATTCAGAAAATTTTGGTTTTAAATGTTTTACGTGTTCGATTTGCGCAATTGCGTATTGTTCAATACTCTGTTGTCTTTGTGCATTGAATTTTCCATACTCGAGTTGATCTCTCACCTGTCGTTGGGTATGCACGTTCCAGTATCTGTTTTCGAATGCCTCACGAAACTGCTGATATGTACTGACGTTATCTCTAATAATAGAATACCATTGACTGGCTGAATCTTTAAGATATAGCGTGACGAAGTCTATCTTTTCGTCGTCATTTATTGCACTGCCAATCTTTTCTATTTCCTTCTCCACTCTAGCTAGGAATTCCATACTGTTCTCCCATTTTCCACCTGAGAATTTAAGTCTGGTCCTTTCTTCCATTGGTGTAGGAAACATGGTCATTTGGTTCTGTCGTCTTCTCAACTCACTTCGTAGCTGGTTCATCTCCTTTTGGATTTCTTCTTTCATATGTGAGATGTCTCCCGAACGGTCCTTTGTAGTTTCTTCAATTCTATTTTCAATGACTACAGTACGCGTTTCTATGTCTCTAAGTTTACTGGTATTTGCTTGCGACATATTACTAATAGTTTGAATTTTATCCTCCTGCTCTCGCATCATAGTAGCTAAAGTATCATTTAAATTTCCATTTATTTGTTTATGCGATTCTTTTAGATCGTTCCTCCACTCGAGACGTAATTCTTTTTGTTTATTTTCAATCCATACACCTTGCTCATGTAGGGTTTGTTTAAAATTATTCTGTAGCGTGTCAATACGTAAGTTAGTATCAACAATTTTTTCTGTTAATTCTTCTAACTTTCCGTCATTTTTATGGTGTCCTGTTTAAAATTTTCAGTCTGTTGTTCAAGTTTATTTTCTAAACTTTCTGTTTGGTTCTTATTACATTCTTTTAATTCATTTATTCTAGCATTTAAATTTTCTGTCTGCTTTATGCTTCATTCATCGACCCAGGCACGCATCATTGTCTAAAATGCCTCCATGTCTAAATTTCCTGGAGTCGTTATGTTGAATTATTTTGTATTTAAATATTTATTTATAATTCATTATTATTAGTGAACCGTATGCAA
Organism: Magicicada septendecula; assembly: GCA_034769895.1. NCBI lineage: Eukaryota > Metazoa > Arthropoda > Insecta > Hemiptera > Cicadidae > Magicicada > Magicicada septendecula. The sequence goes on from CM068368.1 coordinate 529,509,266, forward strand.
GCTTTTATTTGTTTATTGTTGAACTGTTATTATTTATTTATTTTTATTTACTCATGTTACACTTACCTGTTTATTTTGTTGAGCGCCAGTTGTGTTTTAGTACACAACAATTAACATAACATACAGTTAATGTTTACTATAAATAATTATTACATATAATATTAATTATATCATATAACTCATCAAACATTAGTAATCATAGAGCATACATTAATTATTAAATGTAGGCGTTTCGTGCCACACGTCAAGGGCGACAAATTTTAAACAACAAATTTATTATATAATTTAAATTTGTGGACCCCCACGATTTTGGAGTGTCAAATTTTATACAACGATACAAGTTTCATATATCTATATGTAATTTAATTTGTATAGCCCCACGTTCTTTGGGGGCCAAATTGTAACAAGTTATATATTCTGTGCAATTTAATTTGTACATTAATTGAACTCATACACTTTATATAACATTACTAACAACTTGTACTGTATGTGTATTTGGGGTTCAGGTGTAAATATAATAAGAGTATTTTTATTATCAGTATTAAAAACTTATATTTATTATTTTTTCATTATTAAAATTATTCATAAACATCATTAATTTGTCTGTCACGATATTGCTCCTTATTTTAATATATATATCTTACGATATGCAACATTACACCTATTTAAAAAAAATTCTTATATCTAAACATGTTAATCTTATATCTAAACATGTTAAATAAGTTTTATTAATTTATTATAAAATTAAAATATACTTATATTGAAATAAATAGTCTTATCTCAGATCAGACCTCTACTCGCTCAGTCTATACCAATGTTTTGACTTCAATTTAACTTTATATTAATTTCTTGTAGACTGGCTTTTGTTTTAATATTCAACTTTAAATTAATCTTTCTATACTTCAAATATCTAATCACTTTACTATTTATTTTGATCATAAACTCTACTCTCTTTACTTTAAATTCTCTTTCATTTATTACTGCTTTTACATTTATTATGCGATCGCTCATTCTTATGACTAAACATTTATTTACATTTTAACATATTATTACTAAATATAAACTTTCTTTGTTTCAATATACTGTCTTTTGAAATCGTCTTTATGAGCTCTTTTGTTTTTAAAAATCATTTAAAATGCATTAAGCATGTCACCTCGATTTCTGATGATCTTACGACTGTTGTCCGGGGTCCAGCGTTGTCTAGAGTTAATGTTTCCATTCCTCTTGTCCTGGCGTGGTCCTGGATACGTCTAGGGTCCAGCGTCGATCTACGGCATGTGTTCCTGGGTACGTCTAGTGTCCAGCGTCGATCTACGGCAGCTTTCCTGGATACGTCTAGAATCCAGCGTCGATCCACAGCATATTTCCTGGATACACTCTTGGTAGACTAACTATTGCTGTATTTATTTTTCCCGTAATATTGTCGTGACTTTAACAAACGTCATTTCGTTTGTTACTGCGACTTGTAATAGAGTAATAAAAATAAACTGTTTTGCCAACGGACAGCATGTCCGGCTGCAACTGAGTCTTGAAATGGAGAGAAGGGTTTTGGTCGAACCCTTAATTTATACCCTCTCCAGATTCCGCGCTAGTCGGCTCCAAAATCGTCCTGTCGATACCTGCGTATCTTGTGACAGCCCCCACTACCGAACCTTTTCATCTGTTTGCAATTATTAGCAAATAGCACTGTTTTGCATGCAATAGAAATAGCACAAATCGTAGCTACTTCGATTAATCACTCTCTGTATTAATTTGAGCGTCTTAGGGTAATTTGCGTATTTTTTAGCACATTTATTTTGCACTGTCTTCGCATAACGTGTTCTATTAACGTCATCTTTTCACTGGGGATAACTATAATTTTTACCCACACTTTGGTGCCTTTGGTTTGATCATACATTAATTAGATTTCTCACAGTGAATTAAAACAATTATTTTATTAATTACTTGGGGCGGGTTGCTGAGTTCTTGTCTATGCCCGCTTCACTCGCACACACAAGATACACGTGTAACACACATACAATTGAGCAGGTGTTCACTGCGTGTCGGAACAGGTTACTTGCTCCCCTAATCTAACAATGAAATATTTTTGCACTCTCAGACCTGTCCATTTACCCGTAACTTATACAAATTATACAAAATTTACATTTATTTAAATGAATGCCTAATACAGCTATGGCTGTTTCGTTGCATTATTCCTCTGCCTGAGAGAAAAAATTTAATAAATATTTATTTATTAAATTTTTGTCTATTTGTTCTAGACAAATACAATCATTTTATATTAACTTAACTTAAGTTTACATTGTTAAACAAACACATAATAATGAGTAAGTCAGTCTAACGTTCCCGTGGTGGTATGTAATATTTACCCCCCCATTATACAGCTGATCAGTGCGTTGACCTTGTCCTGCTTCAGTGGCCTTGTCCCACTTTTACTCTCTTCTCATTATTCATACGTAGAATTTCTTGAATGACGTCGCATGATATTTGCCAATTTCCTTATCTTTTCTCTCATCGTATACGATGAATGTGTGTCTTCCTACGCGTTGTTTTAACGTATAAGGTCCGTTGTACAACCGGAAGAATTTCTTTGCTAAGTACCTTCTTCATTTTACCATATGCAGGGATGTATTTCTGCAAGAGTATTTTTAAAACAACTTTAGTTGTGGGTCGCATAATTGGATACAGATGGACGGCTTTGGAAAATACATCTATACAAACAAGTATGTGTTTCACTCCCCGACTTGATCTCGGGAGTGGTCCAAGAAAATCCACTGCAATTAGCTCTCCTTTTTGGTCCTTTTGAATACTCTGCATTTCCACATAGGTATGTAGATTCGGTCCTTTTGCTGTTTGAAACTCATAACATTTCTTACATTCATTTTTAATCTTCCTGAACATATTATTAATGGTGAAATCTTCACTTTATGGGTGGGAAAACAGAGATTTATGGGAGGGGGCAAATTTATACTGCCTACGGGCGGCAAAATGTTAAATCCGCCCCTGCTTATAATTACATAACATTTTATTGATATTGATATCAATTCTTGCACTTAAAGTATTTAATAAATCCATTCCAATAATTCCATCATAAATAAGTTTATTCATTATGATCATAGGATATATTATTTCTAATTCCTTATAATTTAAAGTTACGTAAGCTTGCTGTCTAACTTTTTCTCTCTTATTCATGGCTGTAGTAACATTCATATTACTGACAGGTAAAATAGCCGTTTGTTTAAAATATTTTTTATTTTGTTGTACCCACTTATTACTTAGTACAGTTAATTGGCTACCTGCATCGATTAACATTTTAATTTTATTTCCGTTAATTTGTACATTAATTAGCGGACATTTTATTTCTGGTTGATTTGGTGTCACCCTTCTGTCGGTGTCTAATAATTCATTTCTCACATCACACGGAAATATATTGTTCATTGTGGACTCGTACGTCCTGTTTTTCAGTCATTGTTCTGTGTCATGGGAACAGGATGTTTGCACAGAGCTGTGTCGCGGTTTCGCTTTGATTTCTCCCTCTGCTCTCCCTCTCTTGCTCTGCACTGTAGACACGAACCGATCATGTGTTTTCTTAAATCTCTGCTTCCAATTTGTATCACGCACGTTTTTCTCTGAGTGTGGTCCCTGCTGTACGTTTCGCGTGTTATTCACAGCTGTGTTGCTTTACACTGTGCGCTGGCGGTGTGAAATTTCGCCTATAATTATCACGATTTTGCGTATCATCACGTTCTCGTGCTTTATCACTTCGTTCGTAATTATTGTGATAATTAATCCGTGTTTGTTGATAGTGTGGTGATGTGTTACTCTTGTTAATATTTTGTGATTGAGTGACAAGTATTAAGAATTGTTCAATCGTTTTGATACCCTGCGTATATACAGCTAATTGGATATCTCTATGGAAATGGTAAGACAACTTAGACACTATCTCATATTCAGAAAATTTTGGTTTTAAATGTTTTACGTGTTCGATTTGCGCAATTGCGTATTGTTCAATACTCTGTTGTCTTTGTGCATTGAATTTTCCATACTCGAGTTGATCTCTCACCTGTCGTTGGGTATGCACGTTCCAGTATCTGTTTTCGAATGCCTCACGAAACTGCTGATATGTACTGACGTTATCTCTAATAATAGAATACCATTGACTGGCTGAATCTTTAAGATATAGCGTGACAAAGTCTATCTTTACGTCGTCATTTATTGCACTGCCAATCTTTTCTATTTCCTTCTCCACTCTAGCTAGGAATTCCATACTGTTCTCCCATTTTCCACCTGAGAATTTAAGTCTGGTCCTTTCTTCCATTGGTGTAGGAAACATGGTCATTTGGTTCTGTCGTCTTCTCAACTCACTTCGTAGCTGGTTCATCTCCTTTTGGATTTCTTCTTTCATATGTGAGATGTCTCCCGAACGGTCCTTTGTAGTTTCTTCAATTCTATTTTCAATGACTACAGTACGCGTTTCTATGTCTCTAAGTTTACTGGTATTTGCTTGCGACATATTACTAATAGTTTGAATTTTATCCTCCTGCTCTCGCATCATAGTAGCTAAAGTATCATTTAAATTTCCATTTATTTGTTTATGCGATTCTTTTAGATCGTTCCTCCACTCGAGACGTAATTCTTTTTGTTTATTTTCAATCCATACACCTTGCTCATGTAGGGTTTGTTTAAAATTATTCTGTAGCGTGTCAATACGTAAGTTAGTATCAACAATTTTTTCTGTTAATTCTTCTAACTTTCCGTCATTTTTATGGTGTCCTGTTTAAAATTTTCAGTCTGTTGTTCAAGTTTATTTTCTAAACTTTCTGTTTGGTTCTTATTACATTCTTTTAATTCATTTATTCTAGCATTTAAATTTTCTGTCTGCTTTATGCTTCATTCATCGACCCAGGCACGCATCATTGTCTAAAATGCCTCCATGTCTAAATTTCCTGGAGTCGTTATGTTGAATTATTTTGTATTTAAATATTTATTTATAATTTATTATTATTAGTGAACCGTATGCAAGCTTTTATTTATTTATTGTTGAACTGTTATTATTTATTTATTTTTATTTACTCATGTTACACTTACACCTGTTTATTTTGTTGAGCGCCAGTTGTGTTTTAGTACACAACAATTAACATAACATACAGTTAATGTTTACTATAAATAATTATTACATATAATATTAATTATATCATATAACTCATCAAACATTAGTAATCATAGAGCATACATTAATTATTAAATGTAGGCGTTTCGTGCCACACGTCAAGGGCGACAAATTTTAAACAACAAATTTATTATATAATTTAAATTTGTGGAGCCCCACGATTTTGGAGTGTCAAATTTTATACAACGATACAAGTTTCATATATCTATATGTAATTTAATTTGTATAGCCCCACGTTCTTTGGGGGCCAAATTGTAACAAGTTATATATTCTGTGCAATTTAATTTGTACATTAATTGAACTCATACACTTTATATAACATTACTAACAACTTGTACTGTATGTGTATTTGGGGTTCAGGTGTAAATATAATAAGAGTATTTTTATTATCAGTATTAAAAACTCATATTTATTATTTTTTCATTATTAAAATTATTCATAAACATCATTACTTTGTTGGTCACGATATTGTTCATTATTTAATATATATATCTTACGATATGCAACATTACACCTATTTAAAAAAAATTCTTATATCTAAACAAACATGTTAATCTTATATCTAAACATGTTAAATAATTTTTATTAATTTATTATAAAATTAAAATATTCTTATATTGAAGTAAATTGTCTTATCTCAGATCTGACCTCTACTCGCTCATTCTATACCAAAGTTTTGACTTCAATTTAACTTTATATTAATTTCTTGTAGACTGGCTTTTGTTTTAATATTCAACTTTAAATTAATCTTTCTATACTTCAAATATCTAATCACTTTACTATTTATTTTGATCATAAACTCTACTCTCTTTACTTAAAATTCTCTTTCATATATTACTGCTTTTATATTTATGCGTCGATCTACGGCATGTGTTCCTTGGTACGTCTAGTGTCCAGCGTCGATCCACAGCTTATTTCCTGGATATACTCTTGGTAGACTAACTATTGCTGTATTTATTTTTCCCGTAATATTGTCGTGACTTTAACAAACGTCATTTCGTTTGTTACTGCGACTTGTAATAGAATAATAAAAATAAACTGTTTTGGCGACGGGCAGCATGTCCGGCTGCAACTGAGTCTTGAAATGAAGAGAAGGGTTTTTGGTCGAACCCTTAATTTATACCCTCTCCAGATTCCGCGCTAGTTGGCTCCAAAATCGTCCTGTCGATACCTGCGTATCTCGTGACCGCCCCCCACTACCGAACCTTTTCATCTATTTGCAATTATTAGCAAATAGCACTGTTTTGCATGCAATCGAAATAGCACAAATCGTAGCTACTTCGATTAATCACTCACTATATTAATTTGAGGGTCTTAGGGTAATTTGCGTATATTTTAGCACATTTATTTTGCGCTGTCTTCGCATAACGTGTTCTATTAACGTTATTATCATCTTTTCACTGGGGATAACTATAATTTTTACCCACACTTTGGTGCCTTTGGTTTGATCATACATTAATTAGATTTCTCACAGTGAATTAAAACAATTTTTTTTATTAATTACTTGGGGCGGGTTGCTGAGTTCTTGTCTATGCCCGCTTCACTCACACACACAAGATACACGTGTAACACACATACAATTGAGCAGGTTTTCACTGCGTGTCGCAACAGGTTACTTGCTCCCCTAATCTAACAATGAAATATTTTCGCACTCTCAGACCTGTCCATTTACCCGTAACTTATACAAATTATACAAAATTTACATTTATTTAAATTAATGCCTAATACAGCTATGGCTGTATCGATGCATTATTCCTCTACCTGAGAGAAAAAATTTAATAAATATTTATTTATTAAATTTTTGTCTATTTGTTCTAGACAAATACAATCAGTTTATATTAACTTAACTTAAGTTTACATTGTTAAACAAACACATAATAATGAGTAAGTCAGTCTAACGTTCCCGTGGAGGTATGTAATATTTACCCCCCCCATTATACAGCTGATCGGTGCGTTGACCTTGTCCTGCTTCAGTGGCCTTGTCCCACTTTTACTCTCTTCTCATTATTCATACGTAGAATTTCTTGAATGACGTCGCATGATATTTGCCAATTTCCTTATCCTTTCTCTCATCGTATACGATGAATGTGTGTCTTCCTACGCGTTGTTTTAACGTATAAGGTCCGTTGTACAACCGGAAGAATTTCTTTGCTAAGTACCTTCTTCATTTTACCATATGCAGGGATGTATTTCTGCAAGAGTATTTTTAAAACAACTTTAGTTGTGGGTCGCATAATTGGATACAGATGGATGACTTTGGAAAATACATCTATACAAACAAGTATGTGTTTCACTCCCCGACTTGATCTCGGGAGTGGTCCAAGAAAATCCACTGCAATTAGCTCTCGTTTTTGGTCCTTTTCAATACTCTGCATTTCCACATAGGTATGTAGATTTGGTCCTTTTGCTGTTTGAAACTCATAACATTTCTTACATTCATTTTTAATCTTCCTGAACATATTATTAATGGTGAAATCTTCACGTAGGCTTAAGTAACATTTAAGTGCAGCAGCATGTGCTAAACTTTTGTGTGTTGGTCGAATTAATTTATGCTACATATCATTTGTTAATACTATCTTCCAATCTTGCCTCATTAGTTTATATAAGACTCCATTTTGTACCTTGTAATTGTCTGGTAGGTGATCTCGTAGCTTAAATTCCCTTGTAGCATCATCTAAGTTTTGTTGTTGAGCTAGATTCTTTAACATGTGTTTAATAAAATTATCAATAGTAAATTTAATAGGTAACAGTTGTAACTCATTATGGTTCTTCTCATAGACCTCTTCACACTTTTCTGTGACATATCTACTCAAAGTATCGGCTATAATATTATCTTTCCCTTTACAATATTTTATAGTAAAGGAATACTCACCGATTGCTAGAATCCATCGTAATTTCCATATGTATCCATCGTAGGATCCGTATGTATTTCGAAATGCGTTCCGTAAATATAGTATCGAAACTGTTTCAGAGCGTAGACTATAGCAAGTACCTCCTTCTCAGATGTAGAGTACTGCTTCTCTGCTCCTTTGAATACTCTACTAGCATATGCAATGACACGGTGTTCTCCTTTAGCATCCTGTTGATACAGTATACTTCCACACGTGTAGTCACTAGCGTCTGCGTAGATAACGAATCTTCCATCTCGCTGTGGACGATGAAGCATTATGTTTTCCATGAATAAATTCTTGACTTGGTCGAAGGCATCTTGATGTTTCTTCTCCCACTTCCATTTGTGATTTTTCCTTGTTAACTCCAGCAATGGTTGTGTTTTCTCTGCGTATAATTGTGAGAATCTTCTATAATACCCTACGAGTCCCAAAAATGCTCGTAATCCTTTAATGTTCTTAGGTATAGGAAAATCGGTAATACTGGATATTTTAATGGGATCGGGTTGAATACCCGAGGATGAAATAATATGACCTAGGAATTGGATTGAGGATTTTTTGAATTCACACTTGTCTAGGTTAAGGGATATATGGGCTTCCTTAAACTTGTGGAATATAATGTTAAGATGTTCAATGTGTTGTCAAGTGTTTTTGATACTACCAGGATATCATCCACGAACACTATGGTGTATGGCTCCACTTCTGGTCCCAATGCTTTCTCCAGACATTTTACAATTGCAGCCAAACTCGTGCTCAAACCAAATGGAACTACCTTGTGTTGATAGCATTTATTTTTATATAGGAAGGTGGTGTATTTTCTATCTTCTCTTCTAATTGGAATTTGCCAGAAACTTGACCTTAAATCCAACTTAGTCAAATATCGTGCTCCTTCACTCTTGGCAAATAACTCGTCCGCAGGTGGTGCACAATCGAGTTCACGTAGAATAACGCTATTCAAACTCCTCATGTCCAGGCATAAACGTACTTCTCCACTCTTCTTCTTTACTACAACTAGAGGATTAAGAAAGTTGCTGTTCGACCGCTCAATGACATTATTTTCTATCATCCGTCGTATTTCCAGTTCAACTTCTCCCTCGTACTTCCTGGGTATTGGATACGTTTGTCTGACAAATTTTGTAGGGCCTGATACCATAATAGCGTGTTCGTAGACTGTGGTCTGCGTCGGTACCTCGCTGAATACTTCATTATACACTTCGCTTCTTCCTGAGATGACATTCCTTCTTTGGCTGAATTAGCATGCTGAGTAGGTGCATATCGTATACATGGCTTGGATATGACAATAGGATTGTCACTTACCTCACCATTTTCTTCATCTTCATTCATAATTAATTCATATAGAACATTCTTATAATCAGGGGTGGATTTACGCACAGGCAGACTAGGCACTTGTTGCCTGGGGCGGCAAATTTTGGGGAGCAGCAAAATTTGAGTTAAGAAATGATACTTTTAGATTCAAACAAATTTACAAGTATAATAGCCAGTTGAATTAAGCACACACGAATATAAAAATTATCATCACTTAATTTGTAACTATAACACAGTTATCGTTTTTCACCCAAAAGTAATACGGGCGAATGTTTATGTTTTCCATCGTTGAAATATTTGGCATTGATCATCCGAGAGATTTTAGATGTTGGCAATCCAGATCAAAGTGATAAATATAGATCTGTCAATGTAATACCGAATTGTAGGTTGGTTCCAGAAACCGAGGCAAGCTAATATTTAAGGAATCCAGACATTCTAGTGATACCGACAATAACTGTGATAGCAGTGAAGGTGAAGATACTGTTCACACAGTTCAGCCAGAGAGGTCCGTTGTGGAGGAACCTTCATTTTTGAAGAACGAAGAGCCAGTTCACGTCAAAATTCATGATGAAATGTCATCAAATCAGGTAGGGAAGGTCTTAGATTCTGATCCTATTAATTGGCAAATGAACGAGAGCACATGCGATTATGTAGCAAAGTTTGGATTTAAACAGAACACTAGTGCGGTCTGTAAAACCAAAGAGGGTATATAATGATGCCTCCCCACCAACAGAGATTTGTGGGAGGGGGCAAATTTATACTGCCTACGGGCGGCAAAATGTTAAATCCGCCCCTGCTTATAATTACATAACATCTTATTGTTATTTGTTTAAAATATTTTTTATTTTGTTGTACCCACTTATTACTTAGTACAGTTAATTGGCTACCTGTATCGATTAATATTTTTTAATTTTATTTCCGTTAATTTGTACATTAATTAGCGGACATTATATTTCTGGTTGATATTTCAGGGCGAATGTGTCACCCTTCTGTCGGTGTCTAATAATTCATTTCTCACATCACACGGAAATATATTGTTCATTGTGGACTCGTACGTCCTGTTTTTCAGTCATTGTTCTGTGTCATGGGAACAGGATGTTTGCACAGAGCTGTGTCGCGGTTTCGCTTTGATTTCTCCCTCTGCACTCCCTCTATTGCTCTGCACTGTAGACACGAAGCGATCATGTGTTTTCTAAAATCTCTGCTTCCAATTTGTATCATGCACGTTTTTCTCTGAGTGTGGTTCCTGCTGTACGTTTTGCGTGTTATTCACAGCTGTGTTGCTTTACACTGTGCGCTGGCAGTGTAAAATTTCACCTATAGTTATCACGATTTTGAATATCATCACGTTCTCGTACTTTATCACTTCGTTCGTAATTATTGTGATAATTAATCCGTGTTTGTTGATAGTGTGGTGATGTGTTACTCTTGTTAATATTTTGTGATTGAGTGACAAGTATTAAGAATTGTTCAATCGTTTTGATACCCTGCGTATATACAGCTAATTGGATATCTCTATGGAAATGGTAAGACAACTTAGATACAATCTCATATTCAGAAAATTTTGGTTTTAAATGTTTTACGTGTTCGATTTGCGCAATTGCGTATTGTTCAATACTCTGTTGTCTTTGTGCATTGAATTTTCCATACTCGAGTTGATCTCTCACCTGTCGTTGGGTATGCACGTTCCAGTATCTGTTTTCGAATGCCTCACGAAACTGCTGATATGTACTGACGTTAACTCTAATAATAGAATACTGGCTGAATCTTTAAGATATAGCGTGACGAAGTATATCTTTTCGTCGTCATTTATTGCACTGCCAATCTTTTCTATTTCCTTCTCCACTCTAGCTAGGAATTCCATACTGTTCTCCCATTTTCCACCTGAGAATTTAAGTCTGGTCCTTTCTTCCATTGGTGTAGAAAACATGGTCATTTGGTTCTGTCGTCTTCTCAACTCACTTCGTAGCTGGTTCATCTCCTTTTGGATTTCTTCTTTCATATGTGAGATGTCTCCCGAACGGTCCTTTGTAGTTTCTTCAATTCTATTTTCAATGACTACAGTACGCGTTTCTATGTCTCTAAGTTTACTGGTATTTGCTTGCGACATATTACTAATAGTTTGAATTTTATCCTCCTGCTCTCGCATCATAGTAGCTAAAGTGTCATTTAAATTTCCATTTATTTGTTTATGCGATTCTTTTAGATCGTTCCTCCACTCGAGACGTAATTCTTTTTGTTTATTTTCATTCCATACAACTTGCTCATGTAAGGCTTTTTTAAAATTATTCTGTAGCGTGTCAATACGTAAGTTAGTATCAACAATTTTTTCTGTTAATTCTTCTAACTTTCCGTCATTTTTATGGTGTCCTGTTTAAAATTTTCAGTCTGTTGTTCAAGTTTATTTTCTAAACTTTCTGTTTGGTTCTTATTACATTCTTTTAATTCATCTATTCTAGCATTTAAATTTTCTGTCTGTTTTATGCTTAATTCATCGACCCAGGCACGCATCATTGTCTAAAATGCCTCCATGTCTAAATTTCCTGGAGTCGTTATGTTGAATTATTTTGTATTTAAATATTTATTTATAATTTATTATTATTAGTGAACCATATGCAAGCTTTTATTTATTTATTGTTGAACTGTTATTATTTATTTATTTTTATTTACTCATGTTACACTTACACCTGTTTATTTTGTTGAGTGCCAGTTGTGTTTTAGTACACAACAATTAACATAACATACAGTTAATGTTTACTATAAATGATTATTACATATAATATTAATTATGTCATATAACTCATCAAACATTAGTAATCATAGAGCATACATTAATTATTAAATGTAGGCGTTTCGTGCCACACGTCAAGGGCGACAAATTTTAAACAACAAATTTATTATATAATTTAAATTTGTGGAGCCCCACGATTTTGGAGCGCCAAATTTTATACAACGATACAAGTTGCATATATCTATATGTAATTTAATTTGTATAGCCCCATGTTCTTTGGGGGCCAAATTGTAACAAGTTATATATTCTGTGCAATTTAATTTGTACATTAATTGAACTCATACACTTTATATAACATTACTAACAACTTGTACTGTATGTGTATTTGGGGTTCAGGTGTAAATATAATAAGAGTATTTTTAGTATCAGTATTAAAAACTCATATTTATTATTTTTTCATTATTAAAATTATTCATAAACATCATTACTTTGTCAGTCACGATATTACTCATTATTTAATATATATATCTTACGATATGCAACATTACACCTATTTAAAAAAAATTCTTATATCTAAACAAACATGTTAATCTTATATCTAAACATGTTAAATAATTTTTATTAATTTATTATAAAATTAAAATATTCTTATATTGAAATAAATTGTTTTATCTCAGATCTGACCTCTACTCGCTCATTCTATACCAATGTTTTGACTTCAATTTAACTTTATATTAATTTCTTGTAGACTGGCTTTTGTTTTAATATTCAACTTTAAATTAATCTTTCTATACTTCAAGTATCTAATCACTTTACTATTTATTTTGATCATAAATTCTACTCTCTTTACTTTAAATTCTCTTTCATTTATTACTGCTTTTATATTTATTATGCGATCTCTGATTCTTACGATTAAACATTTATTTACATTTTAACATATTATTACTAAATATAAACTTTCTTTGTTTCAATATACTGTCTTTTGAAATCGTCTTTATGACCTCTTTTGTTTTTATAAATCATTTAAAATGCATTAAGCATGTCACCTCGATTTCTGATGATCTTACGACTGTTGTCCGGGGTCCAGCGTTGTCTAGAGTTAATCTTCCATTCCTCTTGTCCTGGCGTGGTCCTGGATACGTCAAGGGTCCAGCGTCGATCTACGGCATGTGTTCCTGGGTACGTCTAGAGTCCAGCGTCGAACTACGGCAGCTTTCCTGGATACGTCTAGAGTCCAGTGTCGATCCACAGCATATTTCCTGGATACTATACTATTCCTGGATATTTACTGAATAATCTTGGTATACTAACTATTGCTGTATTTATTTTTCCCGTAATATTGTCGTGACTTTAACAAACGTCATTTCGTTTGTTACTGAACTTGTAATATAATAATAAAAATAAACTGTTTTGCCGACGGACAGCATGTCCGGCTGCAACTGAGTCTTGAAATGAAGAGAAGGGTTTTTGGTCGAACCCTTAATTTATACCCTCTCCAGATTCCGTGCTAGTCGGCTCCAAAATCGTCCTGTCGATACCTGCGTATCTCGTGACAGCCCCCACTACCGAACCTTTTCATCTATTTGCAATTATTAGCAAATAGCACTGTCTTGCACGCAATCGAGAAAGCTCAAATCGTAGCTACTTCGATTAATCACTCGCTATATTAATTTGAGCGTCTTAGGGTAATTTGCGTATTTTTTAGCACATTTATTTTGCACTGTCTTCGCATAACGTGTTCTATTAACGTTATTATCATCTTTTCACTGGGGATAACTATAATTTTTACCCACACTTTGGTGCCTTTGGTTTGATCATACATTAATTAGTTTTCTCACAGTGAATTAAAACAATTATTTTATTAATTACTTGGGCGGGTTGCTGAGTTCTTGTCTATGTCAGCTTCACTCACACACACAAGATACACGTGTAACACACATACAATTGAGCAGGTGTTCACTGCATGTCGGAACAGGTTACTTGCTCCCCTAATCTAACAATGAAATATTTTTGCACTCTCAGACCTGTCCATTTACCCGTAACTTATACAAATTATACAAAATTTACATTTATTTAAATTAATGCCTAATACAGCTATGGCTGTATCGTTGCATTATTCCTCTGCCTGAGAGAAAAAATTTAATAAATATTTATTTATTAAATTTTTGTGTATTTGTTCTAGACAAATACAATCATGTTATATTAAATTAACTTAAGTTTACATTGTTACACAAACACATAATAATGAGTAAGTCAGTCTAACGTTCCCGTGGTGGTATGTAGTATTTACCCTCCATTATACAGCTGATCGGTGCGTTGACCTTGTCCTGCTTCAGTGGCCCTGTCCCACTTTTACTCTCTTTACGTATTATTCATACGTAGAATTTCTTGAATGACGTCGCATGATATTTGCCAATTTCCTTATCCTTTCTCTCATCGTACACGACGAATGTGTGTCTTCCTACGCGTTGTTTTTACGTATAAGGTCCGTTGTACAACCGGAAGAATTTCTTTGCTGTGTTGTCACTGCGTTTCCCTACAGGATTAGCTTCCAACAGAATTTGTTCTCCTACATCAAATCGTTGTAATGTAGGTGTACTATTGTATTTTTCTATCCTCTTGTTACCTTGTTCTGTGATGCGTTGTTTAGCATACTTCACCTTTACACTTAATGGAATAGGTACGATTTGATTCTCTGGCTTGCTTACATATTTGGTCCAGAATCTGACAGGTTTCTTGTCTTCGTCTAGCTCGATTGGTGTATAACTCGTTGCTTCGCTGTAATTTTCATTTATTGCTTTCTCAAAGAAAGGTAAGTACTCTGCCCATTTGTTGTGTTGATCATGACAGTAGATTCGTAGATATTTACCTAATTCTTTATTTACTCTTTAGATATTACCTTTATTTACTCTTTCCGCCAGATTTCCCTGAGGGTGTCGTACTGATGTGAGTACAGGTTGGATTCCATTTTCACGAAGAGTTCTCTCCCATACTTCGCTTTGGAACTGTACTCCTTGATCGCTAAGTACCTTCTTCATTTTACCATATGCAGGGATGTATTTCTGCAAGAGTATTTTTAAAACAACTTTAGTTGTGGGTCGCATAATTGGATACAGATGGACGGCTTTGGAAAATACATCTATACAAACAAGTATGTGTTTCACTCCCCGACTTGATCTCGGGAGTGGTCCAAGAAAATCCACTGCAATTAGCTCTCCTTTTTGGTCCTTTTGAATACTCTGCATTTCCACATAAGTATGTAGATTCGGTCCTTTTGCTGTGTGAAACTCATAACATTTCTTACATTCATTTTTAATCTTCCTGAACATATTACTAATGGTGAAATCTTCACGTAGGCTTAAGTAACATTTAAGTGCAGCAGCATGTGCTAAACTTTTGTGTGTTGGTCGAATTAATTTATGCAACATATCATTTGTTAATACTATCTTCCAATCTTGCCTCATTAGTTTATATAAGACTCCATTTTGTACCTTGTAATTGTCTGGTAGGTGATCTCGTAGCTTAAATTCCTTCGTAGCATCATCTAAGTTTTGTTGTTGAGCTAGATTCTTCAACATGTGTTTAATAAAATTATCAATAGTAAATTTAATAGGTAACAGTTGTAACTCATTATGGTTCTTCTCATAGACCTCTTCACACTTTTCTGTGACATATCTACTCAAAGTATCGGCTATAATATTATCTTTCCCTTTACAATATTTTATAGTAAAGGAATACTCACCGATTGCTAGGATCTATCGTAACAATCGAGCATTGGTTACTTAACATTTTAATAGAAATGATAACGCTTGATGGTCCGTATGTATTTCAAAATGCGTTCCGTAAATATAGTATCGAAACTGTTTCAGAGCGTAGACTATAGCAAGTACCTCCTTCTCAGATGTAGAGTACTGCTTCTCTGCTCCTTTGAATACTCTACTAGCATATGCAATGACACGGTGTTCTCCTGTAGCATCCTGTTGATACAGTATACTTCCACACGCGTAGTCACTAGCGTCTGCATAGATAACGAATCTTCCATCTCGCTGTGGATGATGAAGCATTATGTTTTCCATGAATAAATTCTTGACTTGGTCGAAGGCATCTTGATGTTTCTTCTCCCACTTCCATTTGTGATTTTTCCTTGTTAACTCCAGCAATGGTTGTGTTTTCTCTGCGTATAGTTGTGAGAATCTTCTATAATACCCTGTGAGTCCCAAAAATGCTCGTAACCCTTTAATGTTCTTAGGTATAGGAAAATCGGTAATACTGGATATTTTCATGGGATCGGGTTGAATACCTGAGAATGAAATAATATGACCTATGAATTGGATTGAGGGTTTTATGAATTCACACTTGTCTAGGTTTAGGGATATATGGGCTTCCTTAAACTTGTTGAATATAATGTTAAGATGTTCAATGTGTTTGTCAAGTGTTTTTGATACTACCAGGATATCATCCACGAACACTATGGTGTATGGCTCCACTTCAGGTCCCAATGCTTTCTCCAGACATTTTACAATTGCAGCCAAACTCGTGCTCAAACCAAATGGAACTACCTTGTGTTGATAGCATTTATTTTTATATAGGAAGGCGGTGTATTTTCTATCTTCTCTTCTAATTGATATTTGCCAGAAACTTGACCTTAAATCCAACTTAGTCAAATGTCGTGCTCCTTCACACTTGGCAAATAACTCGTCCGCAGGTGGTGCACAATCGAGTTCACGTAGAATAACGCTATTCAAACTCCTCATGTCCAGGCATAAACGTTATTCTGTAAATAAACTGTTTTGCCGACGGACAGCATGTGCGGCTGCAACTGAGTCTTGAAATGGAGAGAAGGGTTTTTGGTCGAACCCTTAATTTATACCCTCTCCAGATTCCGCGCTAGTCGGCTCCAAAATCGTCCTGTCGATACCTGCATATCTCATGACAGCCCCCACTACCGAACCTTTTCATCTATTTGCAATTATTAGTAAATAGCACTGTTTTGCACGCAATCGAGGTAGCACAAATCGTAGCTACTTCGATTAATCACTCACTATATTAATTTGAGCGTCTTAGGGTAATTTGCGTATTTTTTAGCACACTTTTATTTTGCACTGTCTTCGCATAACGTGTTCTATTAACGTTATTATCATCTTTTCACTGGGGATAACTATAATTTTTACCCACACTTTGGTGCCTTTGGTTTGATCATACATTAATTAGTTTTCTCACAGTGAATTAAAACATTTATTTTATTAATTACTTGGGGCGGGTTGCTGAGTTCTTGTCTATGCCCGCTTCACTCACACACACACAAGATACACGTGTAACACACATACAATTGAGCAGGTGTTCACTGCGTGTCGGAACAGGTTACTTGCTCCCCTAATCTAACAATGAAATATTTTTGCACTCTCAGACCTGTCCATTTACCCGTAACTTATACAAATTATACAAAATTTACATTTATTTAAATTAATGCCTAATACAGCTATGGCTGTATCGTTGCAACGCTTTGTCTGCGGCATTATAGTTGTCTTGATTGTTCATCATCTTTTTTCACAGCACTACACTTTATATAATAATGAAACTTTCAACTTGTGGACTTACTTGTCTTTTCTTGTCGAACGCGTTTCGGCGTGGTGTTCGCCTTCGTCAGCTTTGAGACAGACTGCCATTAATTTGTAACGGTTTTTACTTGGAAGGTATAGTGGTGGTGGTGTTTGGAGGAATGGGATTGGCGTGGGGATCCAAATTATTGTTAGTTTTTTGTATAATTGTGTCAAAAAGTGTATGTGATTTATACTGTAATTGGTCGTTAAGTATGTTGTTTGGTTGTGTTGTGTGGTGTTTGTATATGTCATATTGTTCTGCTGTGTTAAGTTTTTGACCTTTGGGTAAGTAGTGTAATATTTCAAGATTAGTATCTATGTTGGTGTAGCTGTGGTTTTTTCTGTGTATGTGTGTGGCAAACGCGGAATGTATATTGTTGTTGGATAAAGCTTTTAGTTGTTCAGAGTAACGGGATGAAAAAGATCTTCCCGTCTGGCCTATGTAGAAACCATTGCATTTATTACAATTTAATTTGTAAACACCTGTTTT
Source organism: Magicicada septendecula (assembly GCA_034769895.1). Lineage (NCBI taxonomy): Eukaryota > Metazoa > Arthropoda > Insecta > Hemiptera > Cicadidae > Magicicada > Magicicada septendecula. The sequence continues at coordinate 529,527,468 of CM068368.1, forward strand.
GTTGTATTTGTCTATGTCCGTGTTTGTATCATTGATGTGTTTTTTGATGGTATTGTTAGTTCTGTGTGCTATTTTGTACTTGTGTTTTCTGAAGGTATTGGCGAGTTTGTGTGTGTTGGAGTTATGGTATGTGAGTGTGATGTATTTATTGTGTTGTGTGTTGTTGGTATTTTGTGTTTTGTTATATCTTCTCATTTTATTCCATTTATATTTTGTTTGTTTCCTTTTCATTTACCTTCTCATTTGATTTCATTTTATTTCATTTTATTGAGTCAATCACTTGGGTTGGGTCATAGTCATTTGTCTCGTCATAGTCATTTTATTTTCATTAGTTAAACATTTAATACAGTTGATTCACAGTTTTTTCCCTGGTATTGGTGTGGCTTTTTGTATTGTAACAATTTACGTTACATTTTTTTATTTTACTTAATTAGCTACATAATAATTACATAAACATGCTTATATTAAACATTACTGAATAAGACAAATTTATTTAACATTTGGCGGACACCAAGTGTAGAGAATCGAGAATGTAGCTGAAGAGGTTCTTCCTTGTCAACATCGTAACGCAAGATTTTACCAAATAATGTCCCTCCTAATTTGACAAGTTTCATTTCATGAGTGACTTCAGAAAAATCGTTGTTTGAAAAATGTTTTTTAAACACTGTGGCGGCAAAGTTTTTATAAGCTGATAGCCTATAATAATTTTTTTGGTATCAAGTTTACAGTATTATCTAATGTAACGTTCAGTTACAAATAATCCTCCTTATGTATCCAGTGAATGTGGAAGGCCACACTTCTGAGCATCAATATGTAATATCAAAACAAATTAGTATCTCTTACTAATAAAGTATAACCTGTTTTATTTTTAAATAGAGGATTATTCATCTGAACCTCAGGGTCAACATACAATTTACATATAGAACAAACAATACAACTTTGATGCATGAGAATCGGTATTACAGTGTTGTAAATGTCTGTTTAATGTTTGTGGGTCCTTTTAAACTACTATTAACTACAACAAAAAACTCTTAAAATTAACAACCATTTTCATAATAGTGCACTAACGCAAGTCACAATTATTATTATTATTTATTTGTTTATTGTTTATTCAGTTATTGTTTTTGTGGTATGATCTCACCAACTTTGCAGGTTTCACAATGGATTCATTCGTTGATTCTGCTCCTGGACACCTGGTTTTTCGCTCTCTCTCTATCAAAACATCACTCCTCTAGGTCCCGGGTTGGTTCTCCTGGTCATCTCAGCTTCCACCGGTCCTCAATTTCTATCCACTCAGCAGTCACTTATCTTAAACGTTCTCTTGCAATTCACAATTTTTTTAACAATAATAATCTTCACTCAAACAACTAATTTCTTTAACTAAGGCCATGGCTATATTTTTTATGGGTCACAGGTTCGGTGTACCATTTCTAATTAGTAATATTCTGTTGACCTTTACTTTATTTTTCCTTCATAACTATATTATTATAAGTTTTTTAACGTAAGAGTTTCTATCTTTTAAATTATTTACACTTGGTTTGATCTCACTATATGGGCTACATAACTGTTTCATATAGATTATATGTTTCATTCAATGCTCATATTATAATAATGTTTAATCACTTTCCTTATACATGATTTTTTCCTTTTTAAAGTCTATCACTGTTATTTTCACTTTCTAGCACTATCGCACAACCTAACTTATATAATTATAGTTTAATTTATTATATTTGTAAAATTTATAACATTCATTGTTTGTAGTTCAATGATACAAAACAACTGTCTGAGGCACGCAGACCTCCTCATAGTTTTAATCTAATGCTTATGAACTAACAAATGTCTTTTTACTTATTTTCTAAGTTAAACATTTGTACCTTATAATTCTATTAATTAATCATTATTTACATGTTAACGAGTATGTTATGTTTCATGTTTGGTGAAACGACACGTTACATAAAGCCCCCCGTTTAAGACAAGTTATTTCAGTAATGGTGGTTTTAGGAGTTACTGAAATAAATGGAAAAAATCTAGAAAAACTGTCTTCACTTTTCATAAAACCTCTTTATCTCGGTTTGGTTATATATTCCTTGGGGTATTGCTACAATGGGGTTGGTAATTGACAAACTACTCTTTCCTATAATATCTTCTTTTATCATGAGCTGGATTTACTTTCTTACAGCTTTCTTGAACAACTGTTTAACCAGATATTATTTAAATTCTTCGCTTTATTCGGTGAGCTGGAGAATACGATGCAGTAGTTATTGTAATTGTTCACTAACCTCTTCTTTTGTGCCACACTCATGATCTCTGTATATCCTTTTCCTTGGAATTCCCTGATTTCCTGCAGTCTTTCCTGCCATGATTCTGATCTGTTACGGTTTATTTGTTTCCTATGGGTACCCTAATATTTTCCCTAACTTAGTATGAATTCCTGTCCTGAGGGGCACTTGTGCTTCCTATTATCTCAGCGGATCATTCATAATTGCAGAGTGGCGCCGTAGCATACAACACTCTGTTTATACCTTAAAGAGTAACCCTTGGGTTACTAATAACACCATAGGAATTCCTATTCCTTCTCTCGTAACATTCAGGTTTATTTGCTGCTTTCAGGTTTTATTTTATTTACCTGTGGCTCCTATAATTGTATCTGGTTTATGGACAGCGTGCGTATTCTCTCCGTTTTATTCTCCTGCGTTTCGTTTCATTCCTGAAGTGTTCACTCATGTTTTAATCAAGACTGTTGTCAGCACCCCTTGTAGTGTTTACTTTGATGTACTCTATGTCTCAGTTTGTTTTCGCTTTACCCTGTTTTCTTTCTAATGAATCCCTTGTTATATTTTTCTAAATAATATTTTGTCTTAATTAATTGTTAGTTTAATACTTTTTTCCTTCTTATTTTTCTGTTTATATTCCCCTTTTGTTCCTTATCAGCTTTTTCTTCAGTTTTGGTTATGTTTTCTTAATTATCATTATTTTTTCTTAAGTCTAGAGTGATCATTTATTTTATTTTTGTTTTAATTATCATTATTTTCTTCTTCCTTTCTTAACTGGTTTGCCTTGTCGGTAGTCAGAAAATCAGTCCCTTTTTACAATATTGTTCCTACTTGGTTTATCCGTTTTCGGTATCTACCACGATCCGGGTTCTTCTGGTGTGCAGAACTATTTCCTTCCTTGTGGTATAGGTCTCTGCTACCTCATACACCAATTCTTCTAATACCACCTTTTCACTAGTATTCAGTCCTAGTATTCAAGATTAATCACTCTATCATCTGTTTTCCTAAACAAATATGTCGATGGTATATCAACTATCGGTGGTATCACTGATATCTTATCATGTATTTTTATTTCAAGTATATTTACCTTGAATATCAATTTTCTGAAGTCCTTACTCACTGTTTTATTGCGAGTCCTTTCTATATTTCTGTTAAGCTTCTCCTACCATTTTTAAAATTCATTATCTCTCTATGGTCGGTAATAGGGAGATTAAGTACATTTACTAGTCCACTGTTTATCATCTCCAAATTTTCTCTTGTATTTATTGGTTTCTTTGGATGTATTCTTCTTATTTTCTTTATCTTCTTTTCTAGTGGCTTAGTATTCTCCTTGTTCCTGTTATGTTTATTTTCAGGTAATAATTCAATTGTCTCTTCTTTATTTTCTATTTCTTTACTACCTTCTATTTTCTGGCTTACACTACTGTCATTTTGCTCTCTTAAAACATCAATTTTATTTTCTAAATGTTCATTGGCCCTTTTTAAAGTCCCATCTATGCATTCAATTGTCTCTGCAGTTGGCTGTGTTACAGCTTCATTGCGCTGGTCACGTTTTTGGTTAAGTATTTTATCAATGTGTTCTATTTTTCATTGAGAGTTTCCCTTAACTCCTTGTTAGAGTTCTCAATTTTCTTATTAATTTGCCTGAAATCTTCCTTAGTACCCTGTTTAATGCTGTCCAGCTTTTCATTCATCTGTCTTAAACTTTCTTCATTTCGTTCAAACTTTTCGTTTTGTTTTCTAAAGTTCTCATTATTTTCTTCATTCATTTGACTTAAACTCTCATTAGTTTCATCTTTATTCCTATCAAATCTTTCGGTTATTTTTTCCTCCTGTTTCCTAAAATTCTCATTAGTTTCTTCTTTATTCCTATCCAATCTTTCGGTTATTCTTTCCTCCTGTTTCTTGGAATTTTCTTTAATTAATTCCCATAAATTTTATAAATCCAGGCCTCCTCTGGCTTCCTCATTGTCACCCGCCTGTTCTTCCTTTTCGCTGTCTTTAACTGTTTCTTCTTCTTGTTCCCGCCTATCTTCTTCTGTCTCTGGCTTTTGTCCTCTCTTCTGAGAAGCTTCTCGTCGTCGCATTTTTTCGTCTTCTAGCAGTTGCCAGCTAAAATTAGGTCAATCGTTATTTCACTAATTGTGTTTCGGTTAGTTGGTTTTGCCTAATTTCAGCTCTACCGGTTGGGCGCCAATTTGTAACGTTCAGTTTTTGACGTTAGCCCCACTATTGGGTTCGCCAATTTGTAACGTTCAGTTTTTGACGTTAGACCCACTATTGGGTTCGCCAATTTGTAACATCAAAACAAATTAGTATCTCTTACTAATAAAGTATAACCTGTTTTATTTTTAAATAGAGGATTATTCATCTGAACCTCAGGGTCAACATACAATTTACATATAGAACAAACAATACAACTTTGATGCATGAGAATCGGTATTACAGTGTTGTTAATGTCTGTTGAATGTTTTTGGGTCCTTTTAAACTACTATTAACTACAAGAAAAAACTCTTATAATTAACAACCATTTTCATAATAGTGCACTAACGCAAGTCACAATTATTATTATTATTTATTTGTTTATTGTTTATTCAGTTATTGTTTTTGTGGTATGATCTCACCAACTTTGCAGGTTTCACAATGGATTCATTCGTTGATTCTGCTCCTGGACACCTGGTTTTTCGCTCTCTCTCTATCAAAACATCGCTCCTCTAGGTCCCGGGTTGGTTCTCCTGGTCATCTTAGCTTCCACCGGTCCTCAATTACTATCCACTCAGCAGTCACTTATCTTAAACGTTCTCTTGCAATTCACAATTTTTTTAACAATAATCATCTTCACTCAAACAACTAATTTCTTTAACTAAGGCCATGGCTATATTTTTTATGGGTCACAGGTTCGGTGTACCATTTCTAATTAGTAATATTCTGTTGACCTTTACTTTATTTTTCCTTCATAACTATATTATTATAAGTTTTTTAACGTAAGAGTTTCTATCTTTTAAATTATTTACACTTGGTTTGATCTCACTATATGGGCTACATAACTGTTTCATATAGATTATATGTTTCATTCAATGCTCATATTATAATAATGTTTAATCACTTTCCTTATATATGATTTTTTCCTTTTTAAAGTCTATCACTGTTATTTTCACTTTCTAGCACTATCGCACAACCTAATTTATATAATTATAGTTTAATTTATTATATTTGTAAAATTTATAACATTCACTGTTTGTAGTTCAATGATACAAAACAACTGTCTGAGGCACGCAGACCTCCTCATAGTTTTAATCTAATGCTTATGAACTAACAAATGTCTTTTTACTTATTTTCTAAGTTTAACATTTGTACCTTATAATTCTATTAATTAATCATTATTTACATGTTAACGAGTATGTTATGTTTTATGTTTGGTGAAACGACACGTTACATAAAGCCCCCCGTTTAAGACAAGTTATTTCAGTAATGGTGGTTTTAGGAGTTACTGAAATAAATGGCAAAAATCTACAAAAACTGTCTTCACTTTTCATAAAACCTCTTTATCTCGGTTTGGTTATATATTCCTTGGGGTATTGCTACAATGGGGTTGGTAATTGACAAACTACTCTTTCCTATAATATCTTCTTTTATCATGAGCTGGATTTACTTTCTTACAGCTTTCTTGAACAACTGTTTAACCAGATATTATTTAAATTCTTCGCTTTATTCGGTGAGCTGGAGAATACGATGCAGTAGTTATTGTAATTGTTCACTAACCTCTTCTTTTGTGCCACACTCATGATCTCTGTATATCCTTTTCCTTGGAATGCCCTGATTTCCTGCAGTCTTTCCTGCCATGATTCTGATCTGTTACGGTTTATTTGTCTCCTACGGGTACCCTAATATTTTCCCTAACTTAGTATGAATTCCTGTCCTGAGGGGCACTTGTGCTTCCTATTATCTCAGCGGATCATTCATAATTGCAGAGTGGCGCCGTAGCATACAACACTCTGTTTATACCTTAAAGAGTAACACTTGGGTTACTAATAACACCATAGGAATTCCTATTCCTTCTCTCGTAACATTCAGGTTTATTTGCTGCTTTCAGGTTTTATTTTATTTACCTCTGGCTCCTATAATTGTATCTGGTTTATGGACAGCGTGCGTATTCTCTCCGTTTTATTCTCCTGCATTTCGTTTCATTCCTGAAGTGTTCGCTCATGTTTTAATCAAGACTGTTGTCAGCACCCCTTGTAGTGTTTACTTTGATGTACTCTATGTCTCAGTTTATTTTCGCTTTACCCTGCTTTCTTTCTAATGAATCCCTTGTTATATTTTTCTAAATAATATTTTGTCTTAATTAATTGTTAGTTTAATACTTTTTTCCTTCTTATTTTTCTGTTTATATTCCCCTTTTGTTCCTTATCAGCTTTTTCTTCAGTTTTGGTTATGTTTTCTTAATTATCATTATTTTTTCTTAAGTCTAGAGTGATCATTTATTTTATTTTAATTTTAATTATCATTATTTTCTTCTTCCTTTCTTAACTGGTTTGCCTTGTCGGTAGTCAGAAAATCAGTCCCTTTTTACAATATTGTTCCTACTTGGTTTATCCGTTTTCGGTATCTGCCACGATCCGGGTTCTTCTGGTGTGCAGAACTATTTCCTTCCTTGTGGTATAGGTCTCTGCTACCTCATACACCAATTCTTCTAATACCACCTTTTCACTAGTATTCAGTCCTAGTATTCAAGATTAATCACTCTATCATCTGTTTTCCTAAACAAATATGTCGATGGTATATCAACTATCGGTGGTATCACTGATATCTTATCATGTATTTTTATTTCAAGTATATTTACCTTGAATATCAATTTTCTGAAGTCCTTACTCACTGTTTTATTGCGAGTCCTTTCTATAATTTCTGTTAAGCTTCTCCTACCATTTTTAAAATTCATTATCTCTCTATGGTCGGTAATAGGGAGATTAAGTACATTTACTAGTCCACTGTTTATCATCTTCAAATTTTCTCTTGTATTTATTGGTTTCTTTGGATGTATTCTTCTTATTTTCTTTATCTTCTTTTCTAGTGGCTTAGTATTCTCCTTGTTCCTGTTATGTTTATTTTCAGGTAATAATTCAATTGTCTCTTCTTTATTTTCTATTTCTTTACTACCTTCTATTTTCTGGCTTACACTACTGTCATTTTGCTCTCTTAAAACATCAATTTTATTTTCTAAATGTTCATTGGCCCTTTTTAAAGTCCCATCTATGCATTCAATTGTCTCTGCAGTTGGCTGTGTTACAGCTTCATTGCGCTGGTCACGTTTTTGGTTAAGTATTTTATCAATGTGTTCTATTTTTCATTAGAGTTTCCCTTAACTCCTTGTTAGAGTTCTCAATTTTCTTATTAATTTGCCTGAAATCTTCCTTAGTACCCTGTTTAATGCTGTCCACCTTTTCATTCATCTGTCTTAAACTTTCTTCATTTCGTTCAAACTTTTCGTTTTGTTTTCTAAAGTTCTCATTATTCTCTTCATTCATTTGACTTAAACTCTCATTAGTTTCATCTTTATTCCTATCCAATCTTTCGGTTATTTTTTCCTCCTGTTTCCTAAAATTCTGATTAGTTTCTTCTTTATTCCTATCCAATCTTTCGGTTATTCTTTCCTCCTGTTTCTTGGAATTTTCTTTAATTAATTCCCATAAATTTTATAAATCCAGGCCTCCTCTGGCTTCTTCATTGTCACCCGCCTGTTCTTCCTTTTCGCTGTCTTTAACTGTTTCTTCTTCTTGTTCCCGCCTATCTTCTTCTGTCTCTGGCTTTTGTCCTCTCTTCTGAGAAGCTTCTTGTCGTCGCATTTTTTCGTCTTCTAGCAGTTGCCAGCTAAAATTAGGTCAATCGTTATTTCACTAATTGTGTTTCGGTTAGTTGGTTTTGCCTAATTTCAGCTCTACCGGTTGGGCGCCAATTTGTAACGTTCAGTTTTTGACGTTAGCCCCACTATTGGGTTCGCCAATTTGTAACGTTCAGTTTTTGACGTTAGACCCACTATTGGGTTCGCCAATTTGTAACATCAAAACAAATTAGTATCTCTTACTAATAAAGTATAACCTGTTTTATTTTTAAATAGAGGATTATTCATCTGAACCTCAGGGTCAACATACAATTTACATATAGAACAAACAATACAACTTTGATGCATGAGAATCGGTATTACAGTGTTGTTAATGTCTGTTGAATGTTTTTGGGTCCTTTTAAACTACTATTAACTACAAGAAAAAACTCTTATAATTAACAACCATTTTCATAATAGTGCACTAACGCAAGTCACAATTATTATTATTATTTATTTGTTTATTGTTTATTCAGTTATTGTTTTTGTGGTATGATCTCACCAACTTTGCAGGTTTCACAATGGATTCATTCGTTGATTCTGCTCCTGGACACCTGGTTTTTCGCTCTCTCTCTATCAAAACATCGCTCCTCTAGGTCCCGGGTTGGTTCTCCTGGTCATCTTAGCTTCCACCGGTCCTCAATTTCTATCCACTCAGCAGTCACTTATCTTAAACGTTCTCTTGCAATTCACAATTTTTTTAACAATAATCATCTTCACTCAAACAACTAATTTCTTTAACTAAGGCCATGGCTATATTTTTTATGGGTCACAGGTTCGGTGTACCATTTCTAATTAGTAATATTCTGTTGACCTTTACTTTATTTTTCCTTCATAACTATATTATTATAAGTTTTTTAACGTAAGAGTTTCTATCTTTTAAATTATTTACACTTGGTTTGATCTCACTATATGGGCTACATAACTGTTTCATATAGATTATATGTTTCATTCAATGCTCATATTATAATAATGTTTAATCACTTTCCTTATATATGATTTTTTCCTTTTTAAAGTCTATCACTGTTATTTTCACTTTCTAGCACTATCGCACAACCTAATTTATATAATTATAGTTTAATTTATTATATTTGTAAAATTTATAACATTCACTGTTTGTAGTTCAATGATACAAAACAACTGTCTGAGGCACGCAGACCTCCTCATAGTTTTAATCTAATGCTTATGAACTAACAAATGTCTTTTTACTTATTTTCTAAGTTTAACATTTGTACCTTATAATTCTATTAATTAATCATTATTTACATGTTAACGAGTATGTTATGTTTTATGTTTGGTGAAACGACACGTTACATAAAGCCCCCCGTTTAAGACAAGTTATTTCAGTAATGGTGGTTTTAGGAGTTACTGAAATAAATGGCAAAAATCTACAAAAACTGTCTTCACTTTTCATAAAACCTCTTTATCTCGGTTTGGTTATATATTCCTTGGGGTATTGCTACAATGGGGTTGGTAATTGACAAACTACTCTTTCCTATAATATCTTCTTTTATCATGAGCTGGATTTACTTTCTTACAGCTTTCTTGAACAACTGTTTAACCAGATATTATTTAAATTCTTCGCTTTATTCGGTGAGCTGGAGAATACGATGCAGTAGTTATTGTAATTGTTCACTAACCTCTTCTTTTGTGCCACACTCATGATCTCTGTATATCCTTTTCCTTGGAATTCCCTGATTTCCTGCAGTCTTTCCTGCCATGATTCTGATCTGTTACGGTTTATTTGTTTCCTATGGGTACCCTAATATTTTCCCTAAAATAGTATGAATTCCTGTCCTGAGGGGCACTTGTGCTTCCTATTATCTCAGCGGATCATTCATAATTGCAGAGTGGCGCCGTAGCATACAACACTCTGTTTATACCTTAAAGAGTAACCCTTGGGTTACTAATAACACCATAGGAATTCCTATTCCTTCTCTCGTAACATTCAGGTTTATTTGCTGCTTTCAGGTTTTATTTTATTTACCTGTGGCTCCTATAATTGTATCTGGTTTATGGACAGCGTGCGTATTCTCTCCGTTTTATTCTCCTGCGTTTCGTTTCATTCCTGAAGTGTTCACTCATGTTTTAATCAAGACTGTTGTCAGCACCCCTTGTAGTGTTTACTTTGATGTACTCTATGTCTCAGTTTGTTTTCGCTTTACCCTGTTTTCTTTCTAATGAATCCCTTGTTATATTTTTCTAAATAATATTTTGTCTTAATTAATTGTTAGTTTAATACTTTTTTCCTTCTTATTTTTCTGTTTATATTCCCCTTTTGTTCCTTATCAGCTTTTTCTTCAGTTTTGGTTATGTTTTCTTAATTATCATTATTTTTTCTTAAGTCTAGAGTGATCATTTATTTTATTTTTGTTTTAATTATCATTATTTTCTTCTTCCTTTCTTAACTGGTTTGCCTTGTCGGTAGTCAGAAAATCAGTCCCTTTTTACAATATTGTTCCTACTTGGTTTATCCGTTTTCGGTATCTACCACGATCCGGGTTCTTCTGGTGTGCAGAACTATTTCCTTCCTTGTGGTATAGGTCTCTGCTACCTCATACACCAATTCTTCTAATACCACCTTTTCACTAGTATTCAGTCCTAGTATTCAAGATTAATCACTCTATCATCTGTTTTCCTAAACAAATATGTCGATGGTATATCAACTATCGGTGGTATCACTGATATCTTATCATGTATTTTTATTTCAAGTATATTTACCTTGAATATCAATTTTCTGAAGTCCTTACTCACTGTTTTATTGCGAGTCCTTTCTATATTTCTGTTAAGCTTCTCCTACCATTTTTAAAATTCATTATCTCTCTATGGTCGGTAATAGGGAGATTAAGTACATTTACTAGTCCACTGTTTATCATCTCCAAATTTTCTCTTGTATTTATTGGTTTCTTTGGATGTATTCTTCTTATTTTCTTTATCTTCTTTTCTAGTGGCTTAGTATTCTCCTTGTTCCTGTTATGTTTATTTTCAGGTAATAATTCAATTGTCTCTTCTTTATTTTCTATTTCTTTACTACCTTCTATTTTCTGGCTTACACTACTGTCATTTTGCTCTCTTAAAACATCAATTTTATTTTCTAAATGTTCATTGGCCCTTTTTAAAGTCCCATCTATGCATTCAATTGTCTCTGCAGTTGGCTGTGTTACAGCTTCATTGCGCTGGTCACGTTTTTGGTTAAGTATTTTATCAATGTGTTCTATTTTTCATTAGAGTTTCCCTTAACTCCTTGTTAGAGTTCTCAATTTTCTTATTAATTTGCCTGAAATCTTCCTTAGTACCCTGTTTAATGCTGTCCACCTTTTCATTCATCTGTCTTAAACTTTCTTCATTTCGTTCAAACTTTTCGTTTTGTTTTCTAAAGTTCTCATTATTTTCTTCATTCATTTGACTTAAACTCTCATTAGTTTCATCTTTATTCCTATCAAATCTTTCGGTTATTTTTTCCTCCTGTTTCCTAAAATTCTCATTAGTTTCTTCTTTATTCCTATCCAATCTTTCGGTTATTCTTTCCTCCTGTTTCTTGGAATTTTCTTTAATTAATTCCCATAAATTTTATAAATCCAGGCCTCCTCTGGCTTCCTCATTGTCACCCGCCTGTTCTTCCTTTTCGCTGTCTTTAACTGTTTCTTCTTCTTGTTCCCGCCTATCTTCTTCTGTCTCTGGCTTTTGTCCTCTCTTCTGAGAAGCTTCTCGTCGTCGCATTTTTTCGTCTTCTAGCAGTTGCCAGCTAAAATTAGGTCAATCGTTATTTCACTAATTGTGTTTCGGTTAGTTGGTTTTGCCTAATTTCAGCTCTACCGGTTGGGCGCCAATTTGTAACGTTCAGTTTTTGACGTTAGCCCCACTATTGGGTTCGCCAATTTGTAACGTTCAGTTTTTGACGTTAGACCCACTATTGGGTTCGCCAATTTGTAACATCAAAACAAATTAGTATCTCTTACTAATAAAGTATAACCTGTTTTATTTTTAAATAGAGGATTATTCATCTGAACCTCAGGGTCAACATACAATTTACATATAGAACAAACAATACAACTTTGATGCATGAGAATCGGTATTACAGTGTTGTTAATGTCTGTTGAATGTTTTTGGGTCCTTTTAAACTACTATTAACTACAAGAAAAAACTCTTATAATTAACAACCATTTTCATAATAGTGCACTAACGCAAGTCACAATTATTATTATTATTTATTTGTTTATTGTTTATTCAGTTATTGTTTTTGTGGTATGATCTCACCAACTTTGCAGGTTTCACAATGGATTCATTCGTTGATTCTGCTCCTGGACACCTGGTTTTTCGCTCTCTCTCTATCAAAACATCGCTCCTCTAGGTCCCGGGTTGGTTCTCCTGGTCATCTTAGCTTCCACCGGTCCTCAATTACTATCCACTCAGCAGTCACTTATCTTAAACGTTCTCTTGCAATTCACAATTTTTTTAACAATAATCATCTTCACTCAAACAACTAATTTCTTTAACTAAGGCCATGGCTATATTTTTTATGGGTCACAGGTTCGGTGTACCATTTCTAATTAGTAATATTCTGTTGACCTTTACTTTATTTTTCCTTCATAACTATATTATTATAAGTTTTTTAACGTAAGAGTTTCTATCTTTTAAATTATTTACACTTGGTTTGATCTCACTATATGGGCTACATAACTGTTTCATATAGATTATATGTTTCATTCAATGCTCATATTATAATAATGTTTAATCACTTTCCTTATATATGATTTTTTCCTTTTTAAAGTCTATCACTGTTATTTTCACTTTCTAGCAATATCGCACAACCTAATTTATATAATTATAGTTTAATTTATTATATTTGTAAAATTTATAACATTCACTGTTTGTAGTTCAATGATACAAAACAACTGTCTGAGGCACGCAGACCTCCTCATAGTTTTAATCTAATGCTTATGAACTAACAAATGTCTTTTTACTTATTTTCTAAGTTTAACATTTGTACCTTATAATTCTATTAATTAATCATTATTTACATGTTAACGAGTATGTTATGTTTTATGTTTGGTGAAACGACACGTTACATAAAGCCCCCCGTTTAAGACAAGTTATTTCAGTAATGGTGGTTTTAGGAGTTACTGAAATAAATGGCAAAAATCTACAAAAACTGTCTTCACTTTTCATAAAACCTCTTTATCTCGGTTTGGTTATATATTCCTTGGGGTATTGCTACAATGGGGTTGGTAATTGACAAACTACTCTTTCCTATAATATCTTCTTTTATCATGAGCTGGATTTACTTTCTTACAGCTTTCTTGAACAACTGTTTAACCAGATATTATTTAAATTCTTCGCTTTATTCGGTGAGCTGGAGAATACGATGCAGTAGTTATTGTAATTGTTCACTAACCTCTTCTTTTGTGCCACACTCATGATCTCTGTATATCCTTTTCCTTGGAATGCCCTGATTTCCTGCAGTCTTTCCTGCCATGATTCTGATCTGTTACGGTTTATTTGTCTCCTACGGGTACCCTAATATTTTCCCTAACTTAGTATGAATTCCTGTCCTGAGGGGCACTTGTGCTTCCTATTATCTCAGCGGATCATTCATAATTGCAGAGTGGCGCCGTAGCATACAACACTCTGTTTATACCTTAAAGAGTAACACTTGGGTTACTAATAACACCATAGGAATTCCTATTCCTTCTCTCGTAACATTCAGGTTTATTTGCTGCTTTCAGGTTTTATTTTATTTACCTCTGGCTCCTATAATTGTATCTGGTTTATGGACAGCGTGCGTATTCTCTCCGTTTTATTCTCCTGCGTTTCGTTTCATTCCTGAAGTGTTCGCTCATGTTTTAATCAAGACTGTTGTCAGCACCCCTTGTAGTGTTTACTTTGATGTACTCTATGTCTCAGTTTATTTTCGCTTTACCCTGCTTTCTTTCTAATGAATCCCTTGTTATATTTTTCTAAATAATATTTTGTCTTAATTAATTGTTAGTTTAATACTTTTTTCCTTCTTATTTTTCTGTTTATATTCCCCTTTTGTTCCTTATCAGCTTTTTCTTCAGTTTTGGTTATGTTTTCTTAATTATCATTATTTTTTCTTAAGTCTAGAGTGATCATTTATTTTATTTTAATTTTAATTATCATTATTTTCTTCTTCCTTTCTTAACTGGTTTGCCTTGTCGGTAGTCAGAAAATCAGTCCCTTTTTACAATATTGTTCCTACTTGGTTTATCCGTTTTCGGTATCTGCCACGATCCGGGTTCTTCTGGTGTGCAGAACTATTTCCTTCCTTGTGGTATAGGGCTCTGCTACCTCATACACCAATTCTTCTAATACCACCTTTTCACTAGTATTCAGTCCTAGTATTCAAGATTAATCACTCTATCATCTGTTTTCCTAAACAAATATGTCGATGGTATATCAACTATCGGTGGTATCACTGATATCTTATCATGTATTTTTATTTCAAGTATATTTACCTTGAATATCAATTTTCTGAAGTCCTTACTCACTGTTTTATTGCGAGTCCTTTCTATAATTTCTGTTAAGCTTCTCCTACCATTTTTAAAATTCATTATCTCTCTATGGTCGGTAATAGGGAGATTAAGTACATTTACTAGTCCACTGTTTATCATCTTCAAATTTTCTCTTGTATTTATTGGTTTCTTTGGATGTATTCTTCTTATTTTCTTTATCTTCTTTTCTAGTGGCTTAGTATTCTCCTTGTTCCTGTTATGTTTATTTTCAGGTAATAATTCAATTGTCTCTTCTTTATTTTCTATTTCTTTACTACCTTCTATTTTCTGGCTTACACTACTGTCATTTTGCTCTCTTAAAACATCAATTTTATTTTCTAAATGTTCATTGGCCCTTTTTAAAGTCCCATCTATGCATTCAATTGTCTCTGCAGTTGGCTGTGTTACAGCTTCATTGCGCTGGTCACGTTTTTGGTTAAGTATTTTATCAATGTGTTCTATTTTTCTTTAGAGTTTCCCTTAACTCCTTGTTAGAGTTCTCAATTTTCTTATTAATTTGCCTGAAATCTTCCTTAGTACCCTGTTTAATGCTGTCCACCTTTTCATTCATCTGTCTTAAACTTTCTTCATTTCGTTCAAACTTTTCGTTTTGTTTTCTAAAGTTCTCATTATTCTCTTCATTCATTTGACTTAAACTCTCATTAGTTTCATCTTTATTCCTATCCAATCTTTCGGTTATTTTTTCCTCCTGTTTCCTAAAATTCTGATTAGTTTCTTCTTTATTCCTATCCAATCTTTCGGTTATTCTTTCCTCCTGTTTCTTGGAATTTTCTTTAATTAATTCCCATAAATTTTATAAATCCAGGCCTCCTCTGGCTTCTTCATTGTCACCCGCCTGTTCTTCCTTTTCGCTGTCTTTAACTGTTTCTTCTTCTTGTTCCCGCCTATCTTCTTCTGTCTCTGGCTTTTGTCCTCTCTTCTGAGAAGCTTCTTGTCGTCGCATTTTTTCGTCTTCTAGCAGTTGCCAGCTAAAATTAGGTCAATCGTTATTTCACTAATTGTGTTTCGGTTAGTTGGTTTTGCCTAATTTCAGCTCTACCGGTTGGGCGCCAATTTGTAACGTTCAGTTTTTGACGTTAGCCCCACTATTGGGTTCGCCAATTTGTAACGTTCAGTTTTTGACGTTAGACCCACTATTGGGTTCGCCAATTTGTAACATCAAAACAAATTAGTATCTCTTACTAATAAAGTATAACCTGTTTTATTTTTAAATAGAGGATTATTCATCTGAACCTCAGGGTCAACATACAATTTACATATAGAACAAACAATACAACTTTGATGCATGAGAATCGGTATTACAGTGTTGTTAATGTCTGTTGAATGTTTTTGGGTCCTTTTAAACTACTATTAACTACAAGAAAAAACTCTTATAATTAACAACCATTTTCATAATAGTGCACTAACGCAAGTCACAATTATTATTATTATTTATTTGTTTATTGTTTATTCAGTTATTGTTTTTGTGGTATGATCTCACCAACTTTGCAGGTTTCACAATGGATTCATTCGTTGATTCTGCTCCTGGACACCTGGTTTTTCGCTCTCTCTCTATCAAAACATCGCTCCTCTAGGTCCCGGGTTGGTTCTCCTGGTCATCTTAGCTTCCACCGGTCCTCAATTTCTATCCACTCAGCAGTCACTTATCTTAAACGTTCTCTTGCAATTCACAATTTTTTTAACAATAATCATCTTCACTCAAACAACTAATTTCTTTAACTAAGGCCATGGCTATATTTTTTATGGGTCACAGGTTCGGTGTACCATTTCTAATTAGTAATATTCTGTTGACCTTTACTTTATTTTTCCTTCATAACTATATTATTATAAGTTTTTTAACGTAAGAGTTTCTATCTTTTAAATTATTTACACTTGGTTTGATCTCACTATATGGGCTACATAACTGTTTCATATAGATTATATGTTTCATTCAATGCTCATATTATAATAATGTTTAATCACTTTCCTTATATATGATTTTTTCCTTTTTAAAGTCTATCACTGTTATTTTCACTTTCTAGCACTATCGCACAACCTAATTTATATAATTATAGTTTAATTTATTATATTTGTAAAATTTATAACATTCACTGTTTGTAGTTCAATGATACAAAACAACTGTCTGAGGCACGCAGACCTCCTCATAGTTTTAATCTAATGCTTATGAACTAACAAATGTCTTTTTACTTATTTTCTAAGTTTAACATTTGTACCTTATAATTCTATTAATTAATCATTATTTACATGTTAACGAGTATGTTATGTTTTATGTTTGGTGAAACGACACGTTACATAAAGCCCCCCGTTTAAGACAAGTTATTTCAGTAATGGTGGTTTTAGGAGTTACTGAAATAAATGGCAAAAATCTACAAAAACTGTCTTCACTTTTCATAAAACCTCTTTATCTCGGTTTGGTTATATATTCCTTGGGGTATTGCTACAATGGGGTTGGTAATTGACAAACTACTCTTTCCTATAATATCTTCTTTTATCATGAGCTGGATTTACTTTCTTACAGCTTTCTTGAACAACTGTTTAACCAGATATTATTTAAATTCTTCGCTTTATTCGGTGAGCTGGAGAATACGATGCAGTAGTTATTGTAATTGTTCACTAACCTCTTCTTTTGTGCCACACTCATGATCTCTGTATATCCTTTTCCTTGGAATTCCCTGATTTCCTGCAGTCTTTCCTGCCATGATTCTGATCTGTTACGGTTTATTTGTTTCCTATGGGTACCCTAATATTTTCCCTAAAATAGTATGAATTCCTGTCCTGAGGGGCACTTGTGCTTCCTATTATCTCAGCGGATCATTCATAATTGCAGAGTGGCGCCGTAGCATACAACACTCTGTTTATACCTTAAAGAGTAACCCTTGGGTTACTAATAACACCATAGGAATTCCTATTCCTTCTCTCGTAACATTCAGGTTTATTTGCTGCTTTCAGGTTTTATTTTATTTACCTGTGGCTCCTATAATTGTATCTGGTTTATGGACAGCGTGCGTATTCTCTCCGTTTTATTCTCCTGCGTTTCGTTTCATTCCTGAAGTGTTCACTCATGTTTTAATCAAGACTGTTGTCAGCACCCCTTGTAGTGTTTACTTTGATGTACTCTATGTCTCAGTTTGTTTTCGCTTTACCCTGTTTTCTTTCTAATGAATCCCTTGTTATATTTTTCTAAATAATATTTTGTCTTAATTAATTGTTAGTTTAATACTTTTTTCCTTCTTATTTTTCTGTTTATATTCCCCTTTTGTTCCTTATCAGCTTTTTCTTCAGTTTTGGTTATGTTTTCTTAATTATCATTATTTTTTCTTAAGTCTAGAGTGATCATTTATTTTATTTTTGTTTTAATTATCATTATTTTCTTCTTCCTTTCTTAACTGGTTTGCCTTGTCGGTAGTCAGAAAATCAGTCCCTTTTTACAATATTGTTCCTACTTGGTTTATCCGTTTTCGGTATCTACCACGATCCGGGTTCTTCTGGTGTGCAGAACTATTTCCTTCCTTGTGGTATAGGTCTCTGCTACCTCATACACCAATTCTTCTAATACCACCTTTTCACTAGTATTCAGTCCTAGTATTCAAGATTAATCACTCTATCATCTGTTTTCCTAAACAAATATGTCGATGGTATATCAACTATCGGTGGTATCACTGATATCTTATCATGTATTTTTATTTCAAGTATATTTACCTTGAATATCAATTTTCTGAAGTCCTTACTCACTGTTTTATTGCGAGTCCTTTCTATATTTCTGTTAAGCTTCTCCTACCATTTTTAAAATTCATTATCTCTCTATGGTCGGTAATAGGGAGATTAAGTACATTTACTAGTCCACTGTTTATCATCTCCAAATTTTCTCTTGTATTTATTGGTTTCTTTGGATGTATTCTTCTTATTTTCTTTATCTTCTTTTCTAGTGGCTTAGTATTCTCCTTGTTCCTGTTATGTTTATTTTCAGGTAATAATTCAATTGTCTCTTCTTTATTTTCTATTTCTTTACTACCTTCTATTTTCTGGCTTACACTACTGTCATTTTGCTCTCTTAAAACATCAATTTTATTTTCTAAATGTTCATTGGCCCTTTTTAAAGTCCCATCTATGCATTCAATTGTCTCTGCAGTTGGCTGTGTTACAGCTTCATTGCGCTGGTCACGTTTTTGGTTAAGTATTTTATCAATGTGTTCTATTTTTCATTGAGAGTTTCCCTTAACTCCTTGTTAGAGTTCTCAATTTTCTTATTAATTTGCCTGAAATCTTCCTTAGTACCCTGTTTAATGCTGTCCAGCTTTTCATTCATCTGTCTTAAACTTTCTTCATTTCGTTCAAACTTTTCGTTTTGTTTTCTAAAGTTCTCATTATTTTCTTCATTCATTTGACTTAAACTCTCATTAGTTTCATCTTTATTCCTATCCAATCTTTCGGTTATTTTTTCCTCCTGTTTCCTAAAATTCTCATTAGTTTCTTCTTTATTCCTATCCAATCTTTCGGTTATTCTTTCCTCCTGTTTCTTGGAATTTTCTTTAATTAATTCCCATAAATTTTATAAATCCAGGCCTCCTCTGGCTTCCTCATTGTCACCCGCCTGTTCTTCCTTTTCGCTGTCTTTAACTGTTTCTTCTTCTTGTTCCCGCCTATCTTCTTCTGTCTCTGGCTTTTGTCCTCTCTTCTGAGAAGCTTCTCGTCGTCGCATTTTTTCGTCTTCTAGCAGTTGCCAGCTAAAATTAGGTCAATCGTTATTTCACTAATTGTGTTTCGGTTAGTTGGTTTTGCCTAATTTCAGCTCTACCGGTTGGGCGCCAATTTGTAACGTTCAGTTTTTGACGTTAGCCCCACTATTGGGTTCGCCAATTTGTAACGTTCAGTTTTTGACGTTAGACCCACTATTGGGTTCGCCAATTTGTAACATCAAAACAAATTAGTATCTCTTACTAATAAAGTATAACCTGTTTTATTTTTAAATAGAGGATTATTCATCTGAACCTCAGGGTCAACATACAATTTACATATAGAACAAACAATACAACTTTGATGCATGAGAATCGGTATTACAGTGTTGTTAATGTCTGTTGAATGTTTTTGGGTCCTTTTAAACTACTATTAACTACAAGAAAAAACTCTTATAATTAACAACCATTTTCATAATAGTGCACTAACGCAAGTCACAATTATTATTATTATTTATTTGTTTATTGTTTATTCAGTTATTGTTTTTGTGGTATGATCTCACCAACTTTGCAGGTTTCACAATGGATTCATTCGTTGATTCTGCTCCTGGACACCTGGTTTTTCGCTCTCTCTCTATCAAAACATCGCTCCTCTAGGTCCCGGGTTGGTTCTCCTGGTCATCTTAGCTTCCACCGGTCCTCAATTACTATCCACTCAGCAGTCACTTATCTTAAACGTTCTCTTGCAATTCACAATTTTTTTAACAATAATCATCTTCACTCAAACAACTAATTTCTTTAACTAAGGCCATGGCTATATTTTTTATGGGTCACAGGTTCGGTGTACCATTTCTAATTAGTAATATTCTGTTGACCTTTACTTTATTTTTCCTTCATAACTATATTATTATAAGTTTTTTAACGTAAGAGTTTCTATCTTTTAAATTATTTACACTTGGTTTGATCTCACTATATGGGCTACATAACTGTTTCATATAGATTATATGTTTCATTCAATGCTCATATTATAATAATGTTTAATCACTTTCCTTATATATGATTTTTTCCTTTTTAAAGTCTATCACTGTTATTTTCACTTTCTAGCAATATCGCACAACCTAATTTATATAATTATAGTTTAATTTATTATATTTGTAAAATTTATAACATTCACTGTTTGTAGTTCAATGATACAAAACAACTGTCTGAGGCACGCAGACCTCCTCATAGTTTTAATCTAATGCTTATGAACTAACAAATGTCTTTTTACTTATTTTCTAAGTTTAACATTTGTACCTTATAATTCTATTAATTAATCATTATTTACATGTTAACGAGTATGTTATGTTTTATGTTTGGTGAAACGACACGTTACATAAAGCCCCCCGTTTAAGACAAGTTATTTCAGTAATGGTGGTTTTAGGAGTTACTGAAATAAATGGCAAAAATCTACAAAAACTGTCTTCACTTTTCATAAAACCTCTTTATCTCGGTTTGGTTATATATTCCTTGGGGTATTGCTACAATGGGGTTGGTAATTGACAAACTACTCTTTCCTATAATATCTTCTTTTATCATGAGCTGGATTTACTTTCTTACAGCTTTCTTGAACAACTGTTTAACCAGATATTATTTAAATTCTTCGCTTTATTCGGTGAGCTGGAGAATACGATGCAGTAGTTATTGTAATTGTTCACTAACCTCTTCTTTTGTGCCACACTCATGATCTCTGTATATCCTTTTCCTTGGAATGCCCTGATTTCCTGCAGTCTTTCCTGCCATGATTCTGATCTGTTACGGTTTATTTGTCTCCTACGGGTACCCTAATATTTTCCCTAACTTAGTATGAATTCCTGTCCTGAGGGGCACTTGTGCTTCCTATTATCTCAGCGGATCATTCATAATTGCAGAGTGGCGCCGTAGCATACAACACTCTGTTTATACCTTAAAGAGTAACACTTGGGTTACTAATAACACCATAGGAATTCCTATTCCTTCTCTCGTAACATTCAGGTTTATTTGCTGCTTTCAGGTTTTATTTTATTTACCTCTGGCTCCTATAATTGTATCTGGTTTATGGACAGCGTGCGTATTCTCTCCGTTTTATTCTCCTGCGTTTCGTTTCATTCCTGAAGTGTTCGCTCATGTTTTAATCAAGACTGTTGTCAGCACCCCTTGTAGTGTTTACTTTGATGTACTCTATGTCTCAGTTTATTTTCGCTTTACCCTGCTTTCTTTCTAATGAATCCCTTGTTATATTTTTCTAAATAATATTTTGTCTTAATTAATTGTTAGTTTAATACTTTTTTCCTTCTTATTTTTCTGTTTATATTCCCCTTTTGTTCCTTATCAGCTTTTTCTTCAGTTTTGGTTATGTTTTCTTAATTATCATTATTTTTTCTTAAGTCTAGAGTGATCATTTATTTTATTTTAATTTTAATTATCATTATTTTCTTCTTCCTTTCTTAACTGGTTTGCCTTGTCGGTAGTCAGAAAATCAGTCCCTTTTTACAATATTGTTCCTACTTGGTTTATCCGTTTTCGGTATCTGCCACGATCCGGGTTCTTCTGGTGTGCAGAACTATTTCCTTCCTTGTGGTATAGGGCTCTGCTACCTCATACACCAATTCTTCTAATACCACCTTTTCACTAGTATTCAGTCCTAGTATTCAAGATTAATCACTCTATCATCTGTTTTCCTAAACAAATATGTCGATGGTATATCAACTATCGGTGGTATCACTGATATCTTATCATGTATTTTTATTTCAAGTATATTTACCTTGAATATCAATTTTCTGAAGTCCTTACTCACTGTTTTATTGCGAGTCCTTTCTATAATTTCTGTTAAGCTTCTCCTACCATTTTTAAAATTCATTATCTCTCTATGGTCGGTAATAGGGAGATTAAGTACATTTACTAGTCCACTGTTTATCATCTTCAAATTTTCTCTTGTATTTATTGGTTTCTTTGGATGTATTCTTCTTATTTTCTTTATCTTCTTTTCTAGTGGCTTAGTATTCTCCTTGTTCCTGTTATGTTTATTTTCAGGTAATAATTCAATTGTCTCTTCTTTATTTTCTATTTCTTTACTACCTTCTATTTTCTGGCTTACACTACTGTCATTTTGCTCTCTTAAAACATCAATTTTATTTTCTAAATGTTCATTGGCCCTTTTTAAAGTCCCATCTATGCATTCAATTGTCTCTGCAGTTGGCTGTGTTACAGCTTCATTGCGCTGGTCACGTTTTTGGTTAAGTATTTTATCAATGTGTTCTATTTTTCATTAGAGTTTCCCTTAACTCCTTGTTAGAGTTCTCAATTTTCTTATTAATTTGCCTGAAATCTTCCTTAGTACCCTGTTTAATGCTGTCCACCTTTTCATTCATCTGTCTTAAACTTTCTTCATTTCGTTCAAACTTTTCGTTTTGTTTTCTAAAGTTCTCATTATTCTCTTCATTCATTTGACTTAAACTCTCATTAGTTTCATCTTTATTCCTATCCAATCTTTCGGTTATTTTTTCCTCCTGTTTCCTAAAATTCTGATTAGTTTCTTCTTTATTCCTATCCAATCTTTCGGTTATTCTTTCCTCCTGTTTCTTGGAATTTTCTTTAATTAATTCCCATAAATTTTATAAATCCAGGCCTCCTCTGGCTTCTTCATTGTCACCCGCCTGTTCTTCCTTTTCGCTGTCTTTAACTGTTTCTTCTTCTTGTTCCCGCCTATCTTCTTCTGTCTCTGGCTTTTGTCCTCTCTTCTGAGAAGCTTCTTGTCGTCGCATTTTTTCGTCTTCTAGCAGTTGCCAGCTAAAATTAGGTCAATCGTTATTTCACTAATTGTGTTTCGGTTAGTTGGTTTTGCCTAATTTCAGCTCTACCGGTTGGGCGCCAATTTGTAACGTTCAGTTTTTGACGTTAGCCCCACTATTGGGTTCGCCAATTTGTAACGTTCAGTTTTTGACGTTAGACCCACTATTGGGTTCGCCAATTTGTAACATCAAAACAAATTAGTATCTCTTACTAATAAAGTATAACCTGTTTTATTTTTAAATAGAGGATTATTCATCTGAACCTCAGGGTCAACATACAATTTACATATAGAACAAACAATACAACTTTGATGCATGAGAATCGGTATTACAGTGTTGTTAATGTCTGTTGAATGTTTTTGGGTCCTTTTAAACTACTATTAACTACAAGAAAAAACTCTTATAATTAACAACCATTTTCATAATAGTGCACTAACGCAAGTCACAATTATTATTATTATTTATTTGTTTATTGTTTATTCAGTTATTGTTTTTGTGGTATGATCTCACCAACTTTGCAGGTTTCACAATGGATTCATTCGTTGATTCTGCTCCTGGACACCTGGTTTTTCGCTCTCTCTCTATCAAAACATCGCTCCTCTAGGTCCCGGGTTGGTTCTCCTGGTCATCTTAGCTTCCACCGGTCCTCAATTTCTATCCACTCAGCAGTCACTTATCTTAAACGTTCTCTTGCAATTCACAATTTTTTTAACAATAATCATCTTCACTCAAACAACTAATTTCTTTAACTAAGGCCATGGCTATATTTTTTATGGGTCACAGGTTCGGTGTACCATTTCTAATTAGTAATATTCTGTTGACCTTTACTTTATTTTTCCTTCATAACTATATTATTATAAGTTTTTTAACGTAAGAGTTTCTATCTTTTAAATTATTTACACTTGGTTTGATCTCACTATATGGGCTACATAACTGTTTCATATAGATTATATGTTTCATTCAATGCTCATATTATAATAATGTTTAATCACTTTCCTTATATATGATTTTTTCCTTTTTAAAGTCTATCACTGTTATTTTCACTTTCTAGCACTATCGCACAACCTAATTTATATAATTATAGTTTAATTTATTATATTTGTAAAATTTATAACATTCACTGTTTGTAGTTCAATGATACAAAACAACTGTCTGAGGCACGCAGACCTCCTCATAGTTTTAATCTAATGCTTATGAACTAACAAATGTCTTTTTACTTATTTTCTAAGTTTAACATTTGTACCTTATAATTCTATTAATTAATCATTATTTACATGTTAACGAGTATGTTATGTTTTATGTTTGGTGAAACGACACGTTACATAAAGCCCCCCGTTTAAGACAAGTTATTTCAGTAATGGTGGTTTTAGGAGTTACTGAAATAAATGGCAAAAATCTACAAAAACTGTCTTCACTTTTCATAAAACCTCTTTATCTCGGTTTGGTTATATATTCCTTGGGGTATTGCTACAATGGGGTTGGTAATTGACAAACTACTCTTTCCTATAATATCTTCTTTTATCATGAGCTGGATTTACTTTCTTACAGCTTTCTTGAACAACTGTTTAACCAGATATTATTTAAATTCTTCGCTTTATTCGGTGAGCTGGAGAATACGATGCAGTAGTTATTGTAATTGTTCACTAACCTCTTCTTTTGTGCCACACTCATGATCTCTGTATATCCTTTTCCTTGGAATGCCCTGATTTCCTGCAGTCTTTCCTGCCATGATTCTGATCTGTTACGGTTTATTTGTCTCCTACGGGTACCCTAATATTTTCCCTAACTTAGTATGAATTCCTGTCCTGAGGGGCACTTGTGCTTCCTATTATCTCAGCGGATCATTCATAATTGCAGAGTGGCGCCGTAGCATACAACACTCTGTTTATACCTTAAAGAGTAACACTTGGGTTACTAATAACACCATAGGAATTCCTATTCCTTCTCTCGTAACATTCAGGTTTATTTGCTGCTTTCGGGTTTTATTTTATTTACCTGTGGCTCCTATAATTGTATCTGGTTTATGGACAGCGTGCGTATTCTCTCCGTTTTATTCTCCTGCGTTTCGTTTCATTCCTGAAGTGTTCGCTCATGTTTTAATCAAGACTGTTGTCAGCACCCCTTGTAGTGTTTACTTTGATGTACTCTATGTCTCAGTTTATTTTCGCTTTACCCTGCTTTCTTTCTAATGAATCCCTTGTTATATTTTTCTAAATAATATTTTGTCTTAATTAATTGTTAGTTTAATACTTTTTTCCTTCTTATTTTTCTGTTTATATTCCCCTTTTGTTCCTTATCAGCTTTTTCTTCAGTTTTGGTTATGTTTTCTTAATTATCATTATTTTTTCTTAAGTCTAGAGTGATCATTTATTTTATTTTTGTTTTAATTATCATTATTTTCTTCTTCCTTTCTTAACTGGTTTGCCTTGTCGGTAGTCAGAAAATCAGTCCCTTTTTACAATATTGTTCCTACTTGGTTTATCCGTTTTCGGTATCTGCCACGATCCGGGTTCTTCTGGTGTGCAGAACTATTTCCTTCCTTGTGGTATAGGTCTCTGCTACCTCATACACCAATTCTTCTAATACCACCTTTTCACTAGTATTCAGTCCTAGTATTCAAGATTAATCACTCTATCATCTGTTTTCCTAAACAAATATGTCGATGGTATATCAACTATCGGTGGTATCACTGATATCTTATCATGTATTTTTATTTCAAGTATATTTACCTTGAATATCAATTTTCTGAAGTCCTTACTCACTGTTTTATTGCGAGTCCTTTCTATAATTTCTGTTAAGCTTCTCCTAGCATTTTTAAAATTCATTATCTCTCTATGGTCGGTAATAGGGAGATTAAGTACATTTACTAGTCCACTGTTTATCATCTTCAAATTTTCTCTTGTATTTATTGGTTTCTTTGGATGTATTCTTCTTATTTTCTTTATCTTCTTTTCTAGTGGCTTAGTATTCTCCTTGTTCCTGTTATGTTTATTTTCAGGTAATAATTCAATTGTCTCTTCTTTATTTTCTATTTCTTTACTACCTTCTATTTTCTGGCTTACACTACTGTCATTTTGCTCTCTTAAAACATCAATTTTATTTTCTAAATGTTCATTGGCCCTTTTTAAAGTCCCATCTATGCATTCAATTGTCTCTGCAGTTGGCTGTGTTACAGCTTCATTGCGCTGGTCACGTTTTTGGTTAAGTATTTTATCAATGTGTTCTATTTTTCATTGAGAGTTTCCCTTAACTCCTTGTTAGAGTTCTCAATTTTCTTATTAATTTGCCTGAAATCTTCCTTAGTACCCTGTTTAATGCTGTCCAGCTTTTCATTCATCTGTCTTAAACTTTCTTAATTTCGTTCAAACTTTTCGTTTTGTTTTCTAAAGTTCTCATTATTTTCTTCATTCATTTGACTTAAACTCTCATTAGTTTCATCTTTATTCCTATCCAATCTTTCGGTTATTTTTTCCTCATGTTTCCTAAAATTCTCATTAGTTTCTTCTTTATTCCTATCCAATCTTTCGGTTATTTTTTCCTCCTGTTTCCTAAAATTCTCATTAGTTTCTTCTTTATTCCTATCCAATCTTTCGGTTATTCTTTCCTCCTGTTTCTTGGAATTTTCTTTAATTAATTCCCATAAATTTTATAAATCCAGGCCTCCTCTGGCTTCTTCATTGTCACCCGCCTGTTCTTCCATTTCGCTGTCTTTAACTGTTTCTTCTTCTTGTTCCCGCCTATCTTCTTCTGTCTCTGGCTTTTGTCCTCTCTTCTGAGAAGCTTCTCGTCGTCGCATTTTTTCGTCTTCTAGCAGTTGCCAGCTAAAATTAGGTCAATCGTTATTTCACTAATTGTGTTTCGGTTAGTTGGTTTTGCCTAATTTCAGCTCTACCGGTTGGGCGCCAATTTGTAACGTTCAGTTTTTGACGTTAGCCCCACTATTGGGTTCGCCAATTTATAACGTTCAGTTTTTGACGTTAGCCCCACTATTGGGTTCGCCAATTTGTAACATCAAAACAAATTAGTATCTCTTACTAATAAAGTATAACCTGTTTTATTTTTAAATAGAGGATTATTCATCTGAACCTCAGGGTCAACATACAATTTACATATAGAACAAACAATACAACTTTGATGCATGAGAATCGGTATTACAGTGTTGTTAATGTCTGTTGAATGTTTGTGGGTCCTTTTAAACTACTATTAACTACAACAAAAAACTCTTATAATTAGCAACCATTTTCATAATAGTGCACTAACGCAAGTCACAATTATTATTATTATTTATTTGTTTATTGTTTATTCAGTTATTGTTTTTGTGGTATGATCTCACCAACTTTGCAGGTTTCACAATGGATTCATTCGTTGATTCTGCTCCTGGACACCTGGTTTTTCGCTCTCTCTCTATCAAAACATCGCTCCTCTAGGTCCCGGGTTGGTTCTCCTGGTCATCTCAGCTTCCACCGGTCCTCAATTTCTATCCACTCAGCAGTCACTTATCTTAAACGTTCTCTTGCAATTCACAATTTTTTTAACAATAATCATCTTCACTCAAACAACTAATTTCTTTAACTAAGGCCATGGCTATATTTTTTATGGGTCACAGGTTCGGTGTACCATTTCTAATTAGTAATATTCTGTTGACCTTTACTTTATTTTTCCTTCATAACTATATTATTATAAGTTTTTTAACGTAAGAGTTTCTATCTTTTAAATTATTTACACTTGGTTTGATCTCACTATATGGGCTACATAACTGTTTCATATAGATTATATGTTTCATTCAATGCTCATATTATAATAATGTTTAATCACTTTCCTTATACATGATTTTTTCCTTTTTAAAGTCTATCACTGTTATTTTCACTTTCTAGCACTATCGCACAACCTAACTTATATAATTATAGTTTAATTTATTATATTTGTAAAATTTATAACATTCACTGTTTGTAGTTCAATGATACAAAACAACTGTCTGAGGCACGCAGACCTCCTCATAGTTTTAATCTAATGCTTATGAACTAACAAATGTCTTTTTACTTATTTTCTAAGTTTAACATTTGTACCTTATAATTCTATTAATTAATCATTATTTACATGTTAACGAGTATGTTATGTTTTATGTTTGGTGAAACGACACGTTACATAAAGCCCCCCGTTTAAGACAAGTTATTTCAGTAATGGTGGTTTTAGGAGTTACTGAAATAAATGGAAAAAATCTAGAAAAACTGTCTTCACTTTTCATAAAACCTCTTTATCTCGGTTTGGTTATATATTCCTTGGGGTATTGCTACAATGGGGTTGGTAATTGACAAACTACTCTTTCCTATAATATCTTCTTTTATCATGAGCTGGATTTACTTTCTTACAGCTTTCTTGAACAACTGTTTAACCAGATATTATTTAAATTCTTCGCTTTATTCGGTGAGCTGGAGAATACGATGCAGTAGTTATTGTAATTGTTCACTAACCTCTTCTTTTATGCCACACTCATGATCTCTGAATATCCTTTTCCTTGGAATGCCCTGATTTCCTGCAGTCTTTCCTGCCATGATTCTGATCTGTTACGGTTTATTTGTTTCCTATGGGTACCCTAACATTTTCCCTAACTTAGTATGTATTCCTGTCCTGAGGGGCACTTGTGCTTCCTATTATCTCAGCGGATCATTCATAATTGCAGAGTGGCGCCATAGCATACAACACTCTGTTTATACCTTAAAGAGTAACCCTTGGGTTACTAATAACACCATAGGAATTCCTATTCCTTCTCTCGTAACATTCAGGTTTATTTGCTGCTTTCGGGTTTTATTTTATTTACCTGTGGCTCATATAATTGTATCTGGTTTATGGACAGCGTGCGTATTCTCTCCGTTTTATTCTCCTGCGTTTCGTTTCATTCCTGAAGTGTTCGCTCATGTTTTAATCAAGACTGTTGTCAGCACCCCTTGTAGTGTTTACTTTGATGTACTCTATGTCTCAGTTTATTTTCGCTTTACCCTGTTTTCTTTCTAATGAATCCCTTGTTATATTTTTCTAAATAATATTTTGTCTTAATTAATTGTTAGTTTAATAATTTTTTCCTTCTTATTTTTCTGTTTATATTCCCCTTTTGTTCCTTATCAGCTTTTTCTTCAGTTTTGGTTATGTTTTCTTAATTATCATTATTTTTTCTTAAGTCTAGAGTGATCATTTATTTTATTTTTGTTTTAATTATCATTATTTTCTTCTTCCTTTCTTAACTGGTTTGCCTTGTCGGTAGTCAGAAAATCAGTCCCTTTTTACAATATTGTTCCTACTTGGTTTATCCGTTTTCGGTATCTGCCACGATCCGGGATCTTCTGGTGTGCAGAACTATTTCCTTCCTTGTGGTATAGGTCTCTGCTACCTCATACACCAATTCTTCTAATACCACCTTTTCACTAGTATTCAGTCCTAGTATTCAAGATTAATCACTCTATCATCTGTTTTCCTAAACAAATATGTCGATGGTATATCAACTATCGGTGGTATCACTGATATCTTATCATGTATTTTTATTTCAAGTATATTTACCTTGAATATCAATTTTCTGAAGTCCTTACTCACTGTTTTATTGCGAGTCCTTTCTATAATTTCTGTTAAGCTTCTCCTACCATTTTTAAAATTCATTATCTCTCTATGGTCGGTAATAGGGAGATTAAGTACATTTACTAGTCCACTGTTTATCATCTCCAAATTTTCTCTTGTATTTATTGGTTTCTTTGGATGTATTCTTCTTATTTTCTTTATCTTCTTTTCTAGTGGCTTAGTATTCTCCTTGTTCCTGTTATGTTTATTTTCAGGTAATAATTCAATTGTCTCTTCTTTATTTTCTATTTCTTTACTACCTTCTATTTTCTGGCTTACACTACTGTCATTTTGCTCTCTTAAAACATCAATTTTATTTTCTAAATATTCATTGCCCCTTTTTAAAGTCCCATCTATGCATTCAATTGTCTCTGCAGTTGGCTGTGTTACAGCTTCATTGCGCTGGTCACGTTTTTGGTTAAGTATTTTATCAATGTGTTCTATTTTTCATTGAGAGTTTCCCTTAACTCCTTGTTAGAGTTCTCAATTTTCTTATTAATTTGCCTGAAATCTTCCTTAGTACCCTGTTTAATGCTGTCCAGCTTTTCATTCATCTGTCTTAAACTTTCTTCATTTCGTTCAAACTTTTCGTTTTGTTTTCTAAAGTTCTCATTATTTTCTTCATTCATTTGACTTAAACTCTCATTAGTTTCATCTTTATTCCTATCCAATCTTTCGGTTATTTTTTCCTCCTGTTTCCTAAAATTCTCATTAGTTTCTTCTTTATTCCTATCCAATCTTTCGGTTATTTTTTCCTCCTGTTTCCTAAAATTCTCATTAGTTTCTTCTTTATTCCTATCCAATCTTTCGGTTATTCTTTCCTCCTGTTTCTTGGAATTTTCTTTAATTAATTCCCATAAATTTTATAAATCCAGGCCTCCTCTGGCTTCTTCATTGTCACCCGCCTGTTCTTCCATTTCGCTGTCTTTAATTGTTTCTTCTTCTTGTTCCCGCCTATCTTCTTCTGTCTCTGGCTTTTGTCCTCTCTTCTGAGAAGCTTCTCGTCGTCGCATTTTTTCGTCTTCTAGCAGTTGCCAGCTAAAATTAGGTCAATCGTTATTTCACTAATTGTGTTTCGGTTAGTTGGTTTTGCCTAATTTCAGCTCTACCGGTTGGGCGCCAATTTGTAACGTTCAGTTTTTGACGTTAGCCCCACTATTGGGTTCGCCAATTTGTAACGTTCAGTTTTTGACGTTAGCCCCACTATTGGGTTCGCCAATTTGTAACATCAAAACAAATTAGTATCTCTTACTAATAAAGTATAACCTGTTTTATTTTTAAATAGAGGATTATTCATCTGAACCTCAGGGTCAACATACAATTTACATATAGAACAAACAATACAACTTTGATGCATGAGAATTGGTATTACAGTGTTGTTAATGTCTGTTGAATGTTTGTGGGTCCTTTTAAACTACTATTAACTACAACAAAAAACTCTTATAATTAGCAACCATTTTCATAATAGTGCACTAACGCAAGTCACAATTATTATTATTATTTATTTGTTTATTGTTTATTCAGTTATTGTTTTTGTGGTATGATCTCACCAACTTTGCAGGTTTCACAATGGATTCATTCGTTGATTCTGCTCCTGGACACCTGGTTTTTCGCTCTCTCTCTATCAAAACATCGCTCCTCTAGGTCCCGGGTTGGTTCTCCTGGTCATCTCAGCTTCCACCGGTCCTCAATTTCTATCCACTCAGCAGTCACTTATCTTAAACGTTCTCTTGCAATTCACAATTTTTTTAACAATAATCATCTTCACTCAAACAACTAATTTCTTTAACTAAGGCCATGGCTATATTTTTTATGGGTCACAGGTTCGGTGTACCATTTCTAATTAGTAATATTCTGTTGACCTTTACTTTATTTTTCCTTCATAACTATATTATTATAAGTTTTTTAACGTAAGAGTTTCTATCTTTTAAATTATTTACACTTGGTTTGATCTCACTATATGGGCTACATAACTGTTTCATATAGATTATATGTTTCATTTAATGCTCATATTATAATAATGTTTAATCACTTTCCTTATACATGATTTTTTCCTTTTTAAAGTCTATCACTGTTATTTTCACTTTCTAGCACTATCGCACAACCTAACTTATATAATTATAGTTTAATTTATTATATTTGTAAAATTTATAACATTCACTGTTTGTAGTTCAATGATACAAAACAACTGTCTGAGGCACGCAGACCTCCTCATAGTTTTAATCTAATGCTTATGAACTAACAAATGTCTTTTTACTTATTTTTTAAGTTTAACATTTGTACCTTATAATTCTATTAATTAATCATTATTTACATGTTAACGAGTATGTTATGTTTTATGTTTGGTGAAACGACACGTTACATAAAGCCCCCCGTTTAAGACAAGTTATTTCCGTAATTGTGGTTTTAGGAGTTACTGAAATAAATGGCAAAAATCTACAAAAACTGTCTTCACTTTTCATAAAACCTCTTTATCTCGGTTTGGTTATATATTCCTTGGGGTATTGCTACAATGGGGTTGGTAATTGACAAACTACTCTTTCCTATAATATCTTCTTTTATCATGAGCTGGATTTACTTTCTTACAGCTTTCTTGAACAACTGTTTAACCAGATATTATTTAAATTCTTCGCTTTATTCGCTGAGCTGGAGAATACGATGCAGTAGTTATTGTAATTGTTCACTAACCTCTTCTTTTGTGCCACACTCATGATCTCTGTATATCCTTTTCCTTGGAATGCCCTGATTTCCTGCAGTCTTTCCTGCCATGATTCTGATCTGTTACGGTTTATTTGTTTCCTATGGGTACCCTAACATTTTCCCTAACTTAGTATGAATTCCTGTCCTGAGGGGCACTTGTGCTTCCTATTATCTCAGCGGCACATTCATAATTGCAGAGTGGCGCCGTAGCATACAACACTCTGTTTATACCTTAAAGAGTAACCCTTGGGTTACTAATAACACCATAGGAATTCCTATTCCTTCTCTCGTAACATTCAGGTTTATTTGCTGCTTTCGGGTTTTATTTTATTTACCTGTGGCTCCTATAATTGTATCTGGTTTATGGACAGCGTGCGTATTCTCTCCGTTTTATTCTCCTGCGTTTCGTTTCATTCCTGAAGTGTTCGCTCATGTTTTAATCAAGACTGTTGTCACCACCCCTTGTAGTGTTTACTTTGATGTACTCTATGTCTCAGTTTGTTTTCGCTTTACCCTGTTTTCTTTCTAATGAATCCCTTGTTATATTTTTCTAAATAATATTTTGTCTTAATTAATTGTTAGTTTAATACTTTTTTCCTTCTTATTTTTCTGTTTATATTCCCCTTTTGTTCCTTATCAGCTTTTTCTTCAGTTTTGGTTATGTTTTCTTAATTATCATTATTTTTTCTTAAGTCTAGAGTGATCATTTATTTTATTTTTGTTTTAATTATCATTATTTTCTTCTTCCTTTCTTAACTGGTTTGCCTTGTCGGTAGTCAGAAAATCAGTCCCTTTTTACAATATTGTTCCTACTTGGTTTATCCGTTTTCGGTATCTGCCACGATCCGGGTTCTTCTGGTGTGCAGAACTATTTCCTTCCTTGTGGTATAGGTCTCTGCTACCTCATACACCAATTCTTCTAATACCACCTTTTCACTAGTATTCAGTCCTAGTATTCAAGATTAATCACTCTATCATCTGTTTTCCTAAACAAATATGTCGATGGTATATCAACTATCGGTGGTATCACTGATATCTTATCATGTATTTTTATTTCAAGTATATTTACCTTGAATATCAATTTTCTGAAGTCCTTACTCACTGTTTTATTGCGAGTCCTTTCTATAATTTCTGTTAAGCTTCTCCTACCATTTTTAAAATTCATTATCTCTCTATGGTCGGTAATAGGGAGATTAAGTACATTTACTAGTCCACTGTTTATCATCTTCAAATTTTCTCTTGTATTTATTGGTTTCTTTGGATGTATTCTTCTTATTTTCTTTATCTTCTTTTCTAGTGGCTTAGTATTCTCCTTGTTCCTGTTATGTTTATTTTCAGGTAATAATTCAATTGTCTCTTCTTTATTTTCTATTTCTTTACTACCTTCTATTTTCTGGCTTACACTACTGTCATTTTGCTCTCTTAAAACATCAATTTTATTTTCTAAATGTTCATTGGCCCTTTTTAAAGTCCCATCTATGCATTCAATTGTCTCTGCAGTTGGCTGTGTTACAGCTTCATTGCGCTGGTCACGTTTTTGGTTAAGTATTTTATCAATGTGTTCTATTTTTCATTGAGAGTTTCCCTTAACTCCTTGTTAGAGTTCTCAATTTTCTTATTAATTTGCCTGAAATCTTCCTTAGTACCCTGTTTAATGCTGTCCAGCTTTTCATTCATCTGTCTTAAACTTTCTTCATTTCGTTCAAACTTTTCGTTTTGTTTTCTAAAGTTCTCATTATTCTCTTCATTCATTTGACTTAAACTCTCATTAGTTTCATCTTTATTCCTATCCAATCTTTCGGTTATTTTTTCCTCCTGTTTCCTAAAATTCTCATTAGTTCCTTCTTTATTCCTATCCAATCTTTCGGTTATTTTTTCCTCCTGTTTCCTAAAATTCTCATTAGTTTCTTCTTTATTCCTATCCAATCTTTCGGTTATTCTTTCCTCCTGTTTCTTGGAATTTTCTTTAATTAATTCCCATAAATTTTATAAATCCAGGCCTCCTCTGGCTTCTTCATTGTCACCCGCCTGTTCTTCCATTTCGCTGTCTTTAACTGTTTCTTCTTCTTGTTCCCGCCTATCTTCTTCTGTCTCTGGCTTTTGTCCTCTCTTCTGAGAAGCTTCTCGTCGTCGCATTTTTTCGTCTTCTAGCAGTTGCCAGCTAAAATTAGGTCAATCGTTATTTCACTAATTGTGTTTCGGTTAGTTGGTTTTGCCTAATTTCAGCTCTACCGGTTGGGCGCCAATTTGTAACGTTCAGTTTTTGACGTTAGCCCCACTATTGGGTTCGCCAATTTGTAACGTTCAGTTTTTGACGTTAGCCCCACTATTGGGTTCGCCAATTTGTAACATCAAAACAAATTAGTATCTCTTACTAATAAAGTATAACCTGTTTTATTTTTAAATAGAGGATTGTTCATCTGAACCTCAGGGTCAACATACAATTTACATATAGAACAAACAATACAACTTTGATGCATGAGAATTGGTATTACAGTGTTGTTAATGTCTGTTGAATGTTTGTGGGTCCTTTTAAACTACTATTAACTACAACAAAAAACTCTTATAATTAGCAACCATTTTCATAATAGTGCACTAACGCAAGTCACAATTATTATTATTATTTATTTGTTTATTGTTTATTCAGTTATTGTTTTTGTGGTATGATCTCACCAACTTTGCAGGTTTCACAATGGATTCATTCGTTGATTCTGCTCCTGGACACCTGGTTTTTCGCTCTCTCTCTATCAAAACATCGCTCCTCTAGGTCCCGGGTTGGTTCTCCTGGTCATCTCAGCTTCCACCGGTCCTCAATTTCTATCCACTCAGCAGTCACTTATCTTAAACGTTCTCTTGCAATTCACAATTTTTTTAACAATAATCATCTTCACTCAAACAACTAATTTCTTTAACTAAGGCCATGGCTATATTTTTTATGGGTCACAGGTTCGGTGTACCATTTCTAATTAGTAATATTCTGTTGACCTTTACTTTATTTTTCCTTCATAACTATATTATTATAAGTTTTTTAACGTAAGAGTTTCTATCTTTTAAATTATTTACACTTGGTTTGATCTCACTATATGGGCTACATAACTGTTTCATATAGATTATATGTTTCATTTAATGCTCATATTATAATAATGTTTAATCACTTTCCTTATACATGATTTTTTCCTTTTTAAAGTCTATCACTGTTATTTTCACTTTCTAGCACTATCGCACAACCTAACTTATATAATTATAGTTTAATTTATTATATTTGTAAAATTTATAACATTCACTGTTTGTAGTTCAATGATACAAAACAACTGTCTGAGGCACGCAGACCTCCTCATAGTTTTAATCTAATGCTTATGAACTAACAAATGTCTTTTTACTTATTTTTTAAGTTTAACATTTGTACCTTATAATTCTATTAATTAATCATTATTTACATGTTAACGAGTATGTTATGTTTTATGTTTGGTGAAACGACACGTTACATAAAGCCCCCCGTTTAAGACAAGTTATTTCAGTAATTGTGGTTTTAGGAGTTACTGAAATAAATGGCAAAAATCTACAAAAACTGTCTTCACTTTTCATAAAACCTCTTTATCTCGGTTTGGTTATATATTCCTTGGGGTATTGCTACAATGGGGTTGGTAATTGACAAACTACTCTTTCCTATAATATCTTCTTTTATCATGAGCTGGATTTACTTTCTTACAGCTTTCTTGAACAACTGTTTAACCAGATATTATTTAAATTCTTCGCTTTATTCGCTGAGCTGGAGAATACGATGCAGTAGTTATTGTAATTGTTCACTAACCTCTTCTTTTGTGCCACACTCATGATCTCTGTATATCCTTTTCCTTGGAATGCCCTGATTTCCTGCAGTCTTTCCTGCCATGATTCTGATCTGTTACGGTTTATTTGTTTCCTATGGGTACCCTAACATTTTCCCTAACTTAGTATGAATTCCTGTCCTGAGGGGCACTTGTGCTTCCTATTATCTCAGCGGCACATTCATAATTGCAGAGTGGCGCCGTAGCATACAACACTCTGTTTATACCTTAAAGAGTAACCCTTGGGTTACTAATAACACCATAGGAATTCCTATTCCTTCTCTCGTAACATTCAGGTTTATTTGCTGCTTTCGGGTTTTATTTTATTTACCTGTGGCTCCTATAATTGTATCTGGTTTATGGACAGCGTGCGTATTCTCTCCGTTTTATTCTCCTGCGTTTCGTTTCATTCCTGAAGTGTTCGCTCATGTTTTAATCAAGACTGTTGTCAGCACCCCTTGTAGTGTTTACTTTGATGTACTCTATGTCTCAGTTTGTTTTCGCTTTACCCTGTTTTCTTTCTAATGAATCCCTTGTTATATTTTTCTAAATAATATTTTGTCTTAATTAATTGTTAGTTTAATACTTTTTTCCTTCTTATTTTTCTGTTTATATTCCCCTTTTGTTCCTTATCAGCTTTTTCTTCAGTTTTGGTTATGTTTTCTTAATTATCATTATTTTTTCTTAAGTCTAGAGTGATCATTTATTTTATTTTTGTTTTAATTATCATTATTTTCTTCTTCCTTTCTTAACTGGTTTGCCTTGTCGGTAGTCAGAAAATCAGTCCCTTTTTACAATATTGTTCCTACTTGGTTTATCCGTTTTCGGTATCTGCCACGATCCGGGTTCTTCTGGTGTGCAGAACTATTTCCTTCCTTGTGGTATAGGTCTCTGCTACCTCATACACCAATTCTTCTAATACCACCTTTTCACTAGTATTCAGTCCTAGTATTCAAGATTAATCACTCTATCATCTGTTTTCCTAAACAAATATGTCGATGGTATATCAACTATCGGTGGTATCACTGATATCTTATCATGTATTTTTATTTCAAGTATATTTACCTTGAATATCAATTTTCTGAAGTCCTTACTCACTGTTTTATTGCGAGTCCTTTCTATAATTTCTGTTAAGCTTCTCCTACCATTTTTAAAATTCATTATCTCTCTATGGTCGGTAATAGGGAGATTAAGTACATTTACTAGTCCACTGTTTATCATCTCCAAATTTTCTCTTGTATTTATTGGTTTCTTTGGATGTATTCTTCTTATTTTCTTTATCTTCTTTTCTAGTGGCTTAGTATTCTCCTTGTTCCTGTTATGTTTATTTTCAGGTAATAATTCAATTGTCTCTTCTTTATTTTCTATTTCTTTACTACCTTCTATTTTCTGGCTTACACTACTGTCAGTTTGCTCTCTTAAAACATCAATTTTATTTTCTAAATGTTCATTGGCCCTTTTTAAAGTCCCATCTATGCATTCAATTGTCTCTGCAGTTGGCTGTGTTACAGCTTCATTGCGCTGGTCACGTTTTTGGTTAAGTATTTTATCAATGTGTTCTATTTTTCATTGAGAGTTTCCCTTAACTCCTTGTTAGAGTTCTCAATTTTCTTATTAATTTGCCTGAAATCTTCCTTAGTACCCTGTTTAATGCTGTCCAGCTTTTCATTCATCTGTCTTAAACTTTCTTCATTTCGTTCAAACTTTTCGTTTTGTTTTCTAAAGTTCTCATTATTTTCTTCATTCATTTGACTTAAACTCTCATTAGTTTCATCTTTATTCCTATCCAATCTTTCGGTTATTGTTCCTCCTGTTTCCTAAAATTCTCATTAGTTTCTTCTTTATTCCTATCCAATCTTTCGGTTATTCTTTCCTCCTGTTTCTTGGAATTTTCTTTAATTAATTCCCATAAATTTTATAAATCCAGGCCTCCTCTGGCTTCTTCATTGTCACCCGCCTGTTCTTCCATTTCGCTGTCTTTAACTGTTTCTTCTTCTTGTTCCCGCCTATCTTCTTCTGTCTCTGGCTTTTGTCCTCTCTTCTGAGAAGCTTCTCGTCGTCGCATTTTTTCGTCTTCTAGCAGTTGCCAGCTAAAATTAGGTCAATCGTTATTTCACTAATTGTGTTTCGGTTAGTTGGTTTTGCCTAATTTCAGCTCTACCGGTTGGGCGCCAATTTGTAACGTTCAGTTTTTGACGTTAGCCCCACTATTGGGTTCGCCAATTTGTAACGTTCAGTTTTTGACGTTAGCCCCACTATTGGGTTCGCCAATTTGTAACATCAAAACAAATTAGTATCTCTTACTAATAAAGTATAACCTGTTTTATTTTTAAATAGAGGATTATTCATCTGAACCTCAGGGTCAACATACAATTTACATATAGAACAAACAATACAACTTTGATGCATGAGAATCGGTATTACAGTGTTGTTAATGTCTGTTGAATGTTTGTGGGTCCTTTTAAACTACTATTAACTACAACAAAAAACTCTTATAATTAACAACCATTTTCATAATAGTCCACTAACGCAAGTCACAATTATTATTATTATTTATTTGTTTATTGTTTATTCAGTTATTGTTTTTGTGGTATGATCTCACCAACTTTGCAGGTTTCACAATGGATTCATTCGTTGATTCTGCTCCTGGACACCTGGTTTTTCGCTCTCTCTCTATCAAAACATCACTCCTCTAGGTCCCGGGTTGGTTCCCCTGGTCATCTCAGCTTCCTCCGGTCCTCAATTTCTATCCACTCAGCAGTCACTTATCTTAAACGTTCTCTTGCAATTCACAATTTTTTTAACAATAATCATCTTCACTCAAACAACTAATTTCTTTAACTAAGGCCATGGCTATATTTTTTATGGGTCACAGGTTCGGTGTACCATTTCTAATTAGTAATATTCTGTTGACCTTTACTTTATTTTTCCTTCATAACTATATTATTATAAGTTTTTTAACGTAAGAGTTTCTATCTTTTAAATTATTTACACTTGGTTTGATCTCACTATATGGGCTACATAACTGTTTCATATAGATTATATGTTTCATTCAATGCTCATATTATAATAATGTTTAATCACTTTCCTTATACATGATTTTTTCCTTTTTAAAGTCTATCACTGTTATTTTCACTTTCTAGCACTATCGCACAACCTAACTCATATAATTATAGTTTAATTTATTATATTTGTAAAATTTATAACATTCACTGTTTGTAGTTCAATGATACAAAACAACTGTCTGAGGCACGCAGACCTCCTCATAGTTTTAATCTAATGCTTATGAACTAACAAATGTCTTTTTACTTATTTTCTAAGTTTAACATTTGTACCTTATAATTCTATTAATTAATCATTATTTACATGTTAACGAGTATGTTATGTTTTATGTTTGGTGAAACGACACGTTACATAAAGCCCCCCGTTTAAGACAAGTTATTTCAGTAATGGTGGTTTTAGGAGTTACTGAAATAAATGGCAAAAATCTACAAAAACTGTCTTCACTTTTCATAAAACCTCTTTATCTCGGTTTGGTTATATATTCCTTGGGGTATTGCTACAATGGGGTTGGTAATTGACAAACTACTCTTTCCTATAATATCTTCTTTTATCATGAGCTGGATTTACTTTCTTACAGCTTTCTTGAACAACTGTTTAACCAGATATTATTTAAATTCTTCGCTTTATTCGGTGAGCTGGAGAATACGATGCAGTAGTTATTGTAATTGTTCACTAACCTCTTCTTTTGTGCCACACTCATGATCTCTGTATATCCTTTTCCTTGGAATGCCCTGATTTCCTGCAGTCTTTCCTGCCATGATTCTGATCTGTTACGGTTTATTTGTTTCCTATGGGTACCCTAACATTTTCCCTAACTTAGTATGAATTCCTGTCCTGAGGGGCACTTGTGCTTCCTATTATCTCAGCGGATCATTCATAATTGCAGAGTGGCGCCGTAGCATACAACACTCTGTTTATACCTTAAAGAGTAACCCTTGGTTTACTAATAACACCATAGGAATTCCTATTCCTTCTCTCGTAACATTCAGGTTTATTTGCTGCTTTCGGGTTTTATTTTATTTACCTGTGGCTCCTATAATTGTATCTGGTTTATGGACAGCGTGCGTATTCTCTCCGTTTTATTCTCCTGCGTTTCGTTTCATTCCTGAAGTGTTCGCTCATGTTTTAATCAAGACTGTTGTCAGCACCCCTTGTAGTGTTTACTTTGATGTACTCTATGTCTCAGTTTGTTTTCGCTTTACCCTGTTTTCTTTCTAATGAATCCCTTGTTATATTTTTCTAAATAATATTTTGTCTTAATTAATTGTTAGTTTAATACTTTTTTCCTTCTTATTTTTCTGTTTATATTCCCCTTTTGTTCCTTATCAGCTTTTTCTTCAGTTTTGGTTATGTTTTCTTAATTATCATTATTTTTTCTTAAGTCTAGAGTGATCATTCATTTTATTTTTGTTTTAATTATCATTATTTTCTTCTTCCTTTCTTAACTGGTTTGCCTTGTCGGTAGTCAGAAAATCAGTCCCTTTTTACAATATTATTCCTACTTGGTTTATCCGTGTTCGGTATCTGCCACGATCCGGGTTCTTCTGGTGTGCAGAACTATTTCCTTCCTTGTGGTATGGGTCTCTGCTACTTCATACACCAATTCTTCTAATACCACCTTTTCACTAGTATTCAGTCCTAGTATTCAAGATTAATCACTCTATCATCTGTTTTCCTAAACAAATATGTCGATGGTATATCAACTATCGGTGGTATCACTGATATCTTATCATGTATTTTTATTTCAAGTATATTTACCTTGAATATCAATTTTCTGAAGTCCTTACTCACTGTTTTATTGCGAGTCCTTTCTATAATTTCTGTTAAGCTTCTCCTACCATTTTTAAAATTCATTATCTCTCTATGGTCGGTAATAGGGAGATTAAGTACATTTACAAGTCCACTGTTTATCATCTCCAAATTTTCTCTTGTATTTATTGGTTTCTTTGGATGTATTCTTCTTATTTTCTTTATCTTCTTTTCTAGTGGCTTAGTATTCTCCTTGTTCCTGTTATGTTTATTTTCAGGTAATAATTCAATTGTCTCTTCTTTATTTTCTATTTCTTTACTACCTTCTATTTTCTGGCTTACACTACTGTCATTTTGCTCTCTTAAAACATCAATTTTATTTTCTAAATGTTCATTGGCCCTTTTTAAAGTCCCATCTATGCATTCAATTGTCTCTGCAGTTGGCTGTGTTACAGCTTCATTGCGCTGGTCACGTTTTTGGTTAAGTATTTTATCAATGTGTTCTATTTTTCATTGAGAGTTTCCCTTAACTCCTTGTTAGAGTTCTCAATTTTCTTATTAATTTGCCTAAAATCTTCCTTAGTACCCTGTTTAATGCTGTCCAGCTTTTCATTCATCTGTCTTAAACTTTCTTCATTTCGTTCAAACTTTTCGTTTTGTTTTCTAAAGTTCTCATTATTTTCTTCATTCATTTGACTTAAACTCTCATTAGTTTCATCTGTATTCCTATCCAATCTTTCGGTTATTTTTTCCTCCTGTTTCCTAAAATTCTCATTAGTTTCTTCTTTATTCCTATCCAATCTTTCGGTTATTTTTTCCTCCTGTTTCCTAAAATTCTCATTAGTTTCTTCTTTATTCCTATCCAATCTTTCGGTTATTCTTTCCTCCTGTTTCTTGGAATTTTCTTTAATTAATTCCCATAAATTTTATAAATCCAGGCCTCCTCTGGCTTCTTCATTGTCACCCGCCTGTTCTTCCATTTCGCTGTCTTTAACTGTTTCTTCTTCTTGTTCCCGCCTATCTTCTTCTGTCTCTGGCTTTTGTCCTCTCTTCTGAGAAGCTTCTCGTCGTCGCATTTTTTCGTCTTCTAGCAGTTGCCAGCTAAAATTAGGTCAATCGTTATTTCACTAATTGTGTTTCGGTTAGTTGGTTTTGCCTAATTTCAGCTCTACCGGTTGGGCGCCAATTTGTAACGTTCAGTTTTTGACGTTAGCCCCACTATTGGGTTCGCCAATTTGTAACATCAAAACAAATTAGTATCTCTTACTAATAAAGTATAACCTGTTTTATTTTTAAATAGAGGATTATTCATCTGAACCTCAGGGGCAACATACAATTTACATATAGAACAAACAATACAACTTTGATGCATGAGAATCGGTATTACAGTGTTGTTAATGTCTGTTGAATGTTTGTGGGTCCTTTTAAACTACTATTAACTACAACAAAAAACTCTTATAATTAACAACCATTTTCATAATAGTCCACTAACGCAAGTCACAATTATTATTATTATTTATTTGTTTATTGTTTATTCAGTTATTGTTTTTGTGGTATGATCTCACCAACTTTGCAGGTTTCACAATGGATTCATTCGTTGATTCTGCTCCTGGACACCTGGTTTTTCGCTCTCTCTCTATCAAAACATCACTCCTCTAGGTCCCGGGTTGGTTCTCCTGGTCATCTCAGCTTCCTCCGGTCCTCAATTTCTATCCACTCAGCAGTCACTTATCTTAAACGTTCTCTTGCAATTCACAATTTTTTTAACAATAATCATCTTCACTCAAACAACTAATTTCTTTAACTAAGGCCATGGCTATATTTTTTATGGGTCACAGGTTCGGTGTACCATTTCTAATTAGTAATATTCTGTTGACCTTTACTTTATTTTTCCTTCATAACTATATTATTATAAGTTTTTTAACGTAAGAGTTTCTATCTTTTAAATTATTTACACTTGGTTTGATCTCACTATATGGGCTACATAACTGTTTCATATAGATTATATGTTTCATTCAATGCTCATATTATAATAATGTTTAATCACTTTCCTTATACATGATTTTTTCCTTTTTAAAGTCTATCACTGTTATTTTCACTTTCTAGCACTATCGCACAACCTAACTTATATAATTATAGTTTAATTTATTATATTTGTAAAATTTATAACATTCACTGTTTGTAGTTCAATGATACAAAACAACTGTCTGAGGCACGCAGACCTCCTCATAGTTTTAATCTAATGCTTATGAACTAACAAATGTCTTTTTACTTATTTTCTAAGTTTAACATTTGTACCTTATAATTCTATTAATTAATCATTATTTACATGTTAACGAGTATGTTATGTTTTATGTTTGGTGAAACGACACGTTACATAAAGCCCCCCGTTTAAGACAAGTTATTTCAGTAATGGTGGTTTTAGGAGTTACTGAAATAAATGGCAAAAATCTACAAAAACTGTCTTCACTTTTCATAAAACCTCTTTATCTCGGTTTGGTTATATATTCCTTGGGGTATTGCTACAATGGGGTTGGTAATTGACAAACTACTCTTTCCTATAATATCTTCTTTTATCATGAGCTGGATTTACTTTCTTACAGCTTTCTTGAACAACTGTTTAACCAGATATTATTTAAATTCTTCGCTTTATTCGGTGAGCTGGAGAATACGATGCAGTAGTTATTGTAATTGTTCACTAACCTCTTCTTTTGTGCCACACTCATGATCTCTGTATATCCTTTTCCTTGGAATGCCCTGATTTCCTGCAGTCTTTCCTGCCATGATTCTGATCTGTTACGGTTTATTTGTTTCCTATGGGTACCCTAACATTTTCCCTAACTTAGTATGAATTCCTGTCCTGCGGGGCACTTGTGCTTCCTATTATCTCAGCGGATCATTCATAATTGCAGAGTGGCGCCGTAGCATACAACACTCTGTTTATACCTTAAAGAGTAACCCTTGGGTTACTAATAACACCATAGGAATTCCTATTCCTTCTCTCGTAACATTCAGGTTTATTTGCTGCTTTCGGGTTTTATTTTATTTACCTGTGGCTCCTATAATTGTATCTGGTTTATGGACAGCGTGCGTATTCTCTCCGTTTTATTCTCCTGCGTTTCGTTTCATTCCTGAAGTGTTCGCTCATGTTTTAATCAAGACTGTTGTCAGCACCCCTTGTAGTGTTTACTTTGATGTACTCTATGTCTCAGTTTGTTTTCGCTTTACCCTGTTTTCTTTCCAATGAATCCCTTGTTATATTTTTCTAAATAATATTTTGTCTTAATTAATTGTTAGTTTAATACTTTTTTCCTTCTTATTTTTCTGTTTATATTCCCCTTTTGTTCCTTATCAGCTTTTTCTTCAGTTTTGGTTATGTTTTCTTAATTATCATTATTTTTTCTTAAGTCTAGAGTGATCATTTATTTTATTTTTGTTTTAATTATCATTATTTTCTTCTTCCTTTCTTAACTGGTTTGCCTTGTCGGTAGTCAGAAAATCAGTCCCTTTTTACAATATTATTCCTACTTGGTTTATCCGTGTTCGGTATCTGCCACGATCCGGGTTCTTCTGGTGTGCAGAACTATTTCCTTCCTTGTGGTATGGGTCTCTTCTACTTCATACACCA
Organism: Magicicada septendecula; assembly: GCA_034769895.1. Lineage (NCBI taxonomy): Eukaryota > Metazoa > Arthropoda > Insecta > Hemiptera > Cicadidae > Magicicada > Magicicada septendecula. The sequence goes on from CM068368.1 coordinate 529,572,207, forward strand.
ATTCTTCTAATACCACCTTTTCACTAGTATTCAGTCCTAGTATTCAAGATTAATCACTCTATCATCTGTTTTCCTAAACAAATATGTCGATGGTATATCAACTATCGGTGGTATCACTGATATCTTATCATGTATTTTTATTTCAAGTATATTTACCTTGAATATCAATTTTCTGAAGTCCTTACTCACTGTTTTATTGCGAGTCCTTTCTATAATTTCTGTTAAGCTTCTCCTACCATTTTTAAAATTCATTATCTCTCAATGGTCGGTAATAGGGAGATTAAGTACATTTACTAGTCCACTGTTTATCATCTCCAAATTTTTTCTTGTATTTATTGGTTTCTTTGGATGTATTCTTCTTATTTTCTTTATCTTCTTTTCTAGTGGCTTAGTATTCTCCTTGTTCCTGTTATGTTTATTTTCAGGTAATAATTCAATTGTCTCTTCTTTATTTTCTATTTCTTTACTACCTTCTATTTTCTGGCTTACACTACTGTCATTTTGCTCTCTTAAAACATCAATTGTATTTTCTAAATGTTCATTGGCCTTTTTTAAAGTCCCATCTATGCATTCAATTGTCTCTGCAGTTGGCTGTGTTACAGCTTCATTGCGCTGGTCACGTTTTTGGTTAAGTATTTTATCAGTGTGTTCTATTTTTCATTGAGAGTTTCCCTTAACTCCTTGTTAGAGTTCTCAATTTTCTTATTAATTTGCCTAAAATCTTCCTTAGTACCCTGTTTAATGCTGTCCAGCTTTTCATTCATCTGTCTTAAAATTTCTTCATTTCGTTCAAACTTTTCGTTTTGTTTTCTAAAGTTCTCATTATTTTCTTCATTCATTTGACTTAAACTCTCATTAGTTTCATCTTTATTCCTATCCAATCTTTCGGTTATTTTTTCCTCCTGTTTCCTAAAATTCTCATTAGTTTCTTCTTTATTCCTATCCAATCTTTCGGTTATTTTTTCCTCCTGTTTCCTAAAATTCTCATTAGTTTCTTCTTTATTCCTATCCAATCTTTCGGTTATTCTTTCCTCCTGTTTCTTGGAATTTTCTTTAATTAATTCCCATAAATTTTATAAATCCAGGCCTCCTCTGGCTTCTTCATTGTCACCCGCCTGTTCTTCCATTTCGCTGTCTTTAACTGTTTCTTCTTCTTGTTCCCGCCTATCTTCTTCTGTCTCTGGCTTTTGTCCTCTCTTCTGAGAAGCTTCTCGTCGTCGCATTTTTTCGTCTTCTAGCAGTTGCCAGCTAAAATTAGGTCAATCGTTATTTCACTAATTGTGTTTCGGTTAGTTGGTTTTGCCTAATTTCAGCTCTACCGGTTGGGCGCCAATTTGTAACGTTCAGTTTTTGACGTTAGCCCCACTATTGGGTTCGCCAATTTGTAACATCAAAACAAATTAGTATCTCTTACTAATAAAGTATAACCTGTTTTATTTTTAAATAGAGGATTATTCATCTGAACCTCAGGGTCAACATACAATTTACATATAGAACAAACAATACAACTTTGATGCATGAGAATCGGTATTACAGCGTTGTTAATGTCTGTTGAATGTTTGTGGGTCCTTTTAAACTACTATTAACTACAACAAAAAACTCTTATAATTAACAACCATTTTCATAATAGTGCACTAACGCAAGTCACAATTATTATTATTATTTATTTGTTTATTGTTTATTCAGTTATTGTTTTTGTGGTATGATCTCACCAACTTTGCAGGTTTCACAATGGATTCATTCGTTGATTCTGCTCCTGGACACCTGGTTTTTCGCTCTCTCTCTATCAAAACATCCCTCCTCTAGGTCCCGGGTTGGTTCTCCTGGTCATCTCAGCTTCCACCGGTCCTCAATTTCTATCCACTCAGCAGTCACTTATCTTAAACGTTCTCTTGCAATTCACAATTTTTTTAACAATAATCATCTTCACTCAAACAACTAATTTCTTTAACTAAGGCCATGGCTATATTTTTTATGGGTCACAGGTTCGGTGTACCATTTCTAATTAGTAATATTCTGTTGACCTTTACTTTATTTTTCCTTCATAACTATATTATTATAAGTTTTTTAACGTAAGAGTTTCTATCTTTTAAATTATTTACACTTGGTTTGATCTCACTATATGGGCTACATAACTGTTTCATATAGATTATATGTTTCATTCAATGCTCATATTATAATAATGTTTAATCACTTTCCTTATACATGATTTTTTCCTTTTTAAAGTCTATCACTGTTATTTTCACTTTCTAGCACTATCGCACAACCTAACTTATATAATTATAGTTTAATTTATTATATTTGTAAAATTTATAACATTCACTGTTTGTAGTTCAATGATACAAAACAACTGTCCGAGGCACGCAGACCTCCTCATAGTTTTAATCTAATGCTTATGAACTAACAAATGTCTTTTTACTTATTTTCTAAGTTTAACATTTGTACCTTATAATTCTATTAATTAATCATTATTTACATGTTAACGAGTATGTTATGTTTTATGTTTGGTGAAACGACACGTTACATAAAGCCCCCCGTTTAAGACAAGTTATTTCAGTAATGGTGGTTTTAGGAGTTACTGAAATAAATGGCAAAAATCTACAAAAACTGTCTTCACTTTTCATAAAACCTCTTTATCTCGGTTTGGTTATATATTCCTTGGGGTATTGCTACAATGGGGTTGGTAATTGACAAACTACTCTTTCCTATAATATCTTCTTTTATCATGAGCTGGATTTACTTTCTTACAGCTTTCTTGAACAACTGTTTAACCAGATATTATTTAAATTCTTCGCTTTATTCGGTGAGCTGGAGAATACGATGCAGTAGTTATTGTAATTGTTCACTAACCTCTTCTTTTGTGCCACACTCATGATCTCTGTATATCCTTTTCCTTGGAATGCCCTGATTTCCTGCAGTCTTTCCTGCCATGATTCTGATCTGTTACGGTTTATTTGTTTCCTATGGGTACCCTAACATTTTCCCTAACTTAGTATGAATTCCTGTCCTGAGGGGCACTTGTGCTTCCTATTATCTCAGTGGATCATTCATAATTGCAGAGTGGCGCCGTAGCATACAACACTCTGTTTTTACCTTAAAGAGTAACCCTTGGGTTACTAATAACACCATAGGAATTCCTATTCCTTCTCTCGTAACATTCAGGTTTATTTGCTGCTTTCGGGTTTTATTTTATTTACCTGTGGCTCCTATAATTGTATCTGGTTTATGGACAGCGTGCGTATTCTCTCCGTTTTATTCTCCTGCGTTTCGTTTCATTCCTGAAGTGTTCGCTCATGTTTTAATCAAGACTGTTGTCAGCACCCCTTGTAGTGTTCTCTTTGATGTACTCTATGTCTCAGTTTGTTTTCGCTTTACCCTGTTTTCTTTCTAATGAATCCCTTGTTATATTTTTCTAAATAATATTTTGTCTTAATTAATTGTTAGTTTAATACTTTTTTCCTTCTTATTTTTCTGTTTATATTCCCCTTTTGTTCCTTATCAGCTTTTTCTTCAGTTTTGGTTATGTTTTCTTAATTATCATTATTTTTTCTTAAGTCTAGAGTGATCATTTATTTTATTTTTGTTTTAATTATCATTATTTTCTTCTTCCTTTCTTAACTGGTTTGCCTTGTCGGTAGTCAGAAAATCAGTCCCTTTTTACAATATTGTTCCTACTTGGTTTATCCGTTTTCGGTATCTGCCACGATCCGGGTTCTTCTGGTGTGCAGAACTATTTCCTTCCTTGTGGTATAGGTCTCTGCTACCTCATACACCAATTCTTCTAATACCACCTTTTCACTAGTATTCAGTCCTAGTATTCAAGATTAATCACTCTATCATCTGTTTTCCTAAACAAATATGTCGATGGTATATCAACTATCGGTGGTATCACTGATATCTTATCATGTATTTTTATTTCAAGTATATTTACCTTGAATATCAATTTTCTGAAGTCCTTACTCACTGTTTTATTGCGAGTCCTTTCTATAATTTCTGTTAAGCTTCTCCTACCATTTTTAAAATTCATTATCTCTCTATGGTCGGTAATAGGGAGATTAAGTACATTTACTAGTCCACTGTTTATCATCTCCAAATTTTCTCTTGTATTTATTGGTTTCTTTGGATGTATTCTTCTTATTTTCTTTATCTTCTTTTCTAGTGGCTTAGTATTCTTCTTGTTCCTGTTATGTTTATTTTCAGGTAATAATTCAATTGTCTCTTCTTTATTTTCTATTTCTTTACTACCTTCTATTTTCTGGCTTACACTACTGTCATTTTGCTCTCTTAAAACATCAATTTTATTTTCTAAATGTTCATTGGCCCTTTTTAAAGTCCCATCTATGCATTCAATTGTCTCTGCAGTTGGCTGTGTTACAGCTTCATTGCGCTGGTCACGTTTTTGGTTAAGTATTTTATCAATGTGTTCTATTTTTCATTGAGAGTTTCCCTTAACTCCTTGTTAGAGTTCTCAATTTTCTTATTAATTTGCCTGAAATCTTCCTTAGTACCCTGTTTAATGCTGTCCAGCTTTTCATTCATCTGTCTTAAACTTTCTTCATTTCGTTCAAACTTTTCGTTTTGTTTTCTAAAGTTCTCATTATTTTCTTCATTCATTTGACTTAAACTCTCATTAGTTTCATCTTTATTCCTATCCAATCTTTCGGTTATTTTTTCCTCCTGTTTCCTAAAATTCTCATTAGTTTCTTCTTTATTCCTATCCAATCTTTCAGTTATTTTTTCCTCCTGTTTCCTAAAATTCTCATTAGTTTCTTCTTTATTCCTATCCAATCTTTCGGTTATTCTTTCCTCCTGTTTCTTGGAATTTTCTTTAATTAATTCCCATAAATTTTATAAATCCAGGCCTCCTCTGGCTTCTTCATTGTCACCCGCCTGTTCTTCCATTTCGCTGTCTTTAACTGTTTCTTCTTCTTGTTCCCGCCTATCTTCTTCTGTCTCTGGCTTTTGTCCTCTCTTCTGAGAAGCTTCTCGTCGTCGCATTTTTTCGTCTTCTAGCAGTTGCCAGCTAAAATTAGGTCAATCGTTATTTCACTAATTGTGTTTCGGTTAGTTGGTTTTGTCTAATTTCAGCTCTACCGGTTGGGCGCCAATTTGTAACGTTCAGTTTTTGATGTTAGCCCCACTATTGGGTTCGCCAATTTGTAACGTTCAGTTTTTGACGTTAGCCCCACTATTGGGTTCGCCAATTTGTAACATCAAAACAAATTAGTATCTCTTACTAATAAAGTATAACCTGTTTTATTTTTAAATAGAGGATTATTCATCTGAACCTTAGGGTCAACATACAATTTACATATAGAACAAACAATACAACTTTGATGCATGAGAATCGGTATTACAGCGTTGTTAATATCTGTTGAATGTTTGTGGGTCCTTTTAAACTACTATTAACTACAACAAAAAACTCTTATAATTAACAACCATTTTCATAATAGTGCACTAACGCAAGTCACAATTATTATTATTATTTATTTGTTTATTGTTTATTCAGTTATTGTTTTTGTGGTATGATCTCACCAACTTTGCAGGTTTCACAATGGATTCATTCGTTGATTCTGCTCCTGGACACCTGGTTTTTCGCTCTCTCTCTATCAAAACATCACTCCTCTAGGTCCCGGGTTGGTTCTCCTGGTCATCTCAGCTTCCACCGGTCCTCAATTTCTATCCACTCAGCAGTCACTTATCTTAAACGTTCTCTTGCAATTCACAATTTTTTTAACAATAATCATCTTCACTCAAACAACTAATTTCTTTAACTAAGGCCATGGCTATATTTTTTATGGGTCACAGGTTCGGTGTACCATTTCTAATTAGTAATATTCTGTTGACCTTTACTTTATTTTTCCTTCATAACTATATTATTATAAGTTTTTTAACGTAAGAGTTTCTATCTTTTAAATTATTTACACTTGGTTTGATCTCACTATATGGGCTACATAACTGTTTCATATAGATTATATGTTTCATTCAATGCTCATATTATAATAATGTTTAATCACTTTCCTTATACATGATTTTTTCCTTTTTAAAGTCTATCACTGTTATTTTCACTTTCTAGCACTATCGCACAACCTAACTTATATAATTATAGTTTAATTTATTATATTTGTAAAATTTATAACATTCACTGTTTGTAGTGCAATGATACAAAACAACTGTCTGAGGCACGCAGACCTCCTCATAGTTTTAATCTAATGCTTATGAACTAACAAATGTCTTTTTACTTATTTTCTAAGTTTAACATTTGTACCTTATAATTCTATTAATTAATCATTATTTACATGTTAACGAGTATGTTATGTTTTATGTTTGGTGAAACGACACGTTACATAAAGCCCCCCGTTTAAGACAAGTTATTTCAGTAATGGTGGTTTTAGGAGTTACTGAAATAAATGACAAAAATCTACAAAAACTGTCTTCACTTTTCATAAAACCTCTTTATCTCGGTTTGGTTATATATTCCTTGGGGTATTGCTACAATGGGGTTGGTAATTGACAAACTACTCTTTCCTATAATATCTTCTTTTATCATGAGCTGGATTTACTTTCTTACAGCTTTCTTGAACAACTGTTTAACCAGATATTATTTAAATTCTTCGCTTTATTCGGTGAGCTGGAGAATACGATGCAGTAGTTATTGTAATTGTTCACTAACCTCTTCTTTTGTGCCACACTCATGATCTCTGTATATCCTTTTCCTTGGAATGCCCTGATTTCCTGCAGTCTTTCCTGCCATGATTCTGATCTGTTACGGTTTATTTGTTTCCTATGGGTACCCTAACATTTTCCCTAACTTAGTATGAATTCCTGTCCTGCGGGGCACTTGTGCTTCCTATTATCTCAGCGGATCATTCATAATTGCAGAGTGGCGCCGTAGCATACAACACTCTGTTTTTACCTTAAAGAGTAACCCTTGGGTTACTAATAACACCATAGGAATTCCTATTCCTTCTCTCGTAACATTCAGGTTTATTTGCTGCTTTCGGGTTTTATTTTATTTACCTGTGGCTCCTATAATTGTATCTGGTTTATGGACAGCGTGCGTATTCTCTCCGTTTTATTCTCCTGCGTTTCGTTTCATTCCTGAAGTGTTCGCTCATGTTTTAATCAAGACTGTTGTCAGCACCCCTTGTAGTGTTTACTTTGATGTACTCTATGTCTCAGTTTGTTTTCGCTTTACCCTGTTTTCTTTCTAATGAATCCCTTGTTATATTTTTCTAAATAATATTTTGTCTTAATTAATTGTTAGTTTAATACTTTTTTCCTTCTTATTTTTCTGTTTATATTCCCCTTTTGTTCCTTATCAGCTTTTTCTTCAGTTTTGGTTATGTTTTCTTAATTATCATTATTTTTTCTTAAGTCTAGAGTGATCATTTATTTTATTTTTGTTTTAATTATCATTATTTTCTTCTTCCTTTCTTAACTGGTTTGCCTTGTCGGTAGTCAGAAAATCAGTCCCTTTTTACAATATTGTTCCTACTTGGTTTATCCGTTTTCGGTATCTGCCACGATCCGGGTTCTTCTGGTGTGCAGAACTATTTCCTTCCTTGTGGTATAGGTCTCTGCTACCTCATACACCAATTCTTCTAATACCACCTTTTCACTAGTATTCAGTCCTAGTATTCAAGATTAATCACTCTATCATCTGTTTTCCTAAACAAATATGTCGATGGTATATCAACTATCGGTGGTATCACTGATATCTTATCATGTATTTTTATTTCAAGTATATTTACCTTGAATATCAATTTTCTGAAGTCCTTACTCACTGTTTTATTGCGAGTCCTTTCTATAATTTCTGTTAAGCTTCTCCTACCATTTTTAAAATTCATTATCTCTCTATGGTCGGTAATAGGGAGATTAAGTACATTTACTAGTCCACTGTTTATCATCTCCAAATTTTCTCTTGTATTTATTGGTTTCTTTGGATGTATTCTTCTTATTTTCTTTATCTTCTTTTCTAGTGGCTTAGTATTCTCCTTGTTCCTGTTATGTTTATTTTCAGGTAATAATTCAATTGTCTCTTCTTTATTTTCTATTTCTTTACTACCTTCTATTTTCTGGCTTACACTACTGTCATTTTGCTCTCTTAAAACATCAATTTTATTTTCTAAATGTTCATTGGCCCTTTTTAAAGTCCCATCTATGCATTCAATTGTCTCTGCAGTTGGCTGTGTTACAGCTTCATTGCGCTGGTCACGTTTTTGGTTAAGTATTTTATCAATGTGTTCTATTTTTCATTGAGAGTTTCCCTTAACTCCTTGTTAGAGTTCTCAATTTTCTTATTAATTTGCCTGAAATCTTCCTTAGTACCCTGTTTAATGCTGTCCAGCTTTTCATTCATCTGTCTTAAACTTTCTTCATTTCGTTCAAACTTTTCGTTTTGTTTTCTAAAGTTCTCATTATTTTCTTCATTCATTTGACTTAAACTCTCATTAGTTTCATCTTTATTCCTATCCAATCTTTCGGTTATTTTTTCCTCCTGTTTCCTAAAATTCTCATTAGTTTCTTCTTTATTCCTATCCAATCTTTCGGTTATTTTTTCCTCCTGTTTCCTAAAATTCTCATTAGTTTCTTCTTTATTCCTATCCAATCTTTCGGTTATTCTTTCCTCCTGTTTCTTGGAATTTTCTTTAATTAATTCCCATAAATTTTATAAATCCAGGCCTCCTCTGGCTTCTTCATTGTCACCCGCCTGTTCTTCCATTTCGCTGTCTTTAACTGTTTCTTCTTCTTGTTCCCGCCTATCTTCTTCTGTCTCTGGCTTTTGTCCTCTCTTCTGAGAAGCTTCTCGTCGTCGCATTTTTTCGTCTTCTAGCAGTTGCCAGCTAAAATTAGGTCAATCGTTATTTCACTAATTGTGTTTCGGTTAGTTGGTTTTGCCTAATTTCAGCTCTACCGGTTGGGCGCCAATTTGTTACGTTCAGTTTTTGACGTTAGCCCCACTATTGGGTTCGCCAATTTGTAACGTTCAGTTTTTGACGTTAGCCCCACTATTGGGTTCGCCAATTTGTAACATCAAAACAAATTAGTATCTCTTACTAATAAAGTATAACCTGTTTTATTTTTAAATAGAGGATTATTCATCTGAACCTCAGGGTCAACATACAATTTACATATAGAACAAACAATACAACTTTGATGCATGAGAATCGGTATTACAGTGTTGTTAATGTCTGTTGAATGTTTGTGGGTCCTTTTAAACTACTATTAACTACAACAAAAAACTCTTATAATTAACAACCATTTTCATAATAGTGCACTAACGCAAGTCACAATTATTATTATTATTTATTTGTTTATTGTTTATTCAGTTATTGTTTTTGTGGTATGATCTCACCAACTTTGCAGGTTTCACAATGGATTCATTCGTTGATTCTGCTCCTGGACACCTGGTTTTTCGCTCTCTCTCTATCAAAACATCACTCCTCTAGGTCCCGGGTTGGTTCTCCTGGTCATCTCAGCTTCCACCGGTCCTCAATTTCTATCCACTCAGCAGTCACTTATCTTAAACGTTCTCTTGCAATTCACAATTTTTTTAACAATAATCATCTTCACTCAAACAACTAATTTCTTTAACTAAGGCCATGGCTATATTTTTTATGGGTCACAGGTTCGGTGTACCATTTCTAATTAGTAATATTCTGTTGACCTTTACTTTATTTTTCCTTCATAACTATATTATTATAAGTTTTTTAACGTAAGAGTTTCTATCTTTTAAATTATTTACACTTGGTTTGATCTCACTATATGGGCTACATAACTGTTTCATATAGATTATATGTTTCATTCAATGCTCATATTATAATAATGTTTAATCACTTTCCTTATACATGATTTTTTCCTTTTTAAAGTCTATCACTGTTATTTTCACTTTCTAGCACTATCGCACAACCTAACTTATATAATTATAGTTTAATTTATTATATTTGTAAAATTTATAACATTCACTGTTTGTAGTTCAATGATACAAAACAACTGTCCGAGGCACGCAGACCTCCTCATAGTTTTAATCTAATGCTTATGAACTAACAAATGTCTTTTTACTTATTTTCTAAGTTTAACATTTGTACCTTATAATTCTATTAATTAATCATTATTTACATGTTAACGAGTATGTTATGTTTTATGTTTGGTGAAACGACACGTTACATAAAGCCCCCCGTTTAAGACAAGTTATTTCAGTAATGGTGGTTTTAGGAGTTACTGAAATAAATGGCAAAAATCTACAAAAACTGTCTTCACTTTTCATAAAACCTCTTTATCTCGGTTTGGTTATATATTCCTTGGGGTATTGCTACAATGGGGTTGGTAATTGACAAACTACTCTTTCCTATAATATCTTCTTTTATCATGAGCTGGATTTACTTTCTTACAGCTTTCTTGAACAACTGTTTAACCAGATATTATTTAAATTCTTCGCTTTATTCGGTGAGCTGGAGAATACGATCCAGTAGTTATTGTAATTGTTCACTAACCTCTTCTTTTGTGCCACACTCATGATCTCTGTATATCCTTTTCCTTGGAATGCCCTGATTTCCTGCAGTCTTTCCTGCCATGATTCTGATCTGTTACGGTTTATTTGTTTCCTATGGGTACCCTAACATTTTCCCTAACTTAGTATGAATTCCTGTCCTGAGGGGCACTTGTGCTTCCTATTATCTCAGTGGATCATTCATAATTGCAGAGTGGCGCCGTAGCATACAACACTCTGTTTTTACCTTAAAGAGTAACCCTTGGGTTACTAATAACACCATAGGAATTCCTATTCCTTCTCTCGTAACATTCAGGTTTATTTGCTGCTTTCGGGTTTTATTTTATTTACCTGTGGCTCCTATAATTGTATCTGGTTTATGGACAGCGTGCGTATTCTCTCCGTTTTATTCTCCTGCGTTTCGTTTCATTCCTGAAGTGTTCGCTCATGTTTTAATCAAGACTGTTGTCAGCACCCCTTGTAGTGTTTACTTTGATGTACTCTATGTCTCAGTTTGTTTTCGCTTTACCCTGTTTTCTTTCTAATGAATCCCTTGTTATATTTTTCTAAATAATATTTTGTCTTAATTAATTGTTAGTTTAATACTTTTTTCCTTCTTATTTTTCTGTTTATATTCCCCTTTTGTTCCTTATCAGCTTTTTCTTCAGTTTTGGTTATGTTTTCTTAATTATCATTATTTTTTCTTAAGTCTAGAGTGATCATTTATTTTATTTTTGTTTTAATTATCATTATTTTCTTCTTCCTTTCTTAACTGGTTTGCCTTGTCGGTAGTCAGAAAATCAGTCCCTTTTTACAATATTGTTCCTACTTGGTTTATCCGTTTTCGGTATCTGCCACGATCCGGGTTCTTCTGGTGTGCAGAACTATTTCCTTCCTTGTGGTATAGGTCTCTGCTACCTCATACACCAATTCTTCTAATACCACCTTTTCACTAGTATTCAGTCCTAGTATTCAAGATTAATCACTCTATCATCTGTTTTCCTAAACAAATATGTCGATGGTATATCAACTATCGGTGGTATCACTGATATCTTATCATGTATTTTTATTTCAAGTATATTTACCTTGAATATCAATTTTCTGAAGTCCTTACTCACTGTTTTATTGCGAGTCCTTTCTATAATTTCTGTTAAGCTTCTCCTACCATTTTTAAAATTCATTATCTCTCTATGGTCGGTAATAGGGAGATTAAGTACATTTACTAGTCCACTGTTTATCATCTCCAAATTTTCTCTTGTATTTATTGGTTTCTTTGGATGTATTCTTCTTATTTTCTTTATCTTCTTTTCTAGTGGCTTAGTATTCTCCTTGTTCCTGTTATGTTTATTTTCAGGTAATAATTCAATTGTCTCTTCTTTATTTTCTATTTCTTTACTACCTTCTATTTTCTGGCTTACACTACTGTCATTTTGCTCTCTTAAAACATCAATTTTATTTTCTAAATGTTCATTGGCCCTTTTTAAAGTCCCATCTATGCATTCAATTGTCTCTGCAGTTGGCTGTGTTACAGCTTCATTGCGCTGGTCACGTTTTTGGTTAAGTATTTTATCAATGTGTTCTATTTTTCATTGAGAGTTTCCCTTAACTCCTTGTTAGAGTTCTCAATTTTCTTATTAATTTGCTTAAAATCTTCCTTAGTACCCTGTTTAATGCTGTCCAGCTTTTCATTCATCTGTTTTAAACTTTCTTCATTTCGTTCAAACTTTTCGTTTTGTTTTCTAAAGTTCTCATTATTTTCTTCATTCATTTGACTTAAACTCTCATTAGTTTCATCTTTATTCCTATCCAATCTTTCGGTTATTCTTTCCTCCTGTTTCTTGGAATTTTCTTTAATTAATTCCCATAAATTTTATAAATCCAGGCCTCCTCTGGCTTCTTCATTGTCACCCGCCTGTTCTTCCATTTCGCTGTCTTTAACTGTTTCTTCTTCTTGTTACCGCCTATCTTCTTCTGTCTCTGCCTTTTGTCCTCTCTTCTGAGAAGCTTCTCGTCGTCGCATTTTTTCGTCTTCTAGCAGTTGCCAGCTAAAATTAGGTCAATCGTTATTTCACTAATTGTGTTTCGGTTAGTTGGTTTTGCCTAATTTCAGCTCTACCGGTTGGGTGCCAATTTGTAACGTTCAGTTTTTGACGTTAGGCCCACTATTGGGTTCGCCAATTTATAACGTTCAGTTTTTGACGTTAGCCCCACTATTGGGTTCGCCAATTTGTAACATTAAAACAAATTAGTATCTCTTACTAATAAAGTATAACCTGTTTTATTTTTAAATAGAGGATTATTCATCAGAACCTCAGGGTCAACATACAATTTACATATAGAACAAACAATACAACTTTGATGCATGAGAATCGGTATTACAGTGTTGTTAATGTCTGTTGAATGTTTGTGGGTCTTTTTAAACTACTATTAACTACAACAAAAAACTCTTATAATTAACAACCATTTTCATAATAGTGCACTAACGCAAGTCACAATTATTATTATTATTTATTTGTTTATTGTTTATTCAGTTATTGTTTTTGTGGTATGATCTCACCAACTTTGCAGGTTTCACAATGGATTCATTCGTTGATTCTGCTCCTGGACACCTGGTTTTTCGCTCTCTCTCTATCAAAACATCACTCCTCTAGGTCCCGGGTTGGTTCTCCTGGTCATCTCAGCTTCCACCGGTCCTCAATTTCTATCCACTCAACAGTCACTTATCTTAAACGTTCTCTTGCAATTCACAATTTTTTTAACAATAATCATCTTCACTCAAACAACTAATTTCTTTAACTAAGGCCATGGCTATATTTTTTATGGGTCACAGGTTCGGTGTACCATTTCTAATTAGTAATATTCTGTTGACCTTTACTTTATTTTTCCTTCATAACTATATTATTATAAGTTTTTTAACGTAAGAGTTTCTATCTTTTAAATTATTTACACTTGGTTTGATCTCACTATATGGGCTACATAACTGTTTCATATAGATTATATGTTTCATTCAATGCTCATATTATAATAATGTTTAATCACTTTCCTTATACATGATTTTTTCCTTTTTAAAGTCTATCACTGTTATTTTCACTTTCTAGCACTATCGCACAACCTAACTTATATAATTATAGTTTAATTTATTATATTTGTAAAATTTATAACATTCACTGTTTGTAGTTCAATGATACAAAACAACTGTCTGAGGCACGCAGACCTCCTCATAGTTTTAATCTAATGCTTATGAACTAACAAATGTCTTTTTACTTATTTTCTAAGTTTAACATTTGTACCTTATAATTCTATTAATTAATCATTATTTATATGTTAACGAGTATGTTATGTTTGATGTTTGGTGAAACGACACGTTACACTAATCAACAAATTATACTCAAATTTTACGATCTTTAACACGTATGATGACGCTCTATTTAATTTTGTGCTTGATACAATGTCAGTAAAATTACTGTAAATGCTCGAATTACTTTCATTTGTTATCAGTAAATTAATAAACAGAATTATCGCTGTAGCACACCGATCGGATATTTCCGATCTGACGATGAGCTGAGAAGCTTGAAAGCGCTAATCGGAATAATTTTTCTATAGTGGTGTGCAACAGCGATAATTCTGTTTGTGATTATAACCACTAACACAACTTTCTTCAGTAAATTAATACACTCTTCACACTTTAACTCTGAAAATTTTTTACAATAACTCCACGCAGATAATACAGGATATTATCATCATATTACGAGAACGTCTTTGATTATGTTTCTAATACCTTTAAAATGTTAAATTTTTATATAATCAGTTTCGTTTAAATCTTTCTCTGCTAGTCCAAAACTCATGATTAAATATTGGCTAATTAAATAAAAATCTAAACAATTACTTTTGTTAGATGGCTGTACACTGTTTCTGAATGTAAAAACATTAAGTTTTCTCAATGCTCGTTAAACTTTTTAATATTGGGATTGTTATTATGTCCTCCACTGGATCTTATACAAGAAAATAACAGTTCTAAGTAGTTTTGAGAAAATTTGTAAGTTAAAATATAGTTGTATGACGAGCATAATGTCACCATGATCATAGAAATTTAGTAACCAGATTTTTAGACTTTATTTGTTAAAAATACGTCAAAAGCAAAAATGAACTGTTATAATAATAAAGTCTTCATAAGCTCAAATTTTCATCTCAAATCTTCATAATCTTCACGTCGAGCTCCTCACTACCGCTACTTTTCTTGCAGCTATGAACAGTAGCGTATGTATGGGGGGGCTTCATATGTTCGCGATCGAGTCGGCTTCATACAAAAGAAAAAAACGAGTCAAGACTAATCAACATTACTATCTTTAAAGTGGATGAAAAACGTGTGATAACATCCTGATTAAAGTTAACGGCAATAACACAATAAAAATACGCATTATTGAAACATTGTTTACAAGATACTTATTGAGTGAATTGATTTTTCTACATTTCATATTTTAAACGAATACGCCAATGCTGTGTACTAAACCTGTTTGTACATTTAAAAAACAGTGACTACTTTATTTGTGTACACAGGTGAAAAAATAAAACAGTCTAAAAATTAAGAGATTAACAAAATTCGTCAAATTTTGTCAGCCCTCTGGGGGGGGGTCCCGTCCCGTTCGTGCCTCCCTCCGAAAATGCGCCCCCTGATTCGATGAATTATTAACGAATGTCACTCCATAGAAGGTGAAAGACCAACATAAAAGTTATTTTGTTAAATTTTAAAAGAAATAATTAATTATAATGGTAGTGTAACTGATCTGAGACACATTATTCGTCAAATTGGATTTCAATGGAAAATTGCCGAAAGCAATAAGAAACTTTGGACAGAAAAACACGACAAAACTAAAGAGTTGATTATATAAGAAAATTACAAAACAGAGAAGAACGACGGCCTATAGTATGTATATAGAGATGAAACTTATTTTCACAGTTCAACGTCAATTACAAAAACAAGGACATTTTGCGTAGTCGTCTTTTCAAAGTTTTTATAACACTATAGTTTATTAAAAGAGTAAAAGTTTATTACAACTTTTCGCGCTTTGGTTTCAGAAAATTTGTAATAACATTGCTCAAACTGATTGCCTCAAACATTTCATGTCCTATGGATAGAGTAGCTAGGGCTGATAAACTTTCTTGACTCATGGAAGACCGTAAATAGTTTTTTATAATTTTTAGTTTAGAAAAAGAACGTTTGCCTGTTGCCACTGTAACCGGCAATGTGAGAAATATTCGAATAACAATCGTTAGATTTGGAAAAGATGAAGACAAATTATTTTAAAAAATATACTTTAGTATGTCACTTGCACTCTTCTCTGAAGTTAAACGGGGTTGAATTGCTTTTATCTCTTGAAATAAGTCATTGCTGTTAATGTCACTATCATAGAGGATAGTGACTTTGTCGGTCAATGCTAGATGAATATTTTCACAATACGATTTAAGTTCATTATCATCCTCACATTCTCTTATACAATATATGATCTTAAAAACATCGGTGTGCTGTTGAAGAAATCTTTCATCTATTGAAACAATAGCAGGATCCAAGATTTTAAAGAAAAAATCTACTTTAAATGACAATTCAGTAGAAGTTATAGGTTCATCTGCGCCCTCATAATCGAAATGACGCTTCTTTCTCCTAATCCGTGGTATCTCTGACCTGGGAAATGCTTCTTCAATACCAACTTCTGTAGATATTTTCCTGGCTTTTGTAAAAAATGATTCAAACTTTTCATCGCATCTTATTCGAACGAAATAATTCTTCAAATTATCTAGCGCCTCCAATGAAGAATTTATGTCGGATTTAGGGTTTTGCAGCAGTTGATTTTATTCAGAAAATCGTGCCATATCCTCATGGAACATAGGAACTTAAAACTACTAATTTAGTGCGCAGAGGCGTAGCTAGGAGGGTGCCAAGGGGCAGCAGCCCCAGGCGGCAAAGTGAGCGTAGACTTGAAAAAATTTTTTGTTTCAGTTTATAAAACTACAAACAACTTGTTTCTTTTGTTTGACTACTCCTTAAGAACTACAGGAATATAAGATTTTCTTAATATAAAATTAAGAACTACAACAAGTTCCAAAGAGTTTATGAAGTCTTTTATTCAAGGAAAATCGAACCCTGAGTGTCAGAATATTACAATTAACAAGGAATAAACTTGGGATCATAAAATGGATGTTAATAGCGTCGAGGCTGTTGATAAATACAGTAAAGTTAACGACGTAAATACTTCAAACTGTGAAAGTGTCAAAGTACAGTTACAAGATTCAGTTGGTTCTAGTACCATGGATGATGTTGCACCGTATAGTCTTGAAATTACAGGCGATGAAGGACAGAACGTTACTATCAACAATGTAGATCGTGTTCCCGGTGCTGCTTTACAAGATATGGGAGCTTGGCCAAGCGAGAAATCTCAATCCTTCCGATTTATAAGTTAATGGTGAATATAGGAACAAGTCAGTTGCAGAACAAGGACAGCCATTTTCCTGAAGATGAAGCTGGACGATCCTTAAACAAGTATTGGTTTGATAAAACCTTGCAAAATGGCAAAAAGGTAAATCGGACTTGGATGTGTTTTTCTCCAACTAAAAAATCTCTATTACACTTTATTTGCACAAAAAACTATCAAAGAAGCAATTTCAATAGTAAAAATGGGGTTTCTTCGTGGCGAAAGTTAAATCCCCGTATTCAGAATCATGAAAATAGTCCTGCTTATCGCTCTGCGTTTTTGGAATGGAAGGAATTGGAAAGTTCTTTAAACAAAAGGGGACTTATTGATGATCTACTTCAGGATGAAATGAGTAAAGCAGTGAATACATGGAAAGAAATCCTGGAACAAACATTGCCACAGTACAAACTCTTGCAGAACAAAATCTGGCACTGATAGGACACCGAGAGTCAATTACTAACTATCTAAATCCTGGAAACTTTCTGGTTTTGTTAAAATGCTTGGATGAATTTTTAACGTATAAAAATATACTTTGTGCAAAACGTGTTAAAATACTTCATTATGCTTTGAATAAATAAAGCATTGACACTTCTGGAGACGCTAACGGACAAATTAAAAGTTTGGAGGAATGAGCAGGTATGTAACAATGTCGTTACTAAGGCAGAGCAGGTATGTAATGAATGGAGTGTCAGTATAACAAAAAGGATAAGAAGGAAGCGCAGGATGCCAGGGGAGTAGCAGACGATTCTGCATTAACCGTTCGGCAAGAAATGCGACGTTCTCTAAAAGAAATTTGGACAGACCGTCAGTTGAAATTTCAAGCCTTTTCTCTAACTTAAAAGAGTTAGAAAAACGCTTTGGGATCCTGTGTAAACTTGAGGCATACGTAATTGATGGTGATATACATTTTAAGGAACAGCTTTCCCAAATCAATATTAAATGAACACTGCTTGCAAAACCGTATCCACATGACCTGAACAGTGAAGAATTGTTCAGTGACTTGAAAGACATCATAGGCTACTTTTATTTAAAAGGGAAAAAGTTAACGGAGAACAAAAAGACTTTACATCTCAGGGACTGCTACAATACATTTCTTCAATGAGATTAGAAGACAACAAAACACTAGCAACAGCTTTAAAAAATTTTCTTACTTTACCAGTGTCTGCGTGTTCTTGTGAAAGATCGTTTAGTAAGCTTAAATTGATTAAATCGTACCTACGATCTACCGTATCTCAAGATAGGGTATCAAATCTAGCGATACTTTTAATTAAAAACGACATTGCTTCGACTTTAGATTATAGTGATTTAATAACCCATGTTGCAGCAATTAAGACCAAAAAAGTTACATTATAAATGTATCGTTTTAAATATCTATTAAATATTAAAAATAAATATTAAGTGTTTATTAATAGAAGACGGAACCATTAACCTGTAATTGTAAGTGATTTATTTTATTACTTTCAATGTAGTTCTTTGTTTAACTTTATGTTGCTTTAGGATATTGTTTTGACGATGCGCTTTAGACCTACAAGGAGTTTGGATGTTTATTAGAACATTTTTATGTTATAAATTTTTTGTAGTCTACATTTGACAATAATAATAAATGTACACAAACTGAATACCGGTAATATTATAATATGTAATTTCTTAATTTTGACTTAACAAATATTGTTAAAACGTTTTCTGCATGTGTTTTTATACAAAAATCTACACATTAAGTACTTTGTTCACTGGATGAGCCTTCATTTTTGCTCTTTTGTCCCCCTTTAATTGTGAAGGTGAGGCGGCCGACGATCTTCTTGCCCCGGGCGCCAAAAAGCCTAGCTACGCCACTGCGCCCAAGTGACTAAGCCAGAATCCTTGTACTCATATCTCTACTGTTAACTTCTTCTATCTCCTCCAAAGCATCACATGCTTCACCGATTTGATTTTTTAATGGAGTTATGGCGTCAATGCAACTCTTCCATCTTGTATCCGATAACGGTTTTAATGTTAATTTTGGTATGTGCTTTAACAAAATGCTCCATCTGATATTTGATGATGAAAAAAATACACACAACTCCTGAACGAGGTTAAAAAATTCCACAAATTCGAAAGTTATTTTAACTGCATCGTTCACAAGAAGGTTCAGGCTATGGGCAAAGCAGGGAATGAAAAATGCTCGGGGATATTTAACCAAAATCTTTTTTTGTAATCCAATGTGCTTACCACGCACATTAGCCCCATTATCATAACTTTGTCCACAGCAGGATATTCATATCCAGTTTTAACTTCTCCATTATTTGCACTATAAATTCAAACAGTTCTTCCCCAGGACAAAATCCTAAGAATTGTTCAAATATTTTGACTGGTGCAGAACTAGAAACACAGTTGTGATTTATTCTGGTGTTATATCTGGCGTACAATCTAAAATAATGGAGAAGTATTTTGATTTTCGTATTCTATCACTTCTTGAACAGAAGCGGCGAGTAGAACTATCATCTCATTTTTATGTTCCATCCCAAATAATGTGCCATATGATTGTAGCGGTTAGGTTTTAGATTATATGCGGCGTAGGTGTTCTGATAATACAGCGACAAATTTGGAAATCATTTGGATTAATTGTAGATAATTTTCATTATTTGGTTCTGGACAGTAATGTGGTAATTTTCGCATTAATAGGTTGGCTAATCTGTGCTTTCTGATATTGCGCTATCATGTTTATACAACGTTCAACGTTACAGTTGTCCGAGCTACGGCTGGCGACAGACGTCATTACGTTTGCTCGCTTGTTCTGTCATCATCATTTTTCTTGTCGTCAGACAATCATTGTAGGCCTTAGGCCACAACACATATTGCATACTTGCAATGAATTAGCAATACATTGCTAATTCTATTTCATGTAGCTTGAGTGCCGCGTACTCGCGCCTCAAGTCTTACGACAATTCATACGACATTCGTCTAGGCCTTAGGCCTTAACGTTTTAATCTGAGTGCCGCACATTTGCGCCTCATTTAACATGTAGCGTTCTTAACGACTCTGTTTATTCAAAATCAAATTATTCAGACTTAGCCAATCTCAACACCATGATATAAGTGTACAGAACTTAATAAATGTATTATACAGTCCACTATCGTCATTATTCTGCATCCTGGCAATAGCACCACAAGCATCATTCTTCCTAACATTAACATTTTTTTTTGGTCCTATCGGGCCGCATCTTAACATTTTTTTGGTCGCTCCGTGCCTGGATTCGTCATTTACCTCTTGCAACATATTCTAGCGGTTTCATCATTTTTCTGCCCCAATTTCTGGCCATCACGGGCGATTCAGCACATTCGCTGATCCGACCGTCTCAGGACTTACTTCAGCATTTCTTTCATCGCCATTGAGCCTCGTGACGACATCATTGCAAGAACATCCATGTGCTAGCGTCTACACTCCAGTTTGAGCAGTCATCTCTACGGTCTGTGTGTTTGCCATCTTCTCCACGACTTCGACGCTCCAGGACATCGCATAGCAGGTACCACATCATTAACAGGTGCGTACAATGGCTGAAGAAGGCCTCAAAGTGTTCGTCAGAAAGAGAGGCAGCATAAAGTCTGCCATAGTGCGTATTAATTCGGCTATCATTAGCTTTGATAAAAACACTAACACAAAACATTTTTTAACAGTTAGACTCGAAAGTCTAAAAAGCTTGGCAACGATGAGGTACAGACCGAAATTGAACTCATTTCTAAAGACATAAACGCTGCTCAAGAAGACCGAATTGAGGTTGAAGAGCTGTTATATTCAACAGAAGCCAATATCTTGCAGTTGATAGAAAGCTTCAACGTTCAGACTGTATCTCCCGTATTAACAAGCAACATACAATTAAAACCGATAAGTTTGCCCTGCTTCACAGGTAATATCTTAGAATGGCAGCACTTCTATTCAATATTTCTGGACTTGGTGCACGCCAGATCTGATTTAACCTCAGTGCAGAAATTACACTATTTGTATTCGTCTCTGAAAAATGAGCCGTTAGATTTAATTAAGGCATTACCTATTTGTAACAAAAACTATTCGATAGCGTTGAGTTTGCTGTCCGCTAGATATGACAACAAATTCATACTAGCTAAGTATTATATTCAGAATTTACTTGAAGTAAAGTCAACAGTTAAGGACTCTGTCCAAAGTTTGGCAGAGTTCATAAATACAATAACGTCTTCCGTTAATTCACTGGCGGCCATGCAACTGTCAGTGGATTCATTCGAGCTTATCACTGTACAATTATTGTCAGCAAAACTGGACCATACCACGTTTAAATTATGGAAGGAGTCTATAGACCCCGATAATCTTCCTAACTTTCAAGGGTTCACTCAGTTTTTAAACGCACGTAGACAGTTGCTAGAAAATACACTGCCTATCGATGCCGGACAGCCGCTCAACAAGTCAACTTTAAGATTCAATAAAGCTGACAAACATAAATCACGAAACTCTGCTGGCAGCACTGCATTTAAAAGTTATCACTCAGCTTCAAACAATTATTTATGCTTATGCTGTAAATCTAGTCATCCAATTTACATGTGTGACAAATTTCGTGCATTAAGCACATCAGAACGAGGGCAATTTATATTAAATCATAAACTCTGTACAAATTGTTTATACACACACACACACACACACGGTCAAGTACGGGGGCTCCTGAAACACGAAGCGTGTCGTCACGATCTACTCTGATGACCGGATCAACGACCTCACGATCCTGACCTACCTCAACAGCCTGTGACGGCATTAAAACAATAGCGCGAATAAAACAATAGGCGCTACTGAAACAATAGGCGCTATTGTTTCAACACTGAAACAATGGGCGCTACTAAAACAATTACCCCATTATTGTTTTAGTGACGTCACTGGCTGTTGAGGTAGATCAGGATCGTGACGTCACTACTTCCTGTTTCAGGAGCCCCCCCCCAACACACTACTAACGGCGACGATAGGAAGCAGAAGAAGCAGAGAAAAGACGCCAAGAAGAGGCGAAAGAAGCAGAGAAAATACGCCGACTTCTTGATTTGATGTTTCTTGATTTATATTTATCATAATTATTGTTAAGTCTTACATTAGGTTTGTTGAGTTGCTGTCCGAGTTCGATAGGCAGTGTATTTTCTAACAGCTGTCTACGAGAGTTTAAAAAATTAGTGAAATCTTGAAAGCTAGGTAAATTGTCAGGGTCTATTGACTACTTCCATAGTTTAAAAGTAATAGGGTCGAGTTTAGTTGATAGTAATTGTATAATAATAAATTCAAATGAATTCACTGGCAGCTGCATTGCCGCCAGTGAATTAACGGAAGACGTTATTGTGTTTGTGAATTCTGCCAAACTTTGGACAGAGTCCTTAATTGTCGACTTGACTTGAAGTAAGTTTTGAACATAGTATTTTGCTAGTATGAACTTGTTGTCATACCTTTCGGACAGCAAACTCAACGCTATTGAATAATTTTCCTTACAGTTGGGTAATGACTTAATTAAATCTAAAGGTTCATTTTTTAAAGAAGAATGTAAATAATGTAACTCTGCACTGGCGTTAAATCGGATCTTGTATGCACTAAGTCCGTAAAAATTGAATGAAAATGCTGCCATTCCAATATGTTGCCTGAGAATCAGGGCAAACTTATTGGTTTTAATTGCATGTGCGTCGATAATACGGGAGGTACAGTCTGAACATTAAATGTATCAAGTAATTGCAAAATATTTGCTTCAGTCGAATATAGCATTTCTTCGACCTCAACTCGGTCTTCTTGAGCCGCGCTTATGTCTTTACTAATAAGTTCTATTCCAGACTGCACCTCGTCGTACTTCGACGCCAAGCTTTT
The DNA here is from genome assembly GCA_034769895.1 of Magicicada septendecula. Taxonomy (NCBI): domain Eukaryota; kingdom Metazoa; phylum Arthropoda; class Insecta; order Hemiptera; family Cicadidae; genus Magicicada; species Magicicada septendecula. The sequence continues at coordinate 529,595,001 of CM068368.1, forward strand.
CAGACTTTCTAGCCTTACCGTTAAAAAATGTTTTGTGTTTGAAGTTATATCAAAGTTATTTTCGGCAGATTGTATTCGCACTATTGCGGACTTTAAGCCGCCTCTCTTTCTGGTTAACACTTTGAGGCCTTCTTCAGCCATTGTACGCACCTTGTTACGCTGTTATTGAGGTGATACCTTGTAGGCGATGTCCTGCAGCGTCGACGCCTTGGAGAAGATGGTAAACACAGCTCGGAGAGATGACCGCCTTGTTTGAAGCACTGTAGCTAGCAGGCTCTTGCGAAGATGTTATCAGGAGGCTCAAAGGTGACGAGCGAAATGCTGATGGAAATCACGCCACGTCGTATCAGCGGATATGCTAATTCGCCCGTGATGGCCAGAAATAGTGGCAGAAAAATATTAAATAGTAATGATGCATCGAAAATCCAGGTCCGGAGTGACCAAAAAATGTACAGAATCCGGTCCGCGTGGACCAAAAAATGTTTAGTAAAAGACTGTAGCTTGTGTAAATTCGTTCTTAGATGAATCACCAGGAAGCAGAAATGATGAAGAGTGTGGACTGTATTTAATTCATTTATTTGAAGTTCAAAAATCATTAAATATGTAGTTAGCAGTTGTTTTTGAATGACAGGTTGGCTAATGAGCATGTCGTATATAGAAAGTATCAAAAAATTTGTAAGTTATATTAATAACGGGCCTAATTGGCCATAAGTGAAATGTGTTGGCCTAAGGCCTACATTAAATGTCGCGAGAAGAAAATATGACAGTGAGGCAGCGGGCGTGCCGACCGCCGCAAGCTAGCGTTTGAGACGAACTGTACAGAACTTCGACATGAGTAATCAGATTAGAACAAAAATTAAGAAGCAGATTAGTTAACCTATAAAGTAAAATTATCGCGCTACTGCACACAGGGTATCTGCACTAATCTGGTGTCTTGCCATTCGTAACACTTGCTGTAGTTCGTTATCTCGGACACCGGCAGTAAATGTCTGCATCGCAAATCTCGTTCGAAAATCTTCTGGCGCTTCAGGATAGGCCAGTCTAGTTAGTCTGTCGATACGTGCTTCAAACTCTTGAAGACTCTCCCCGGAATGGCTCTCAACTGAGTGCAGTACACATCTCGCAAATGTTTATCACCATACCGTAATTCTAGGAGTTTTATCAATTCGGAATAGGCTGTCAGGTGGCACTTTCTGTAGTAGCTCTGCGGCAGGTCCTTTTAAAGCGAGAACGAGTGAACCAATTATTTGCGCATGCGGCGGCTTCAAATTCCCTAAGGTACGTCGTCCAGTGTGTGCCTTGGGAGATGACCAGTGCCATCGTCAAGGGTTGGAGCCTTGACATGAACTGTCCCAACCGCAGGCAAGGTGGCTTTGTCTAATGTCTTTTCTGTTTTTGTCATTGGTACAGTCTGTTCAGAAATTTGTTTTGGTTGTATCTTCATGAACTGCTCAACTTCATTTTTTATTTGCTCTTTTATATTTTCCACTGAGTCTTCTACTGCAGGTATTTTAGTTGACAGGTTTATCTGCAGGTTTATCTATGACAGATATTTTAGTAAATATTGTTTGTTCTCTATTTGATACAGATTTTTCGACTATAGACAATCTTACCTCTTAACCATTCAGATCACTGCGTAATTTGCCCACGTCGCCCCGAAGAAGTCCCAACTCTCCCGTAGTTATGTTCTTGCAACTGTTTTTGCATAGCTTCAAAAGGAGCTGTTTTATCTGCTTCCTGCTTAGTTCTTCTGCCTGTCGTCCTTCCGACTCGAGCAACAGTGCTTTTTGTCTGTCTTCTGTTTCCAGCAAGAGAGTTTTCAGTCTCTCTTTCAGCTTTCTCATCCTGTCGTTTTTATGTTTCTTGTGCCTCTAGTCGGCGTATTTTCTCTGCTTCTTTCGCCTCTTCTTGGCGTCTTTTCTCTGCTTCTTCTGCTTCCTATCGTCGCCGTTAGTAGTGTGTTGGGGGGGGGGCTCCTGAAACAGGAAGTAGTGACGTCACGATCCTGATCTACCTCAACAGCCAGTGACGTCACTAAAACAATAATGGGGTAATTGTTTTAGTAGCGCCCATTGTTTCAGTGTTGAAACAATAGCGCCATTGTTTCAATAGCGCCTATTGTTTCAGTAGCGCCTATTGTTTTATTCGCGCTATTGTTTTAATGCCGTCACAGGCTGTTGAGGTAGGTCAGGATCGTGAGGTCGTTGATCCGGTCATCAGAGTAGATCGTGACGACACGCTTCGTGTTTCAGGAGCCCCCGTACTTGACCGTGTGTGTGTGTGTGTGTGCGCGCGTGCGAATGTTTTGCAAAATATTTCTGTGTAGGTCGCGGTCATCTCGGGGTCGATGCCGTGGTCCAGCTCTGGACGATGCGTCGTTCGCGAGTGTCGAGACAAGATCGAAGGGGTTTAGCGAACGAGCCTCGTTTATATAGACGGACAATCCCCCTCTTGTTCTACTAATGAGCGTAATGACACAGCGCGTATTGCACCATACCGGGTTCACAGTGATACGATTGCACAATAACACGTAACTACGTAAGCAAGAAACAGCAACAGATCTTCATATAAACGGTGAGCAACCGGGAAACATACGAGGAGGGGGAAAAATAACGTGCATACAATAGAAAACTGTAGGAAGTGCATCGTAAGGAATTATACAACTTGATTATCGAATGAACCGAAAATAATTGAAAACAACTAATATATTTAAGTAACATAAACAAACCGAGTAGCACCATTTAAGTCATTAACAAATAATTAATAAAAATAATTAAGCAATAAACAGCAATTAAAGATCATAAAACGTGCATTGTCATAACAATCGGTCTCGGTCGGTCGTAACTAATAAAGCAATAAACACAAAATTTACCCCCGTCCAAAGATAGTAAAACGTATTACCAACCTCTTATAACTAAAAAGATGAAAAATATAAAAATGTAATAAATAATAATAGTAGACATTATTAAAGTAATAGCTAACAAGAAACAGTAACAGATCCAATAAAAAACCCCTCGGCTCACGCGGGTCAGCAAGAGATGTTCCTTCGACGGCGGACAATGTAACACTGACCTCGTCAACACTTTGTCATTCGTATAAATGATGGGCAGCCGGAAAACGAAGGAGGAGGGGAAAAAATAACGTGCTTACAATATAAAACCGTAAGAAGTGCATTGTCGAACACAAAATTTACCCTGTTAAAAGATAGTAAAGCGTATTACCAACCTCTTACAACTAAAAAGATGAAAAATATAAAAAATATAATAAATAATGTTAGATATTATAAAAGTAATATGCCATATACAGAAATACAATGCTTAATCAATATAAATAGGTGGTAAGCCTGTAAAAGTATAATTAAGAAAAACAATCGTAGATATAAAAAATAATAATATACACAAAAATAAAAAAATATACAAAAAAAATTTAATGACAAAAAATAATACAAAACATGACCGATATTACCTTAAACCAGGAACACTGCAGTTAACTATTTAAAACAACACGAGGGGATGTATACAAAGACACGTGGCATCAACGGAAACCAACAAAAAAAAAGGTCCAGTACAAACAGAGGGTGAGCTTGTTGTTAATGGCATACTTGTTACGGATGTGAGGGGAAGCGAGTCTGTGTGTGTGTGTGTGTGTGTGTGTGTGTGTGTGTGTCTACAGTCACACAACTGGCTTAAAAAAGAATTATACGTTTATTGTTTCTGACGTAAAAAACTGCAGCCTTTCCGACAGTTCTTATCGCAATGGAATTTGCAAACTGTACACTTCTACTCCTTAATTACACTCTACTCACCAAAAAGTGGTTCTGTACTCGTAATACTCGTAGTACTTGTGTAAACCCCTACTTGTTTATTCGTTAGTTGCCTAGGGGAGGGGTCCCGCGACTCGGAACCGCGAGTAATCGGAACGGGTATTTCGACTTTTTAGTTATCGTTGAGTGGCTGCTATTTCATAGGTGTATGTAGATAACTGGTGATCCATTGCAATGTTGTAATCGTGTGCATGTAAATGCAAAATGCAAAAATGAACAACTGCAACTTTCTAAACGCTAAAGTCCGAATGATTTGTAACAAGATTTATCACACAACGCTGTTTTCGGTTGACAACTAGAAATGGCATTTAAACATAATTCAACACCTTTACTACAGAAGATGTTACATCATAAATTAGACGAAATTTTTTATGTTCATATCACATCAATAAAAGTGGTTGTAAGCCAAAAGGTGTTGTTAGTAAATGACAATTTACTTCTAAACTACATGTTATTTAGTCATCCGAAGTGCACACACCGGAATAATCATCCCTTCTGAGGACGGAGCGATAGAAATTTCGACCTCTGCGAACCACGCACTCGTCGATGTTTGATAAAAAACATATGCTCACCATATCGTGGGAAATAAACAATTGTGCAACACCACAATGTAAACGACCTCTCGCTAACTTACCCTTTGGTCTTAACCAGAACAGGTGAATGACCTTTCACCCTAACGAAAAGTGAACACATAGATCCACTCACGTATATTTCCCCCCATTCTCTCTCTTTCTCTACACATGATTCCTGGTGGTGCTATCAACAGTCTTTGGAAATATAACTTCCTCATCACTTAACCAAATAGTTTCTATTCACCAAAATTTCAAGCAATATTTAAGAATTAATAAAACAATTAACGCAAACAGAGAACGCATTGTTTTCATTCGGAACAAGCGACCTACTTTCGCTGTACGGAAGAGAATTCAAAACGTTAGTATTTCCCGTGGGAATGAGATTAATAAAAATACAAACAGTATGCAATGACCTGTAGCCGATCGAGTACAACGTGAACAGACGAGCCTTTGTTCCCATCCAGAACAGGCGACCTTCATTCGCTGTACGGAAGAGAATACAAGTTAGTTAGTAAAAGGTTGTGCAACAATTTTGTATCACAACATACTAACAGCTGCGCGCGCATGGAACAATGCAAGCCTCTAATGCTCTTTGTGTAAACGAGTTTTCAACGGTATATTCGCGAAATGCAGTGCCAGTCCTACGCTTCAAATATCACCATGTTTTATCCTTTCTTTGTACCAAGAGAGAGAGAGAGAGAGAGAGAGAGAGACTGCTCTCTACACATATCAGAGGTGCACGTAACGTGATTTGCTCGATGCCTACAAGTGAAATGATCATACACGCGCGCGCGCGCGCACACACATGTTTAGAAGCGAAGCAACTTGAAATTTGTATGTTTACGGAAAACAGTTAAAGGAATCTTTTATAAAAAAAAATATAAAATTGTGTTAAATAAAATAAAAGTAACACCACCCGAAAATAAAAGTAACAGGTCGACTTACCGAATCCGGCCGATGTTCGTGAAACTCCTGTAGAAGCCGAGAATGTAGGGTAACAACACACGACCGTACCCAACGAAGGAATAACACGTACTGAAGACATACACGCTTGCGCTGCATTAAAAATACAATCCAGACGTTTGTTGATGTTTGAAATAACACACATGGCCTTAATTTCATAGAAATGAGAACGAATAACTATAAACAAATGTGCAATAGGTCGGTGTAATCGACCTCTCTCACAGAGAACCCCTTTGTTCTCAGACGAACGTAGAAAGGACTTTCCCACGCTGTAAACCGAAAGTGAATCAAAGCCTTGAATAAGGTTGTGCAAGAATATGCTCGTGCATATATATTGTACAGATTTACTGCTTAGACTTCAGTTAGCAACTGGACACAGCTACGATATTTTTGTTGGTGATATTAACTGTGTTTGTTATAAATGCCCGTAGACATTGACGAAAACTAGTACGTGTGTAACCGAAAAAAAGTGTGCTTCATTCGAACAAAAACTAGTGCGTGGAGTGTGTACAGAGTACCCTTAGTCCTCAAGCGGAACAGACGAACGCAGAAATGACCTTCTCACGCTTTAAACGGAAGTGAATTCAAAGCCTTGCACATAACGTTCTACTAACACTGTATTTGACTCATTTGATAACAGCATGGCTCATCGAGAAGTTATAGCAAACGGCTCCGCAGCTGTGGTTGAGTTTCAAGCGTTCCGAGGCTTGCGCAACGAGTATACATCGTCAAAGAGTTGGCTGTCGTTGACCTGTCTACTCGATGTTTCACAGTGATTGTTTTAGCACCACCTTATGAAGAATCGCGTCTGGACGAAAAGACCGTTAGAAGCAACGAATGGTTGACAAGACATTATCACCGGATGAGATGGAACGAAGGATACACATCGTACACTGATATCCCTTGTACGCTCGTGGAAATCTGTTCACACTTCTCTACGATCTACACAAAAAGAATGGAAAAAAGAAACTTCCTGCGCGCCTACCATCACAACGTGATCGATCTCAACGACATGAACGCACGATCAATGACGAACGACGGATCTTCAACGCTGCAGCAGTGTCCTATCCGACAACACAACGAGAACGATAACGATGGACAGTTGACGTTGACAAACTGCGCACTGCGTAAAGCGATGAACTACAGTAACTAAGGATCTATAAAAGGGAGTATTCGCACTCGCCATCTTTGTTCCGAGACTGACATAATATTATGGTGCCGCTTGTGTATACATGGGATGCAGTATAAGTTTGTTTTCGATATTACATAAACTATTATAGTTTTTCGTGCCAAAAATATAATTTCAAAGTGTGAAATTATGTCCCACGTCCTTAAAAATATGGAAATAATAGTTTTCATCTTAAAACTTAACTGATTCAGACCATAGTAAGAGGAGAATAATTTTGTCTAAAAAACAACGAATACCAATCGTTATCACTTACCACTTTGTTAGGTATATATTCTCAGATTTTACTTTTATTCCTGTTTATAATAGATGGCTGTTGAATTAATGTTTACTAAACTTCGTTTGTCCAAAAGTCCAAATAAAGTTACTAAAACTATTTTTAATAAACACGAATTTACATTTTTAACTTACTTACTATTAAGTTTATATTCAGGTTTTTTGCTTAACATTTAGTTAAAATTAATAATAAAAAGTTTAGCTTAACATTTTATTAAAATTAACAATAATGTATTTTTCATTGCACTAGACATTTTATAGTCAAAAGTATTTTTCTCGGTTAGTAGGAAGGGTTAAACTTTGTTAGTACAGGCAAAAAATTTGCAAGTTACAACTTCTCACGGCCATATCTTGAAAACAACTCGTGGATTAAAACCCGGCCTAAACGCATTTTGTTTGTTATTTCGTATAGAATAATTTTGGTCCTATTCATTTTTTCTATAAACTCAAACGTTTTTTAGTTATTCGCTAAAAATTACGCTAAAATCCTGTTTTTTGGGGGTAAAAATCGAAAATGTTGATTTGGAATAACTCGAAAACAATGCATTTTTCAAAACAGTTGCGTATTTACTTTTTTGCTTAGAATTTGATTCTCTATTGGATCCTGGGGTTAATTTTTTTTTATCAATCACCCTTGAAAAAGGGGTGGTTCTCACCCCCAAATAAAAAGCGTACAGTTTAACTTTGTTCTAGAGTGCATATAGAACATAACATATCAAATTTCGTGAAATTCCATCGACAGTTAAAATTTTGTTACGTCAAAAGCTGCGCTTACTGGACTAGAATTTCTTCGTGCTGATTTTGTTCTCGACTTTGTTTACGATCTGCGTGTATGTTTCGCGCTTGGCTATCGCGCAGCTGATTTTCGAAAAACAGGTAAATGTGCAATTTTGTGCATTAAAACTACAGAATGTGCAATTTTATGCAGTAACCCCCAAAACGTGCAATTTTGTGCAAAATAAAATGTATGTTAAAATGACCTACACGTCCCGATTCGGATAAATAACTTGTCACTGGCCGTTTACGAACTAGCAAAAAAAAAGATGCAATTGCACGTGAATCCGGGCTTTAGTTATAACATTATATTTATAATTAATGGATTAAAAAAATAAACCACCTTGTACAGTGATCTGCGTGGAACTGGACCGATCCTAGGAGGTGGATTTGGTACGTCAAACAAAGTCGGTATGGCATTAGGCTTCAGTTTTTTCCAACCATCTACTCGTGCCTGTTCAAACTGTGAACTTTCAAAATGAACCTTAAAGTGCAAAGGTGTATTACATTTTTAGTCGTTATGATTAACATTCACAAACTTTTAAGGAACAACCATTAAATTTACCTCACACAGACGCATTCCCTTGCTTAGTATAAATTTGTCTCGTCTCATATTTTGAATCCATTTTGCACATCGAATAGGGTCTGCCGGAAATTTGAATGTTCTAAACTTAGTTTCTGTTCGATTTTTGCAATTTACAGCACAACAACCAGTCATTATGATTATGAGATGTAGTACAACAATCTGCAAAACATACTACATAACATTAATAATATCTCTTAACACCAGTATTTATAACCTTGTTTTCACTGACAAGATGAGATGATTATTATACATATTCGTGTGTAATACATAAATCAAATTAGTACACTAACGTTATAACCCTGATATGTAAAAATATTAATATTTACATACATAATTTACATTAAATAATGCAACGCACAGCGTGCTTACATTGCTCCCGCCACATTACATTTAAAAGTCTCGGAGCAAAGATGGCGGGTGCGAATACTTTGACTGGACCTATATTATAGAGCTCTACAGTAACTGGTTGATGACGAGTGGTGGTGTTTACGAACGAGCGCGGTACACATGCGCTGAATGTGGGACATTTTTAGCTAACAGACGTTGATTGTAATCCGTGTGTGTGTGTGTGTGTGTGTGTGTGTGTGTGTGTTTTAAAATATGCATATAACAATTTAGTAGAAACCATTGCGATTTTGTAATGTGTCTTTTCCTTTTTGTTAAATAAATGTAAACAGAAACCAATATACGCTTCCTTTATTTTTTACATCAATCCCTCATGCGCCCCTCGCCGCTGAACCGATGCCATCCTCTTGCGGTGTTTTTCAAACTTGAGTGTGTCACCCCAGATTTTTACCCCATACAGGAGGATAAATTTTACTACTGTCATCAGCTATCGTCTCTTGCATGACTTTAGGCCACCGAGATTTGCCATGAGCCTGCTTAAAGCCATTGTCATAGTTACTCTTTCTCAGAGGCTCGCTCAACAACAACAACAACCACCACAATAACAACAACAACAGCAGCAACAGCAACAGCAACAGCAACAACAACAACAAAAGGAACGAGGAGGGGGGAAAAGAATAACGCTTATAATGTTATTCAATACATGTATTGTCACAAAAAAACATAAATAAAAACCTGTTACAAAATTACATACAAACAATATTTTACAATCTTGCAATAGTAATGTCAGCTACACGATCTCTTTGTCCGTTGTACTGTAGGTAGAGCATGTCCGGTTGTACGCCTTGCAGTTCCTCGTCCGTAAACAGTTTCGCGTATCTCTTTGGCAGGTAGACCTTTAGTAATCCCGTGCTGTCCTTTCCCTTCGTTATAACGGCCGCCAGAGAAGGTCCGTACCGCGTCGTCTCGTTCTGCAACAGGCGAATCGGATACTTCGCCCCCGTTTGTAAGTCCTGACATCGTACGTATTCGTAAACGGTGACGCTCCCAAATTTCTGTATAAAGGATTCCATCTTGCTTGCTTGCTTAGTAGGTCCGCTGGTTGCGATGCGTTGCTTGCTACTGTCGACAAGCGCGGGTAGTGCAGTGTCCCGAGTCTCAGAAAGGACTCCTGCCACTGGGTCGATTTGAGTTCATTTTGTACGTTTTATCTACTTGTGGGGGGTGGGTCTGAAGCGACCTGCGATTGGTGGATTATACCACCGGGACTAACAAACGAGGTCGCTTCCAGGACTTACTTGGTCGCGGGGTGTATTTACCAAGTCCGGCAATGAGGGAATTGTGGGTCACTCTGTCGGAACGAACATAGAATCTACGCGCCAGGCGTCTCACGGTGTCATCAAGAGAGCGAACACCGAGTCCTCTCCTCAAAAGACGAGAAGAGTACCTCCGGGGGACTTTACACGCAAGCTTCAGTCCCCGGTCGAGTACGCGCTGGAGCTCGAGCCAGGTATCTCCAAACAGGACAGGCGTAGGTAATCACGGGCAACACGTACGAGTTGACTATGAGCTTACCTAGCCGGGGGGTCATTGCCGGATTAGATAGCACGGGCCAGAGTCTACTGAGTTGCGCCGAAGCGCGTTGTCGGATGTATTGAGTACGGGTTCGCCAGGTGAGTCGGGAGTCCACGTGGAGCCCGAGGTACTTGGCGCTGTTGGTCCAGTGTACCTCGACGGGGCCTACTTTAAGCGGCCGAGGCCGCTTGCGTTTGCGCGAGAATATTACCGCGGCGCTCTTGGAAGCGTTAACGGCAACTCTCCAGTCATCGGTCCGCCCGACATACGCGTCGAGTTGACGCTGGAGCTTAATTGCCGCATAACTTGCGTTCGGCTCTGAGGCAAAAGCCGCAGTGTCGTCCGCGAACAGCGACAATTTAAATCCAGAAACTCGGGGCGTGTCGTTGATAAACAGCGAGAACAGGAGAAGCCCAAGGACACTTCCCTGAGGGACACCAGCGGTAATACGCCTCTCCGAAGAGAGAGCGTGCTCTATTCTCACTCGGAAGCTACGGACTCGCAGAAAGCTGCCGTTCAAGTGAACGTAGCAATCTGGAAGAAGGACTTCCGTGAGCTTGTAAAGGACACCCTCGTGCCACACGCGGTCAAAAGCTTTCTCTACGTCTAAGAAGATCGCAGTCGTCTGTTTGCCCTGGCAGCCAGCCTCGGTAATGCATTCCACGAGTCTCATCAGCTGAAGAGTCGAGGAGTGCAGCTCACGAAATCCGAACTGTTCGGGGATCAGCACGTCTAGTCTTTCTAGGTGGTCGCGGATCCTACGCTGGATCAGTCGCTCGAAAACCTTGGACGTCGCGGACAAGTGGCTGATGGGTCTGAGGTTTTGCACGCGAGAAGAATTCTTTCCCGGCTTGGGTATCACTATTACTGTAGCCGTTTTCCATTTCACCGGAAAGTAGGCCAGTCTGAGGCATGAATTGAACAGGTCGGAGAGGAACTGTGTTCCTCGCTCCGGAAGGCGATGGAGGGCGGAATTCATGACTCCGTCTGGGCCAGGCGCCTTCCAGGGCTTGAGCTGAACAATCCTCTTAGAGAACTCCTCCGGGGAGATGGGCTCCGGCTGGACTGTGATACCGGCCGATAGAAAGCGCTCTACCTCGCGGCAGATTTGCTCAGTGAAAGCCGGGTTCTTGGATGGGTTGGGAGCGAACTGTCGCTCTAAACTGTCAACCAAGAACTCTGCCTTTTCGAGGGGGCGTCCAAGGGGATTACCGCCGGGTCCGACCAGTGCGGGGAAAGGCGCGCGTTTACGCTTTCCCGTTAGGGCACTGGGAACCCGCCAGACATTACGGTTCTCGGCAGGGCCACCCATCTGTGTTACAGCTAGCTCCCAGTTGCGTCTACGGAACGCCAGCATGTCACGACGCAACTTGCCGGACGCTCTGTTGAACGCAGCCTTGTCAGCCGGGTCGCGAGTCCTCTGCCAGCATCTCCGGAGGCGATTCCTCTCGCAAGCGAGCTGAGACACCTCTTCGGGGATACGCTGATAGTCGGGCGTGAGCCCCGGCTTCATTCGGGAGGACACTTTACCGCCGAGACTACGGCTGTGTCGAATAAGGCAACTGCCTCGTCGACATGCTGGGTAGTGTCGAACGGGATATGCTCAGGTAGGCGGCGACTGAACGCCGGGCCAAAGCGTTCCCACTCGATTACCCGCCGCTCGTCGCGGACGGTAGCGTGTTGGGTAGCTATATGCACACTGATGGGGTAATGGTCCGAGGACAGTTCCGAAATGACGGAGACGTGGACCGGGCAATAAACGCCCCTGACCGCGACAATGTCCAGTACATCAGGGCGGGAGTTAGCCCTCGAGGGATAGTACGTAGGACCCCGTTTGGGTTCACCAAGCGGCTCCCCTAATCAGTATGCTTACAGTTCAGGTCGCCCGCCAGGACTACCTTCTGTGTGCGCCAAAGACAGTCTCCAGATCGTTCGACAGGAGCTCCGTTTGTGGGGTCTTGTATGCGGAAGCCACGAATAGGCCGCCGAGAGCACCATGGACCTCAACCGCGGTGCACTCGAGGTTCCGCCGCTGAGGCAGGACAACGCGGTGATGGCGAAGACTCGCCTTCACCGCGATAGCTGTGCCCCCTCCTGCGCGATCCGACCGGTCGTCCCGGTAGCACACGTAGTTGGGTAGTCGGAATCGACGATGCGGGGTCAGGTGCGTCTCTCCAATAAGAAGCACATCGGGCTTGTGACGGGCAACGAACTCTAAGAGCTCAGAATGCCGGGAAGCGAGGCCGTTGGCGTTCCACGCCACGAGCTCGAGGTCTCGCTTGTGAACGGTATAGCGAACGAGCTCCCGTTTATGTAGACGGACGATCCCCCTCCCTCCCGTTCCACTATTGCGTGTAACTATTGCACAACATCCTGTCAACACGTATTGCACCATACTGTTTCACGATGATATGACGCGACAGTTTTTAACAATATTGTGAAATAGATATGGTGCAACGTTTTTAACAATAATGTGATACAAAATTGACAAATAAAAAATTTTATAAAAATGCTCTGACATACGCACGAATCTTGGTCCTACATAACGGGCACTTCCGCACACGTACTGTACACAACGTGCAGGCGACGAAATTACGACACGGTAGTAGAACTTCTTCGATGGATTCCGCGTAACAGACCTTACACCGGATTTGCTGTTCTTCGTCTTGTTTCTCGGACGTCTCATACGTTCTTCTTCTTCTTCTTCTTCTTCTTCACGCTTGCGTTTATGACTCGTCGCGTTTCTTACAGAATCAATGAAAGCCCTTCCCTTCCTCAACAATAGGTAATGACAATCTGGCAGATGGCGAGCGTGTTGCGTCCACGCATCGTCGTCGGCTACCCACATGTGTAGGCCTCCACCGCAGGCAAAGCAAACGGTGCGATCGCTGCGTCCCGTGTAAAACAACCCCACTTCGGCCAGTGTTTCGACTCGTACGCACATCGCGATCGGCCACTCTTTTTCAACGAACGTTTTCATTCTTTTCTCGTACGTGTCGAACCGCGGGAAGGCGTGAGCGCTCGCGGGTACCGTACACTCGCGGACGACACTCTCGAACCGACACAATGCAACGAGACTGTTTGTGAACCCGACACTGTCGTAGTCATCGTGAATTCCACGTACGTGAAAGACATGTTCCGGTCGGTGTATCGGTTGCGATTGCTGCTGCTGTTGCTGCACAACGGTTCGAACGTCCTCGTCTTCTCCTTGGGGCCACATGACGAGAAGTGTAACTATTCTAACGCGTACGTGACGTTTTATAATCCAGTCTGCCATTTTGTTTTATTTCCTTCAACATTCTTCGTCCTGTTCAAGGTTACGTAGCAGCTAGACTACGGTATTATCCGGTATCACAGGTTCCGCTTTCCCGTACGTAACGAGTTGTCGTACAAACGGTCGTACATCACGATATCGCAAAACACGTCCGGTGGGCACACGTATCGTCCTCCCGTACTCGATACCACGCGATCGATGTACAGTTTAATATTCTCTTGTTCATAAAACAAACGCGCTACGTACTTTTTAATTATCGGTATTAACCGAACAAAACACGACCACTCGCTGTCGTTCGTTACGATCGAACCGTTCTGTTTGTCTTTCAAATGTACACATCCGCGTTTCACGTAAACACTTTTAATTCTATCGTCTTCGTCTCTTTGTCCTTATCCTGAAACAAAACTAACTTAACATCGGACGAACGAGGATATCGAAGACCGTCGGTAAATCTTTCCTGTAGGAAAATCAACAAGTTCCAATCGGTGAAATCGAATAGCACGCGTTGCGGACGAGCACCGTTTGTAAACGAAACGCACATACAGTGTCCGCGATCTTCAAACACTCCGGCCGTTACGTGTCGTCTGTGCGACAACGGGTACGTTAGACCTAAGTACACGTCGCGGTGTATCGGTTGCGATTGCTGCTGCTGATCACATTCAACGATTGTCGACGCCATGTTGTTAGTTAATAACACACAGTCACAACGTTCACAGTAACAACAACGTTCTCAGTCAACTGCACTCTCTCAACTGACACAGGATGATGCAACACTCGGTAATATGTATATAGGTCATGACTTCCTGTTGGTGGAGGTGGAGTTGGAAGTGGGGGGAGGAAACAACTACCCGGGTGGTGGTGGTAGTGAAAGACGAAATTAAGTGCGTCTGTGCACAGTGTTGGACAGCGGAGTGTATACGTTGAGCGAATCGTGAAGTATCATGCAGAAGGCTGTGGTTTCCGCGGGGAAATTATCCGAGGACTCGAATTCCAGTCGCACGTCGACCGGTGAAAACTTGAGCGACTCGTCCTGTCTGCTACAATCGAAGACGAATAGCGGTGCTTTATCTCTGAACCCGTCCGGCGATAGAAGTACGTTGGATTGAGTCCTATGGCAGTACGATTTTTGAAAACAAGACTGAACACTACTGTTAACAAGATTGAACACTACTACTAACAAGCCTGAACACCTGTTTACGTTCGGTCCGCACCTGTTCACGTTTGTTGCCCACCTGTTTACGTTTCGTGCGCGCCTGTTCACGTTTGTTGCCCACCTGTTCACGTTTCGTGCCCACCTGTTCACGTTTGTTGCACACTTGGTCACGGTTGCTGACCAACTGTTTACGTTTGGTTCCCACCTGTTTACGTTTGGTCCGCACCCGTTTGCGTAAATTTGTTGCAATCTGAGCAATTTAGTTTGTAAACACCAGGTAGATCGAATTTGTTTTGTGCTTTGTGTGTGTATTTTGATAATGTTTGTTCTGTTTTGTATGCGTTTCTGTATCCTGCTTTTTTGAAATTGTGGGCTATTTTTTCAGTTTGGTTGTTGAAATTCTACATAGGCCAGACAGAACGTAGCTTCAAACAAAGATACATTGAACACACAAAGGCACTATACTGCACTATAGAATCCACCTTTGCAAACCACCTCATTGAAGCAAACCACACATACAAAAACGTCGATAATAACATGGACATTCTACACGTACACACAAAAGGCCGAAAACTAGACACTCTAGAATAATTGGAAATATACAAACACACGACAACAAATAAAAACGACATCCTAAACGAACAGACACAATTCAAATCACACACATTATTCGAACATATCTCACCCCATACACACAACATCGATCTTTCAATTCATCGGACACGTCATGGACAACGAAATCCAAGAATAAAATAATATTACAATTTTTAAACTGATGACATACGCACCTGAGTTGTGTTCTCGCTTGAATCTGACCTGCCGTGCCAATTTGGAATGTACTGCGATAGAATAGCGTTTAACCGCAGAATTTTTCTTGTCGGTAAACCAAGAAGTTCATTTTTCAAATACCTTTCGCAATCATCTGGGATAAAGTGCTTAGAACACACTCGGCGGTATTAACATTAAATTTATCAGTTCGTTTACAGCGAGAAAGCAACATACGTCTCAGCTCTTCGCTTTTTGGAAACGCGTGATATACGGTACCAGGTTCCTTAAAGCCCCAGTTATGACACTGTGCAACAGCACAAGAGGCATTAATACTGCTACCACATTTATTCATTTCAAATTACACGTTTATTCCCATGTGTAACGTAAGATAAAACACAACACACACTGACACAATCCAAAGCAAGAACACAAGACGCTACAAAAATTAAATTTTTTACACTCTCAAACGATTGTAATTAATAAAAACGACACTCGAAAAGAACGCACTGTTCAAAATTCTGTTAATTCAGACCACAATTAAATACCTACTCTCCCTTTGCAATGAAACTCAAACGCTAAAATGTTAGTTCGTCCACACGGTGACGTCACACGTAAACAACAGCTGATCGCTAGGTTAAGCGCGGGAAGCCGCAATCCCTCCCCCCTGCTCCGCTGCTGACTGCCTGTCGAGATCCCCTCCGCCGGGCATCCTGAGCAGGCGAAATCCCCATCACCAAGCCCACACTAACTCCTCAACATATCGTTCCCTTTGAAGGCTCTGAAGATTCATGCTGCATAGTTTATTAAGGGCCCGCTTGATTAACTCTTGCGAACTGTGGCCACGCATGCTTTGCCGTCGTGGCCGTAATGTAATTGAACAATCTGCCAATGTAAAGGTGGAGTGAAATCTTCCTTGATGATTACCAGGGAGCATGGTGGATGAGAATCATAGTCCTTAGTCCATTTGTTTCGCTGTTGTATTGTTGATAAGTAATCATTCGTCCATCTTCTACAGAAATGCTGATAGAGTTGTTGTAGCTGCTGCTAATGGTTAAGTCTGTTAGAAGGTGTTAAGATAATATCCAGGATAGGGAACGAGTTAAGAGACTGACCAATTAGGCAGGAGTTAAAGGAGTAAAATTGTTAGCATCTCTTGATATTTCGGTAATAGATTGGGAATTCACACAAGCTTAAATTTTAAGTAACAATGTTTCTAATGAATCATAAGATAATATTAAAGTTCCCAACACTCGTTTTAGATTCCTTTAACTGTTTTAACTTCTGCTTCCCACAAACCGCCAAGGTGGGGGATGTGGCAGTATAAATTGGAATTTTATACCCTTGAAAGTACAAAATTTTTGAATTTGATATTGATCAATCTTTAGCATGTCTTTCAGTACATTGTTAGCTCCCACAAAATTTGTGGTGTTGCCAGAATAAATATGTTCCATGACTCCATGTCAAGCTTTTACTTTTACATTCATTCATAAATTTTTCAGTTGTTAAATATGATACAAGTTCAGTGTGTGTTGCCTTTGTGGCCATACAGATATACAGTATATACAGTATTTCACGGGTGTAGAACGATGTTAATTAACCTTTCCATAGTCGATACCTCAGTTTGTAAACAGATGACTCGGTTGAACTCGGTACAATGGCAATTCACCCATTAAATGTTTGACTGAAGTTGGAAAAATTATGCTACATTTAAAACAACTTCTGACAACAGAGTGGCATAGTAAATTTCCATTAATCAGTCAGAACTTATTTCTGACATTAGCTAGTAAAGCTTGACATCCACAATGAAAATTATCAATATGATATTGGTACAATATCAATCTCGTAACTCGATATTTGTGAGGAAGCAAGGTAGGATTCCAATAGTCTGATGAAATCAATGCATTTTTCAACATACCTCCTACTTTCAAGATACCTTTGTCATCTATGAAGGGCGAGAGTGACTTCAGTTGGTTGCTCACTTCCTTGTTTTTTGTCAGTTTTAGGATATCTTCAGAAAATGCTTCTTGTGCACTTTTGACCCATAATATTTCAGCTTGTTGTAAGTCTTTTAAAGTCAGGTGTCCAGTTTCTTTGTTCTTAGTATTTCTGATGAAGTGTTGGCAGAGAGCAGTAATCCGTAGTAATTTATTCCATGATGAAAATTTATCAATGAATTCGAGGGATGAAGTACTGGACAGTTGTATTGTGGGTTGTTTGCGTCTTTCTTCGATTTCCGCATCAATGAACGTAGTCTGAAAGGTTCAGGCCACTCTTCTTGAGTGTGTTGAAGCCATGGAGGCCCATTCCACTAAAGTGAGCATGAAGTGAGGATATCTGGGACCACAGAACTGGAAATCAAATCAGCCGGGTTATCTTGTGAATGGACATGCTTCCACACACAGTTTTGAGTATTTTCTTGAATCTGAGATAATCTGTTTGATATGTTTTAGGCGTAGTGTGGAGCCAGTGCACGACTATGAGTTGAATTCGTCCAAAGAACTGTTTTGCTAAAGAGAATATGTTCAAACGCTGGGCGAACACTTTGCAGCGCATCTTTGACTATTATGAAGAATTTGTCCAGGTTCTCACCAACACCATAACCTGTTCTAAATGCATCTCTGAGTCAGCCTTAGCTCCCATTGTGAGAAGCCCTTTTTCTTCTTAGCTCTTCAGCTGGTTGGTTGTCATGTTCTTCAAATGGACTCTTCCTATTTTTTCGCCTGCACTGCACAATTACTAAATTGTAACATAATTTGGTCACTAATTTATAATGTTAATGGAATCCATTATATCACATTTGTCAATTTTGTGGTCTTCTAGGCAGTGAAATAACACCCATATCACTGTCAACACCTTATTTATTTATCGTTTTCACAAATTAAAATATATAGGCCTACACAAAAAATACAAATTTCGATTCACAACTGAGATATCAATTATTGACACAATTGTAACTCATACAGACAACAACACAAATATAATATTGATCCACAAATGTGGTATCAAATACATGCACTAACTGTGATACCATATGCTTCAGAAACTGGTCTGCCGCTATACTTCACAGACATTTCACAAGTACTATTCCTGTTAGTAACACCGTCTCTTGCCATTTATTCTACTGAAAAAATTAGTTAACCATGCCCTAGAATAAATTTATAAATATGAATGTGCCACTACAAATAAATGAGTTTGGACTTGAGATGGAGAGGATAGATGACATTTCTAGGTAGTCCTCACATCTCATCACTTACATAACTACTATATGAATATTACAATTTATGTGATTTACGAATACTTCATAAAAAGCAACTACTTTTTTGCAGGTGGTAAAGTTCCTCAGGCTAAGCATATTTAGTAAACCAGCACTATGGGAAATACAGAAAGTAATGTGACCAGTGGGGTCAAGAAACAAGCAGACACATCGTCTATAACGATGTACAAACTGGCGGACTTGAAAGGTAATTTTAAGTTATGTATACATGATTGTATGCAGACAAGTGTGTGCATGTCCATACATTTTTTCCTCCTTCTTTATAACAGCTATGTATTCTTATAAGTAGCACCTCAAGCCATTCAATGATTTCTCTCTTTCACTGACATTCTTGTGCTTTTGCATTTGGACTCAGTGTTTGCCACTGAATATCTCTTGCAACAATGGATCATATTTGCTCAAAACATCAATAATTGACAAAAATTTCCCACTGTTGGGCTGGCCTGTCTTTTCTTTGCGGCCCCTAAAGACTAAATTTGAAGCTGCCAATGCCACAATAACATTTAATGCAATCCAGTACTTTAGCCCATTTACTAGTTTCATTTCTTAGCTCATAATGAATAATGATGTGACACTTGTCTGGCTGGTGGCCACTTCACTCTTAACTGGAATCTCTGTCTTATTTGCAGTTAACCAAATAATTTATACTCTCAAAGTATATCATTTAAATATGTACTATTAATATGTATGTAAAATGTGTACATCATTATCAGTACTCTCAAAATACTGGTAAAATAAGATTAAAAAATTAATTTATTTGGTTTTGATGTTAAATACATACAGAAAAATTTTCTGTTACTTAAGTTTAGTGGTTTGTTCTTAAAACCATTAAGAGAAATGTTTGCATTGCCCCCGCTAGTCTGCAGCCCCCCTGTATTGCGGGCCCTGCAGGCTCGGCAGATACACAATTGCACAGGTTCATCTTACAAATTAAAATTTGTAATTATAAGTATAATACTACTGACTTGGAACAGTAAGCTTTTTTATTGATAAAAATGTTAAATTTTTACCTTGTAGCCTGAACCAGTTTTCGCTTATTACAAGGTTTGTCAGAGGTTCATTATACTTATAATTAGTTAATCAACGGACAAGTCATGGACAACAAAATCCAGGAATTTAAAATCTGTCTTGTGGAATGATATCCAGTTCATTACTTCAGCTCAGATTAATCAATTGGTTTTAATTCTGAGTGGTATGGCGAAAGACTGATACATTATGTCCCATCGCAGCTAAAATTTTCATCAGTGATGTAACAAAGATGATTATTTTGCAATATTAACTCATACTGTTCAGCCTTTAACATGCCACCTTCACTTTCACAATTCGGACATTGTGATATGACACATTATCTACTACCAACTTGCTTTTTGTGCATGTTAGATAACTTTTCTTGTAACCATTTTAGTTTTCCAAATCCATACCTTAATAGTAATCATCTGCACTTGAGCTCATGAGACAGCCTGGAATAAAAACTGAAAATAAAAAATTTCCTTTCTGCTTTAAAAACAGATCTAGGCAACCTTTTTGAATACATAACTTTAATTTCGTCTGGACTTCCATCTTTGCGTGCCCAGAATGCATCTGGTTAGTATAATTACAATATTGTCAACTTAGACAATTAACTGTCCTTCTGCCCTATATTTTAAATTTGTTTAAAAAATGTTAATCTTTTTTTTGTATGTGGTGATCTTTGAACAAAAGTGATCTATTTGTTTCCTGGTTTTTCCATTTAGACCCAATAGATTTAAAAATTTTATTTAAGTTTTAATTTTAATAAGTTTTCCACATGGAAATAACCCTGCTTTCTTTAATTTTAACACTAGTTAAAATAAGAGTAGGAACACTACCTTTAACAAAGTAAAAACTTAAACTGAATGTCTAATAGTGAAATTGAATTTTTTTCATAACTTTCTTACAAGGCAAAGGAAACGAAGAAGGTGATGTTTCTATTCTTTCCACTGTAGACTTAATGCTTTCCAATGTGTGGACAGATAATTGAGTACCGTACTCAGCTTTTCTACATGTTCTAAAATTTTTTGAGGATCAATTCCAAATTTCTAATCCAAGCTTCCTTTAACACAAAATAGTTGACAAGTCTTATTATTCTCTTAGACTGCCCTTGAAGTTCTTTACTTTTTAAATCTCAGTTCCTTTGATTGTTTCAACATCCAATCTAATGTTCTTCCTCTGATGTCTATTCAAACTCTGTAGTGTGTATCTATATGCCTGGTTTGTACGTAGTGGCAGCATGTAATTGGTTTGCCATGAGCACTGCTGTTTGCAGCAACTTCATGTGTAAACTGTTATATTGTCTCCTGTCATATTCGCTATTACGGAGCATATTTGGTCATTTCTGTACTTATATTGCTTAACTGACTTTTTTTTGGATGTGTTAGTGATATGGCTATAATTTAGGTGCATCAAAACTGATGTTGTATATATTAATACTGCAGGGAAAAGTTGCCCAAAATGGGGTACAAAAAAACTTTAATTAATAAAGTTGTGTTAGTGGTTATAATCACAAACAGTATTAGCACTGTTGCACACCACTATAGAAAACGTATTCTGATTAGCGCTTTCAAGCTTCACAGCTCATCATCAGATCATCATCAAATAACAATAATGGAACTAGACAACTTCTTTATACCCCCATTTTTCCTACAGTGCGTACACATTTTTGTAAACAGTCTTTCAGTTAAATGCCCTTTTCTGGCTTTTAGTAACTAGCGAGTTGAGTCACCCATATCGGTACTTTTACATTTCTTTCTAGTACATTCTGTGTGTGTGCGTGTGTGTACTTGTTTTGTGTGTACATTATTTTCAATACCTAACATTTTAAAACGTCTCTCATTCATACTTTTAACTGTAAGTTCCTTTTCAGCACAGTTTTGGAATGCGATATATTGTCAAAACCTTCCCTCTTTCTTTTGATAATTCAACGTAAACAACAATGTAGGTAAACACCCTTTTCATCCCATCCTATCACCGCCTATCGGCATGGCGCTCCCCTTTATTTCTGGATCACGGAAAGACAGATTATGATGCCTACATAGAAATACATATAACCACTCTTTTCGTGCTGTTTTCTTTTCTGTGTTAAATGAATGAGAAATGTTATTTTTCTCAGTTAACTCAAATGCGAGTGTTTGTAGGTCTGTTAGGGTAATCCCAAAAAGTATGTCTTCTAAAAAATATATATACTCCACGATTTATTTTTCTTGACCTTCTGAAAAAACAGTTTTGTATTGACCAAGTCTTTTTTTCTGCAACTACTTCAGAAGACAGGCCTTTCTCCTGGGCCTCCTTCACTTTTCTCTCCGGAGTAGTCTGAGGAACGTTGTAAGTTGTAGATTATCTTCTGTAGCCCATTTCTCCTGATAAGACTGCTTGAACTGCTCCAGCCATACTAGTCTCAGACTAGCGCTGTTTAACAATTTTCCTCTGATAATGCCCCATCTTGATATCTGACAATATATTGTTTGTAGAAGCTCTTTGTTAGTTTTACATAATATTAATTTTAAATTAAAACACCACTACAATAACAAATTTACTCAGTCCACATCTCTCGAGTACAAACTTACCTTCATCAGAAGGTCAACATAAACATTTTTGTAAAGTTTAATAAAGTAATGTGTCACCAACGATTGCATACACAATTTCTTATATTGCGGGTTTAATTTAAAATTAATACTGTTATAGCTGTTTTAATAAATTTTGAATTAAACCTTTATTTATTAGCTGTTTTGTTTAAAATTAATGAACGGTGACATCAACATGCACATATCATGCCAACATACACACAATTCAAACGTTTAATAAACAGTATACTGTGACATTTAGCGCTAACAAGTAATCCATATTTCAATAATCTCATGTTTTGTCCAAATGGGGATGTCCCCATTTTGGACTACTCCTAGTGTCCCCGTTTGAGCCGACTATGACATAGGTTAGAAAACATGGAGTATCTTCTCTCCAAATAAGGTAAATGATTGAATTATAAGTAAAAGTAACAACTAAGAGTTACAAAAAGCACATTTGTACTTACCAAAGATGTTTCTCCACATCTAACTGGAATGGGTGGGATCAAATACTAAGGTAAAATTGAAACCTTTTACCAATAAAACTTAAAATCATGTTAGAAAAAAAGCAAACATACTTCTGCAGCCACAAGTCAACTCAAACTGGTGTAATGGTGGCCACTCACGATACTTCCATGGTTTGACGCAGATGCCAGCACTGATCAGAGAGAAACCTAATGTCCCCATTTAAACCACCATCTCTGTTTTGAATGACTCTCTCCTAAGGGTTGTGAGTGTACTAGGTAATTGTCCTTTCTTCATCAAATGGATGGATTCCTTAGACACTTTTGGATCCTTCACACACACACACACACACACACACACACACACGTGCGTGCGTGTGTGTGTGTGGGGGGGGAGGGGGCGTGCACGCATTAGTATAATCATTAATTCATACAGATTAATTCATCATCATTATCACAATCTAGAGCTCTATCAACAGACAACATTGAAAGTGAATTTCTTTGTTGATGCATTGTTGATTAAAGGTAGTTTGATTGAACTTTAGCCTTTCATGTTGTTCAACAAACAAGATTAAGATTTAAAAAACTTTATCTTGACATGTCGAATGGAACTAGATCCTGGTAATTTTTAGCTGTATAGAGGACTCAAGGCCTGTTGATTTTAGTGAAGATCGGCTAAAGGAAATTGGTAGTTTACCTGCAACGTTTTAAGTTTTAACAAGGGTAATTTTTCCTATGACAAACGATAACTGCCGCACATTCAAACAGAAACAAATAAATTTTTGCATACGGTCCTGAATTGTAGAGGACGCAATGTTTATTGATTTTAGTGAAGATTGGTTAAGGGAAAGGGGTAGTTTACCAGCAACGTTTTATGTTTTAACAAGGGTAATATTTTACTTCCATGTTCCATAAGGAAATGGCAGTATGGTGATGGCAAAAAAACTCGTGGTCGAGATTATTGCAGATTCTGATTGTACTACCCTCAAAACATGAAAAAAGTCAATTTTCAAAAAGTGTCTGTGTGTCTGTAGATTTTTTTCTATGGCAAACGATAACAACCGCAAATTCAAACAGAATCAAATAATAGTTTGCATAAAGCCCTGATTTGTAGAGTACTCAAGAGCTATTGTTTTTGGTGAAGATCGGTTAAGGGAAAGGGGTAATTTACTGGCAACTTTTTTTTTTAATCAAGGGTAATGTTTTTCTATGGCAAACGATAACAGCCGCAAATTCAAACAGAATCAAATAAAGTTTTGGATACATCCAAGAATTGTAGAGTTCTCAAGATCTCTTTTGGTGTTTTGGTGAAGATCGGTTAAGGGAAAGGGGTAGTTTACCAGCAACATTTTATTTTTTAACAAGGGTAATTTTTTTTATGACGAACGATAACTGCCGCAAATTCAAACAGAATCAGCTACTCTTTTGCATACCTTTTTGAATTATATAGATCTCAATGTCTGTTGATTTTGTTGAAGATCGGTTTAGGGAAAGGGGTAGTTTACCTGCAACATTTTATGTTTTAACAAGGGTATTTTCTACTGCAAAAGAAAAGAGCCGCAAATGCAAACAGAATCGAAAATGTTTTGCATACAGCCCTGAATTGTAGAGTTCTCAAGACCTGTTGGTGTTGGTGAAGATCGGTTAAGGGAAAGGGGTAGTTTACCAGCAACATTTTATGTTTTAACAAGGGTAATTTTTATTATGACGAACGATTACTGCCGTAAATTCAAACAGAATCAACTACTTTTTTGCATACCTTTTTGAATTATAGAGAACTCAAGGTTTGTTGATTTTGTTGAAGATCGGTTACGGGGAAAGGGGTAGTTTACCAGCAACGTTTTATGTTTTAACAAGGGTAATTTTTATTTGACGCACGATAACTGCCGTAAATTCAAAGAGAATCAAATAATGTTTTGCATACGTTCCTGAATTGTAGAGTACTCAAGGTGTGTTGTTTTTGGTGAAGACCGGTTAAGGGAAATGGGTAGTTTACTTGCCACCTTTTATGTTTTAACAAGAGTAATTGTTTCTATGACGAACGATAACGGCCGCACATTCAAACAGAATTAAATAATGTTTTGCATGCATCCCTGAATTGTAGAGTACTCAAGACCTATTGACTTTGGTGAAGATCAGTTAAGAGAAAGGGGTAGTTTAAGTGCAACGTTTTATGTAATAACAAGGTTAATTTTTTCTATGCCGAATGATAACTGCCGTAAATTCAAACAGAATCAAATAATTTTTTACATATGTGCCTGAGTTGTAGAAGACTCAAGGTCTATTGATTTTGGTGAAGATCGGTTACGGGGAAAGGGCAGTTTACCTGAAACATTTTTTGTTGTAACAAAAGTAAAGCACTTAAATTTGATAAATAAAGTATCCTGATAAGAAGATCTTAATAATCCACTGTTGAAACGTAGATGAAATATTGTGCCGATTAATTTATATCGGCGCGAATAAACAAAAATAGGGTACGGTATTTAACGTACACGCTAAAAGAAATATAGGAACGGTATTTGGCGGTGGTGTTTTGCCATACTGTATTTAACAGATATACGCTTGCAATACTGTAATGCGGTAAAAGCTGTGCCTGATTAGTGCTGCGCTCTGGTGCTCGCCGCTGATTGCAAGTGAGACAGCCGGAACTGCGTGTTCTAAAAGCTGTCTTTCGCTAGGTTTCAAACCTATCGCCTCGCCGCATATCTTCTCCGACAGAAAGAAGTTTTTAGTTGCACCATCTTCATCTATGGCAGGCTAAACTAATACAGATCTGTGGTAAGTTACGGCAATATGCTTATATACATTAATTTAAAGTTATACGAAAGGAATTTGTTTAATAAGTCCACATATGAATGAAATCAGCTAACCTATTATGCCAAGTGGAAAGTTGTGAAATGTGTAATTTTGAGTAATTTAAATGTAAGTTTTATTGGTAATTATAGTAATACTATATTAATTTCAGAAGTCTTAATTAAGGCACCAGTATTGAGATTAATGTAAAGTCAAAATTATAGGACCATGGGGTGGGGTGTGCCGATTAATTTATATCGGCGCGAATAAACAAAAATAGGGTACGGTATTTAACGTACACGCTAAAAGAAATATAGGAACGGTATTTGGCGGTGGCGTTTTGCCGTACTGTGTTTAACAGATATACGCTTACAATACTGTAATGCGGTAAAAGCTGTGCCTGATTAGTGCTGCGCTCTGCTGCTCGCCGCTGATTGCAAGTGAGACAGCCGGAACTGCGTGTTCTAAAAGCTGTCTTTCGCTGGGTTTCAAACCTATCGCCTCGCCGCATATCTTCTCCGACAGAAAGAAGTTTTTAGTTGCACCATCTTCATCTATGGCAGGCTAAACTAATACAGATCTGCGGTAAGTTACGGCAATAAGCTTATATACATTAATTTAAAGTTATACGAAAGGAATTTGTTTAATAAGTCCACATATGAATGAAATCAGCTAACCTATTATGCCACGTGGGAAGTTGTGAAATGTGTAATTTTGAGTAATTTAAATGTAACTTTTATTGGTAATTGTAGTAATACTATATTAATTTCAGAAGTCTTAACTAAGGCACCAGAATTGAGAATAATGTAAAGTCAAAATTAATATGAGATTTAATTAAACTAAATGTTTTTCAAGATAAGGCCATGTGGCCGTATAACCGTTGCAAAGTGTGTCAAACTATCATTTTAAGTAGGCCTAAAGCTGTGTTTAATATTATGTATGGATTTTGGTGCATGTGAGGTTTCTGGGGGAATTAGTTTTGAGAACTTATCGCTGATAATATTTTGTATAAATAGGGTCCCTCGCCGGAAGTCGAGGAACAGCTCCATCCTGAACAATTAACATCTAGACTCTCTCTCAACTTCATCTGCCGGAGGAGAATAGTGAGGACGGGCCACAAACACCCTAACATGTAGACCAGATTACCACCGCTTCACACCATGGAAAAAATAATGTGACAACAAACCAATTTACTTTACACAGTGTGATGTAACCCACTAGAACCCGTGGACATATAGTCACACTACATCAATGACTTTAAGCTTTAAACATTTTAATTGGGTCCCCGGTTAACGGGACAGAATAGTGCGTGGACTTGGGGGGGAATCTTTTGTACATTTTGTAACTCTGTTTGTATAAATTGTGAGCCCAGAGGTTGGCATGTATCTGTGGCTGCTTACCATTCAGGCGTGTAAATTTCCTTCTTGTTTTCAGTATAAGGGTTACCTTAGTGCTACTAATTCATTCAATCAACATGTAATTTCACTGGTTAGATTTAGTTTCCATTTTATGCTTTAATTTCACATTTTTATATTCAGATTGGGTCATATAGGGATAGATGTTTCTTTGGTAGTTAAGTCGGGTCACCAGTTTAATCCTGTATAGGTGGATTTTCATGCAGAGTTGAACATGCTCTTGGGACAGGTTGAGTTATGCACTATCTTGCCTAGGAACATGTCGGCCTTTGGGCCAAATTAATTTTAAAAGGTTATAAGGCATTATGACACGTTACTGTTTTCAATATTTAACCAAATTTATCATATTTAAATTCTTTTAATTGATTATGATCACTTGTGTGTTTACTGGATTCTAATTATAATTAACTCCAAGTCCAAGTGCTCAATGTGGGAGCACTTTATAATAGTATCATGCATTATGACAACTCCTGAATTTATTATGTCCTGGGGCCACGGGTGTTACAAACATGTATCTTATTATACACATATAATATGTTATACACATATTAGGTATTAAGACCTTGCAATAGGTGTTACGTACAAGGAGATTTATAAATTGTTAATTATGTACCTCATGGCGTGAAAAGGGTGTGGCAAGATTTAATGATAGATGTTATAATTGTCCTGTGTTGTGGAACGTGTATATGTATTGTATATTCGTGTGTATTTTTGGGGGTTAGATATGTATTGTATATTCGTGTGTATTTTTGGGGGTTAGATGTAGGGCTAAAAGGAGAATATAGATTTTATAATTATTAATTTCCAAATAACTTTTTTAAGGAGAATTAATTTTGTCAATTAATATTTTTAAGGAGAATATAGAAAATAAATTTTATATTTATTAATAATTTTTCAAGTAACATTTTTAAGGAGAATTAAATTTTTCAATTAACATTTTTAAAGAGAACATAGAATCTAAATGTTGTATTTATTAATTTTCAAGTGACATTTTTTTTTAGGAGATATAATGTGTTTGCTTATAATAAAAAGATTTTATTGGTTGTTAATTTTGTGAGTTTTAATTGCAAGTCCCGTCTCACTGGATCCAGCGCATTTCTGGCTTCTCTAGGCTTTGGCCTAGTTTTAATTATCTTGTGGCCCCTCTTTAGAAGAAAAAAAATAAAAAATAAAAAATAAAAAAATATTTTTCAAAAAACAATTTTTTACAAGTCACACTTAAAGAGGGGTTACATTTGGTAGCAGAGCGTGGTTGAGATTAGGGTCAACCCTTGGGTCCTTTGGGTGTGACAGGGCTTGCAAACTCGGGAAGCATTTTGGGGTTCGAATAGAACTTAGAATAATCTCTAAAAGTCCCTATATCTATAAGTACATATGTCTTGTTAGGTTTAAGGTTTTGAGTATTATATGTGTATATACTTGCCCGCCTGTTGGTATCGTTGAACGGTAGGTTGCCACGCGGTGTGAAATTTTAAAGGGGGAAATTCCTTTGGAAACGCGAATTATCGCAGATCTGTGCCTAGGTGGAGATATGGTTCGCGTATTACCTTGCCAATAATAGGGAAGGCGTTTTCATTTATGCGGTATGGCCCGATCGGCAGGCGGTCTCCTCCGAGATACGGGAGCCGAAGTCATTGCAAATTTTTTGAGAATTTGTCGTTGGTCGGTAATTTTGTCATGTTGTGTGTTAGTGTGTGTGTCGCGTTCCTTAATGTGTAGTGTTGTTGAGAGCAGTTCAGGTAAGTGGGCTGGGTCCTCGCAACGGTAGGGGGACCCGCAGTCTGCTCGAAGGAAGAGTATAGTACTCGAGTTTTTTTCTGATTCCTGTGTTTTTATTGTCATTATTTTGTAGGGTGTTAGGTGTTTTGTGGGAATTATGTTTTGATGATTGTGTGTTGTGAATTGTGCAATTCTGGCGGCGGTATGCTATCAGAAATTGCCCCACCCCCTTTCAGGAGTTCTCCAGAAACTTTCGGTGGTAGATGGAATAGATGAGGACGGGTTGCTGGTTTTCTTGGATCTTGTCCTGCAGTTGGCAGGTTTCCCGGGTGTGTCCGATGGGGAGGTCTTGTCCCTTATATACCCGTATTGCTGGGGTTCGTTGGCAGGGTTGGTCACCAACACTCTGAGTCGGGGCGGCAGTGTCGACGCTTTTCATGGGGAAGTGTTGGATTTCTTCATACCCCATCGACGACGTTCCCAGCTTAAGTTAGATTTATTCTATCGCCTACAGGCCAACGGGGAGGCGTTGGGGGACTTCGTGCATGACATACGGAAAGCTGCCCGGGTATTAAGATTAGGGTTGCCCGAGATGGAAGTGATACAAGCAATCCTGGAAGGACTGAATCCCCAAGAGATATCGCGTTTGATATTCGCAGACCGTCCACGTTGTTTCGCGGATCTGTACCGGTTGTGTGTGGTTTCTAAGACTGTCCAGGCAGGGGACGAGTCCCGGGGAAGAGCTGCTATGGATGTCCAATACTCCAGTGGTCTGTTAGGAAGAGGTAAAAAGGACAAACATGGCGGTTGGAGAAGAACACAAGAGACTGTCAGAAAAACTGAATATTGCGGAAGTAATGGAGGCTACAAGGGGGTGACAAGTGAGAAGACGGTAGCAACGGTTACAGCAGAGAAAAGACGTAAGTATGAAATTAACAGGGAAAGAAGAAGTTATATTATTAAACCAACATCGGCAAGTAGGGAGCCTGTAGCAAGGCGTTATTCCTATTGGGAGAAAAAAGAAACTTTGAAGCTTCCAGAGGAATTACCAGTGCCTAATAGAGTAGTGGATGAAGAAGGTGAAGAGAAAGAAGAAAAGCGAAGTAACTTCTGTGGATCAATACAAGACGACAAGAACACGTCTGTTGATACTGAATTACAGGACTCAGAGAGGACGTCATGGTTGAATCCAGATGCCGCAGAATTTGTTCCGTTATCTCCATCTCAGTTCATGACGTATCCAGATCCGGTAACATCATCATCACTTACGCCGGGAGATGAGAAGTCACTTGATGGTGGAGCTTTAACATCGTCAGTAGAATTTAATTTAGACATTGCACATGGACCTGGACAGCTGAATTCCAGGATGGGAAATGTTGAGGAAGTTGTAGTTGCTGAAAGTGGTGAAGAAGAGGAATCGAGGGAAGAGGCAGAAGAGCGGTCTGCACATGCTGCACAGGGGAGTATAAGTGTAAGTGTTAGGGAGGCTGCAAGTGTTTCTGAGGTTGCGGATGGACAAGGGGATGTCCATGCTGCAAGTGTGGTAGAAGTAGATGAGGTAGAAGTTGAGGAGAAATTGGGTGGCAGCGTTGTGGAGTGTGTGAGTGAGGATGATGTAGTGTGTGCAGATTTACAGATGCTTTCTGTAAGTAGTGTTGAGGATTCCGAAGAACGGAAAGAAGCTTCATGCGGACCAGGTGAGCAACTAGAGGATGAAGATGTGCAGTGTCGTGATGGTGATTTGGATTATGTAGAGGAGGAAAAGGAAGAGGTGGAAGAAAGAGAACCAGGTGAGGTAGAAGCAGAGGAGTTAGAGGTTGAGGATAATCCAAATCGGGGTAAAAGTAAATTTCAGGGTGGGGGTAAATTTTTATAAATGGAAATTATAGTTGGAGGAGGAGGGGATAATATTTATGTGTACTACGTTATCGGCAACAAAGTAGTAGTTTGTTGTTAAAATTCCTTCCCGGGCAGTCTGGCCATAGTCCAATGGTTTCTGCAAAACCAAACGTTTCCGCAGTGCCGTCGACTGCCATCATCAGTGAAAATCGAGTGCGATTACGTGTGGTGGTATACGTTAGTGACCACAGTACTGTGGTTAAGGCTGAAGCAATAAGTGGAAAGAAGTAGTTTCTATGGAAACATTTCATTTTGTAAATGATTTTAAATATAAATCTTAGAACATGGAAGTCATGTATGGTTCTCCATACCGATATTTCTATGGCAAATGATAACAGCCGCAAATTCAAACAGAATCAAATAATGTTTTGCATACAGACCTGAATTATAGAGTTCTCAAGACCTGTTGGTTTTGGTGAAGATCGGTTAAGGGAATAGGGTAGTTTACCAGCAACATTTTATATTTTAAAAGTGTAATTTTTTCAATGACGAACGATAACTGCCGTAAATTCAAACAGAATCAACTACGTTTTTGCATACCTTTTTGAATTATACAGAACCCAAGGTCTGTTGATTTTGTTGAAGATCGGTTAAGTGAAAGGGGTAGTTTACCAGCAACATTTTATGTTTTAAGAAGGATAAATTTTACGAAAGACAACTGCCGTAAATTCAAAGAGAATCAAATAATTTTTTGCATAAGTTCCTGAATTGTAGAGGACTCACAGCCTATTGATTTTGGTGAAGATCAGTTAAGGGAAAGGGGTAGTTTACCTGCAACATTTTATGTTCTAACAAGAGAAATGTTTTCATGACAAACTATAACTGCCGCACATTCAAACAGAATCAAATATTTTTTTGCATGCGTCCCTGAATTGTAGAGGACTGAAGGCCTATTGATTTTGGTGAAGATCGGTTAAGAGAAAGGGGTAGTTTACCAGCAACATTTTATGTTTTAACAAGAGTGAAGTACTTAATTTTTATAAATAAAATATCCTGATAAGAAGCTCATAATAATCCACTGTAGAAATGTAGAAGAAATATCTATAAATGAAGAGGTTAGGTGAACGGGGTGGGGGTAATTTTCTATTAATGAAAATTATAGTTGAAGAGGGAGGGGAGAATTTTTTATATGTGTATTAAGTTATCGGCAAAAAAGAAGTAGTTTTTAGTTAAAATTCCTTCCCGGGCTGTTTAGCCATAGTCCAATGTTTTCTGTATAACCAGACGTTTCAGCAGTGCCATCAACTGCCATCATCAGTGAAAATCGAGTGCGAAAACGTGAGGTGGTATATGTTAGTGACCACTGTACTGGGTTAAGGCTGAAGCAATAAGTAGAAATAAGTAGTTTCTATGGAAATATTTCATTTCGAATATCATTTTAAATATAAATCTTAGAACATGGAAGTCATTTATGGTTCTCCATACCGATATTTTATTTTTATAACGAATGATAACTGCCGCATATTCAAAGAAAATCAAATAGGTTTTTGCATACGTTCCTGAATTGTAAAGAACCGTAGGCTTCTTGATTTTGTTGAAGATCGGTTAAGGGAAAGGGGTAGTTTACCTGCCACCTTTAATGTTTTAACAAGAGAAATTTTTTCTATGACGAACGATAACTGGTGTAAATTCAAACGGAATCAAATAATTTTTTAAATACGTGCCTGAGTTGTAGAAGACTCAAGGTCTATTGATTTTTGTGAAGATCGGTTACGGGGAAAGGGCAGTATACCAGAAACAGTTTTTGTTGTAACAAGAGTAAAGTATTTAATTTTGATAAATAAAGTATCCTGATAAGAAGATTTTAATAATCCACTGTAGAAACGTAGATGAAATATCTATAAATGAAGAGGCTAGTTGAACGGGGTGGGGCTAATTTTCTATAAATGAAAATTATAGTTGAAGGAGAGGGGATAATTTTTATATGTGTACTACGTTATCGGCAACAAAGTCATAGTTTGTTGTTAAAATTCCTTCCCGGCCTGTTTGGCCGTCGTCCAATGTTTTCTGCAAAGCCAGACGTTTCGGCAGTGCCGTCGACTGCCATCATCAGTGAAAATCGAGTGCGATAATGTGAGGTGGTATACGTTAGTAACCACAGTACTGTGGTTCAGGCTGAAGCAATAAGTGGAAAGAAGTAGTTTCTATGGAAACATATCATTTCGTAAATGATTTTAAATATAAATCTTAGAACACGGAATTCATGTATGGTTCTCCATAGCGATATTTTACTTCCATGTTCCATAAGGAAATGGAAGTATGGTCATGGCGACAATGGTCGTATTCGAGATAATTGCAGATTCTGATTGTACTACCATCAAAAATGAAAAAATATCGGTATGGAGAACCATACATGACTTCCATGTTCTAAGATTAATATTTAAAATGATATTCGAAATGAAATATTTCCATAGAAACTACTTATTTCTACTTATTGCTTCAGCCTTAACCACAGTACTGTGGTCACTAACGTATACCACCTCACGTTTTCGCACTCGATTTTCACTGATGATGGCAGTCGATGGCACTGCTGAAACGTCTGGTTATACAGAAAACATTGGACTATGGCTAAACAGCCCGGGAAGGAATTTTAACAACAAACTACTACTTTGTTGCCGATAACGTAGTACACATAAATATTATCCCCTCCTCCTCCAACTATAATTTTCATTTATAGAAATTTACCTCTCCCCATTCAACTAGCCTCTTCATTTATAGATATTTCATCTACTTTTCTACAGTGGATTATTAAGATCTTCTTATCAGGATACTTTATTTATCAAAATTAAGTGCTTTACTCTTGTTACAACAAAAAATGTTTCTGGTAAACTGCCCTTTCCCCATAACCAATCTTCACCAAAATCAATAGACCTTAAGTATTTTACAACTCAGGCATATATGTAAAAAATGATTTGATTCTGTTTGAATTTGGGGCAGTTATCGTTCTTCATGAACAAATTTCTCTTGTTACAACAAAAAATGTTGCAGGTAAACTACCCCTTTCCCTTAACCAATCTTCACCAAAATCAACAGGCCTTGAGTTCTCTACAATGTAGGAACGTATGGAACGTATGCAAAAACTTATTTGATTATGTTTGAAATTACGGCAGTTATCATTCGACATAGAAAAAATTAACCTTGTTATCACA
Organism: Magicicada septendecula; assembly: GCA_034769895.1. Lineage (NCBI taxonomy): Eukaryota > Metazoa > Arthropoda > Insecta > Hemiptera > Cicadidae > Magicicada > Magicicada septendecula. The sequence goes on from CM068368.1 coordinate 529,628,587, forward strand.
TAAAACGTTGCACTTAAACTACCCCTTTCTCTTAACTGATCTTCACCAAAATCAATAGGTCTTGAGTCCTCTACAATTCAGGGATGCATGCAAAACATTATTTGATTCTGTTTGAATGTGCGGCAGTTATCGTTCGTCATATAAACAATTACTCTTGTTAAAACATAAAAGGTGGCAAGTAAACTACCCATTTCCCTTAACCAATCTTCACCAAAAACAACATACCTTGAGTACTCTGCAATTCAGGACCGTATGTAAAAAATTATTTGATTCTCTTTGAATTTACAGCAGTTATTGTTCATCATAAAAAAATTACCCTTGTTAAAACATAAAACGTTGCTGGTAAACTACCCCTTTCCCTTAACCGATCTTCAACAAAATCAACAAACCTTGAGTTCTCTATAATTCAAAAAGTTATGCAAAAAAGTAGTTGATTCTCTTTGAATTTACGGCAGTTATCATTCATCATATAAAAAATTACCCTTGTTAAAACATAAAATGTTGCAGGTAAACTACCCCTTTCCCTTAATGATCTTCACCAAACACAATAGGTCCAGAGAACTCTACAATTCAGGGTTGTATGCAAATAATTATTTGATTCTGTTTGAATTTATGGCTGTTATTGTTTGCCATAGAAAACACCCTTGTTAAAACATAAAACGTTGCTGGTAAACTACCCCTTTTCCTTAACGATCTTCACCAAAAACAATAGGACTTGAATACTCTACAAATAAGGGCTGTATGCAAAACATTATTTAATTCTGTTTGAATTTGTGGCTGTTATCGTTTGCCATAGAAAAAAAAATCTACAGACACAGATAGACAGACAGACACACACAGACACTTTTTAAAAATGACTTTTTTCATGTTTTGAGTGTAGTACAATCAGAATCTGCAATAATCTCGAACACAATTTTTTTTGCAATCACCATACTTCCATTTCCTTAAGGAACATGGAAGTAAAAGTCTTTTCAAAAATTGTCTCTGTGTGTGTCTGTCTGTCTGTGTGTCTGTCTGTGTGTAGATTTTTTCTATGGCAAACGATAAGAGCTGCAAATTCAAACAGAATCAAATAATTTTTTGCATACAGCCCTGAATTGTAGAGTACTCAAGACCTATTGTTTTTGGTGAAGATCGGTTAAGGGAAAGGGGTTGTTTACCTGCAACGTTTTATGTTTTAACAAGGGTAATTTTTTCTATGATGAATGATAACTGCCGCACATTCAAACAGAATCAAATACTTTTTACACATATCCCTGAATTGTAGATGACTCAAGGTCTTTTGATTTTGGTGAATATCGGTTAAGAGAAAAGGGTAGTTTACCTGCAACATTTTATGTTTTAAAAGGGTAATTTTTTCTATGGCGAATGATAACTGCTGCACATTCAAACAAAATCAAATATTATTTTGCATACATTCCTGAATTGTTAAGTACTCAAGATCTGATCATTTTGGTGAAGATCGGTTAAGGGAAAGGGGTGGTTTACCAGCAACACTTTATGTTTTAACAACGGTAATTTTTTCTATGAAGAACGATAACTGCCGCACATTCAAACAGAATCAAATTTTTTTGTACATTCCTGAATTGTAGAAAACTCAAGGCCTATTGATTTTGGTGAAGATCGGTTTTGGGGAAAGTTTAGTTTATCTGCAACATTTTATGTTTTAGCAAGAGTAAAGTACTTAATTTTCATAAATAAAGTATCCTGATAAGATGAACATAATAATCCACTGTAGAAATGTCGATGGAATGAAGAGGCTAGTTGAAGGTGTGGGGTAATTTTCTATAAATGAAAATGATATTTGAAGTGGGAGGGGATAATTTTTATTGATATATCACGTGTACTACGTTATCCACAACAAAGAAGTAGTTTGTTGTTAAAATCCCTTCCCAGGCTGTTTGGCCGTGGTCCAATGTTTTGTACAAAACCAGACGTTTTGGCAGTGCTATCGACTGCCATCGTCAGTGAAAATCGAGTGCGCTAACGTGAGGTGGTATACGTTAGTGACCACAGTACTGTGGTTAAGGCTGAAGAAAGAAGTAGTTTCTATCGAAATATTTCATTTTGAAAATGGTTTTAAATATAAATCTTAGAACATGGAAGTCATGTATGGTTCTCCACACTGATTTTTACTTCCATGTTCCATAAGGAAATGGAAGTATGGTCATGGTGAAAAAATCGTGTTCAAGATAACGGCAGATTCTGATTGTACTACCATCAAAACTTAAAAAAAAGTAATTTTTTGAAATGTGTGTGTGTGTGTGTGTGTGTGTGTGTGTGTGTGTGTGTGTGTGTGTGTGTGTGTGTGTGTGTGTGTGTGTGTGTGTGTGTGTGTGTGTGTGTGTGTGTGTGTGTGTGTGTGTGTGTGTGTGTGTGTGTGTGTGTGTGTGTGTGTGTGTGTGTGTGTGTGTGTGTGTGTGTGGAATTTTTTCTATGGCAAACGATAACAGCCGCAAATTCAAACAGAATCAAATAATTTTTGCATACAGCCCTGAATTGTAGAGGACTGAAGGCATATTGTTTTTGGTGAAGATCGGTTAAGGGAAAGGGGTAGTTTACCTGCAACATTTTACACAAGAGTAAAGTTCTTAATTTTGATAAATAAAGTATCCTGAAAAGAAGGTCATAATAATCCACTGTAGAAACGTAGATGACATATCTATAAATGAAAAGGGTAGTTGAAGGGAGGGGGTAACTTTTTTATAAATTAAAATGGTAGTTGATGATGGAGGGGGTAAATTTTTATAAGTTTTGTTTCACTTTAACAAAATTCTATATTTTTCATTTTTATTTAAATCACGTATGAGTGAAATTATATCGTTCCTGGCAGGCATGCATATCTTAATTATGTAATGTTTACTTTTCCAAAGTTTTATTATTGTGATTACCGCAATAAAAAGGCCGGCAGGATACACACACACACACACACACACGTACAATTCGCGTTATTTCTGGCCTCACTCTGGTTTATTTTCTTATGTTTGCACGCTTTTTAAAAGGAAAGTGCTGAAACCCACACCAACACAACACGTGTAAGCCGAAAAGGTGGATATCGATTTGCTTCCTGTGGATCGCTGGGCAGTGTTGTTGTATTAAAGCAATTAATACAATCTGTGTACTTATTTCTATTATGATATGAGAATTATAAACTAATATGTGCATGTGTGTATGTATGAAAAATGTATAAATATTTTTTTCCTGTGGAAATTGTTTGCCCCTCCTTGAAAATATTTTGACCTCCCTGATGGCTAGTTATTTACTAGCCTGTGTGGAATATAGCGTTATGACATGGATCAAAATGGTGGGTGTTCAACAGGAGTCCCACAAATGTATTAAGGAAGAAATGTTTTGCTGAGAAATTTATAATTATACGGGTGAACAGAATAGTCGTTCAGGAAATCAGAAGACAAATGGAAAGAAAGAAATCAAGACTCAATTTTAAAAAAGAAAAATGACTAGTATAGTATTGACAGGAAAGACTTTGATAACACTATAGACTTCCCTCGGCCCCTCACAGCGAGAGTCCAATTTCATTACAGGAATCAGATCGCAGCTACCTTTAGCTAGCTCTTCATTCGACCTACAGACATTTTATCCGAAAGTACAGTCCTTCCTCACAAAGGTTGAGGATAGTCTTAATCCACCTGACATGGTGGAACCATTTTAGCTGATACATAATTTCTTCAGAACTCAAGCATCCACTTATTTAATTAATATTTAAATGATTTTAAATATAAATTTCAGGACATGGAAGTCATGTATGGTTCTCCATACCAATTTTTTCTGTTACGAACGATAACGCTGTAAAGTCAAACAGAATCAAATAATTTTTTGCATACTCCCTAAATTGTAGAAAACTCAAGGTATTTTGATTTTGGTGAAGATCGGTTAAGAGAAAAGGGTAGTTTACCTGCAACGTTTTATGTTTTAAAAAGGGTAATTTTTTCTATCACGAACGATAACTGCCGTAAATTCAAACAGAATCAAATAATTTTTTACATATTTGCCTGAGTTGTAGAGGACTCAAGGCCTATTGATTTTTGTGAAGATCGGTTACGGGAAAAGGGTAGTTTACCTGCAACATTTTATGTTTTAACAAGAGTAAAGTACGGTACTTCATTTTGATAAATAAAGTATCCTGATAAGATCATAATAATCCACTGTAGAAACGTAGATGAAATATCTATAAATGAAGAGGCTAGTTGAATGGGGTGGGGGTAATTTTCTATAAATGAAAATTATAGTTGAAGGGGAGGGGATAATTTTTTATATACGTACTATGTTATCGACAACAAAGAAGTATTTTGTTGTTAAAATTCCTTCCTGGGCTGTTTGGCCGTAGTCCAATGTTTTCAGCAAAACCAGACATTTCGGCAGTGCCATTGACTTCCATCATCAGTAAAAGTCGAGTGCAAAACGTGAGGTGGTATATTTTACTGACCACAGTACTGTGGTTAAGGCTGAAGCAGTAAATAAAAAAGAAGTAATTTCTACGGAAATATTTCATTTAGAAAATGATTTTAAATATAAATCTTAGCACATGGAAGTCATGTATGGTTCTCCATCCGATATTTTAAATTATCTCACTAATAGTGCTCTGTAACTATTTATCTCACTAATAAAGGATTGGTTTTTAGTGAAATTAATAACTTTTAACAAATTTAAGGGTACATGTGTGATGAGATTTTCTTCTGACCAGTTCGGTAAAACATTTTAATGAAATTCAAGATAATACTGGCCATAAATTTTTGGCGGTAAAAAATGGTTAGTAATTCCATTTCATGTACAACTTGCTACATCAGTGAACATGTCAGAGACTAATAAGCGTGGTTCAATTGCAATTTTGTGTAGAAAAGTAATCAAAATGTCCGTCTCTGTTCATAGTCAACATTTTTAAGGGATTGCACTCTATGTGGATGGTATGGTTTTAATTGTTGGCTTTGTAAAATCACAAATACAGTTGTGTGATCCACACCTTCAAACATAGCAATTCTCCTTGTACTAACTTTAGAATTTTTCTCAGTTCTATTTAATACTCTTTCCTTCTTCTAACAAAAGGTCTACATCGGTTAACAGTTAGGAGAACAAAAGATCCATTTCTCTTAACCAATTGTGCACCTGATAAGTATTTTCTCATTTGGAAAGTTTCAGTAGGAAAGCATTCTGCATAAAGTCGCTGTGCTTTCTTCCAATTGCAGTTTGAAAGTTCGTACATGAAACGAATACTGACTTCTTGGATTTCATTGTCCATGACGTGTCCGTTGATTAACTAAATATAATTATACCACATCCGACTCGGAACACAAAGTTTTTTATTGGTAAAAACGTAAAAGTTTTACCTTATATCCTGAACCAGTTTACACTTATTATAAGCTTTGTCAGAGGCTGCCGCTAGGAACCCTGTCCGTCTTGTTCTTGGCAACGGCGTCGACTTTTGAAGGATCAATGTTGTGTGTGTGGGGTGTGATATGTTCAATAATGCATGTGATTTGAATTGTGTTTGTTCATTTAGGATGTTGTTTTTATGTGTTTTCACGTGTTTGTATATTTCCAATTCTTTAAGAGTGTCTAGTTTTCAGCCTTTTGTGTGTATATGTAGAATATCCATGTTATTTTCTATGTTTGTGTATGTGTGGTTTGCTTCAATGAGTAGTTTGCAAAGGTGGATTCGGTACTGGAGTGTAGTGTCTTTGTGTGTTCAATGTATCTTTGTTTGAAGCTATGTCCTGTCTGGCCTATGTAGAATTTGTTGCAATCTGAGCAATTTAGTTTGTAAACACCGGGTAGATCAACTTTGTTTTGTGCTTTGTGTGTGTGTTCTGTTTTGTTTATAGTTTTGTATGCGATTCTGTATCCCGCTTTTTTGAATTTGTAGGCTATTTTTTCAGTGTGGTTATTGATGTATGTTAGTGTTACGAATTTGTTGTTTTCTGTTTTTATCTGTTGTTTGTTTTGTGTTTTGTGTAGGAGTTTATTCACTATTGTTCTGTTGTATCCTTTGGATTCTGCTAGATATTGTATCGTGTTTAGTTCGTCTTTGTAGTCTTTTTCATCTAGTGGGATGTTATTAAGTCTATCTATTAAAACTAGCTGCCTTCAGAACTATGATACATAGAGTAAAATGATTTATATATTTAATTCATATCTATTTACAGAATTCAGTGTCCGTCCTCATCCTTTTGCTTCAAACTCAGTCATTCCTCTTTCAAGTTTTTTTTAACAACATCATAGTAATATTCCTTTAAATCTGTTGATTGAAAAATTGATCTATTTTGTGTTTTAAATTTCATTTCTTGAACAATATTTTTATTTTTATATTCACAGTAGAAATGTGTTTTTATTTTTAATTCTTCATATTGATTATTCAATAGTTAAAATTTTTTATCGAACCATGTCTTTAATTAACCCTTAACTTGGCACGATTACACGCAAGTCAGAAAAAAAATTTCTTGTAAAATTTTACATCCTCTGTCACTATTTAACACAAAAATGTAGTTTCTATTTGTTTATTTTTATGGATAGTAAAATTATGACCATGTAACCTATTGGTTACACTGCCAGTTTGTAAAAGAAATATGTTCTATATTCCATGTAACCTATTGGTTACACTGCCAGTTTGTAAAAGAAATATGTTCTATATTCCATGTAGGTTAATGTTTACATTTCCATCACTTCTATTTATAGGGATGTAATAAATAACACTGTAAATTATAAAGAAACTGCTAATTTCAATTAATCAATGAAATTTAATTATAAATAACGTAATTACAAAAAGTATTTTTGTATTATTATACTATTTATAAATGTAAAATTGAAAAGAATATAAATCAAATACGTGAATACAAAATATAATTATGAAAATGAAGATTATAATTCAAAATAGTAGAAACAATGTACCAGACTATAATAAGTACCTAATAAGAGAAGTATTGTCAATTAAATTATGCAAAAAATTACAAAAGAATAGTTCTGAATTTGAAAATGTATCTGATTTTTATAGATTTCTTAAACTATTTTAATTATTGTGTATGTTTACATATTTATAATGTTTGTTTACAGTTGTTAACATTTTTTCAGTAATGATAATGTACAATCAAAACACTGATTTATAATATTGCTATTAGTTGAATAATATGTTTTAGTTATTTTGATGGTTTGTGAAAGTCCAGAAAACAATTTCTATCTTTAACAAGACATAATCGTGTCTTGCATTTTCTGCATTCAACTGTTGTAACACCTTTTGGACACAATCTGCACCGCCCTTTGGTTGTGTAGACTGGAAAATGGTCAATGCAGTCAAATCTAATGTTTTTCTGTGGACGAGGGAGGACAGGCATTTTTATTGTCTTCTGTAATTTAGGTTTCTCTTCTGACAATGGTCTTTCCCGCTTTCTGTTTTTCAGTTGTAGAGAATTTATAATTTCAAGCTTGAAATCTTTTAGTCTTTGTACTTTTTGTCTTCCCAGCAATTTGTTTTCTCGGCGGTATAGAAGCCAAGCATTATTTACACAAATATCCAATAACTGAGAAAAAATTCCCATATACCATCGATGAGTTCTAATTGAAGTCCGGTACAAGGCTACCAACATATCTGCTAAGTCAACGCCTCCCATGTGAGCATTGTACTGATTAACAATTTGCGGACATGTGACATCACATTTATATGGCCTGGTTGAATCATTAGCAACAGTGCTGTTAGACGTACTCTCCCGTACACTGCCAGCAACACGTTTATTTTTTATGTGGCGTTTGATAGAACCTAGTGGTTATGAATCTACAAATGAACTGCATAACAAAACTGCTTTGTTATCTATCCATTTGACAACTACCACCTTTTTATTATTATCAACAATCTGATGAAAGGATCCACGACCTTTTTTAGAAAGTTCTTTATCAGACATGATAGGAGATTCCCCTAATCTGTTTTGTCTTAACGTCCCAAGCGCAAGGATTCCTTTTTCATTCCTTAGATAAGCTATCAGTCCAGGCTAACAGAAATAGTTATCAAAAAATACAACACTGCAAGGTTTGTCAGCGATAGACTGGCATAAAGCGTGAATGACTTTGCCACTCATTCCATGGATTTCTTCCTCATCTGAAAATGTATAATTTATGAATGTATCTTCTCCTGCATAAATAATAAAATCATATACTATTCCAGATACTCCACACCGCACAAAAACTTTGAAGTCCCACTTTGTGGGCTTCTTCTGAATGTACTGCCTTCTAGATCCTGCTCAAGTACCTTTGTATGGGATCATCATTTCATCAATGGAATACTGTTTTTCTTCTTCTACAGAAAGACAGTTTTTTCTAATGGCATCCAATACTGGTCTTATTTTAAAGTATCTGTCATCAGAAGAGAAATTGTTGTCCACAAAGTGTAAATATCTTCTAATTTTTTGATATCTTTTCAATGGCATCAAATTAGCTATCTTTTCATACCGTAAATTTTGTGACCAATAGTCAGTGTATGCCGGCATTTGTACAACACCCATTAACAATTCCATTGACAAGAAATCCATAATCTCTTCTTTGGTGACTCCTATACTAAGACCTGTCATTTGGGTTGAATATATATTTGTGTTAGTCACAATAACATCAATTAAGGATTTATCAAAAAAATTAAAAAAGTAATCCAATGGCTCTTTCACTTCTTCTGGTAATGGAAAACAAGTTTCATTTATCTGTACTGGATTTAAAAAAATACCTTCTTTCCATATAAACTGCTCTTTAATTGTCTTTTTCAATTTATTTTGTTTTTGTGCTGTAAGTTTAGAAGTTATCTTTGCACAGGTGATTTCACGTTTAAATTACTTTGTCTGGTCTGTTTCTTTAAAGATAATTGTGGTAAAATATTATTACGATTTTTATCATCTTCTGGTACTTTAGTGTCATAACATTCTTTAATTGGCGATATAATAGATGGTTTCTTATAAACAATTTCATCAAAAATGTCGTGAAGAAGTTCTTCATCACATACAAAAGTATCTTGAGTGTTTTCATCAACACTTGATTCATTTGAATTATTTCCAATTAAACAATTATCAATATCAAAATTAAATGATTCCTTTTCTACCTGACTGACCTCATCACACTCATTTTCACTTTCGGCATCCGAGTCTGCATGAGGGCGAGGAACAAGAATTTCGTAATTTGTACTATATTTACCCCTTTCTACTGCATGTCGTGCTATTTTCATAATTTCTTCAGTTCTTGCTTTTCGAGATGAAAATCCGCCAGTCTGAAAAAGACAAATAGGTAAATAAAATATAGATTCACGTTATGTTGAGAGTATTTCCATGAAACATGTTTCTCTCTCACACACACACACATGCTTTGTCAACCTCTTTTTTATAGTAATTTGGAATTACATAAAACTACCATTGTTTTTACAAATAATTCAGTATGTTGCTATGTAAGCCTACCATGATTTGTAAGTTTATTGCTCTATATGAGTGATAATTTTTTATGTAATAACATAGCAGAAACAAACAAAAATATAGTTAGAAAATGTTTAGATATATGTCTGCCAACTTGGCAGTGTAACCTATAAGTAACATAATTTTTAAATTGTTCTCAGATTTTATATTTTCATAACTTTTATAAAATCATTATGTGTGTAGATGCCTACAGTACTAAAGAACATAACAATTAAATAAAACATAAGGAAAACAAAGACAAACTACTAAAATTTAAACAAAATGCTTACCTGGAAGCATTCTGTTTTCTTATCCTTGAGGAAGCCATCATGACACTGCCAACTATAACGATGTTTATGCAAAAAGGACTGCAGATAGCAGCACTGAACAAGGTGTATCTTACAGAACAAGCTGTAATCAAGTGAGCCAACATAAAATCATATGTTTTTCCGTTTCCGGGAAATTAAAAAAAAATTTTGAAAAGTATGTATCCTATAGGTCACAGTGCCAAGATAAGGGTTAAATACAGAAAATTGATTGCATCTGGCTTATTTTCAACATTATAAAGATCAAAAGGAGCAGTAAATTTTTCAGCATTTAAAAAAATGTTTCATATTTAAAACTCTAAGTCTTGGTGATTTTGATTTTTCAAATATTTTCTAATAATTGTTCTTCACTTTCGAAACTGGTGCAATAAATACTTCTGGTTTTTATATTAGTTTGTTTTTGGTTTATTTCCTTTAAACAAGTCACCAGGTAAATGTATAAATAGATTAGAAATTTTTCTCTACTAATTGATTAATTTAATCATGTTTATTCATTTTAAAATAATTTTACAATTTATATTACTTAGCTAAATTTATTAATTAATTTCTATTTATATTTTCAAGTCAATACCCATTGGATTTTTTCTTTTTTCTTTTTGTTTAGTGAATACTGATTTGTTATAAATAAAATTTATTCATATTTAGTTTTTAATTTACTCTAACCATGATGATTATTTTGTTTACAGTATTCTTTAATATCTTGGATGGTTTGATTTTTAAGAATATAAAAATTTGTTTGAAAAGGGGTTCCTGATTACTTGTTTGCACTAATGTTCTGAGACTCCATTTATTTAGGAAAAAACATTAGTTAAATCTTTGGTGTTTTTTTTATAAATCTGATAGATAATTTTTTGAGTTGCTGAATGATTATATAATTCACTGAACAGTTGTGTATCTCGCTGAATGGTTTTATAATTTATGATTTATATAGAAATTAAATTTATCTACTAATATAATTCTTATAGAATTACATTATAACTCACTATTTATTAAGAAAAATGTTGAACTTTAAAGTTAAGAATTAGGGAGCTTTTTGTTCTAAAGTAACTTTTTATTATTTTAACATTTACAACTCAATTTTATAAGAAAACAAATTTAGTGGAAAAAATGTTTTTTAATTGTTTTAAACTTTACAACAGATTTTCATTGTTTTGAGTTAATTTTTCATGAATATGAGTTTTATAGTGTTTAGGAAGATAACAGATGGTTTCTACTTCTGCAATTACATGCAATCAACTTTTTTGTTTTCTCATAAAGCTTATGACAACAGGCTTTACAATAAGTATTTAATATATATCTGCTGTACTCAGGGCCGGAACTAGCCCTCCTTTCACCCGGGGCAAGGGTATATTTCGGCGCCCCCTCCTCCCCCTCCACGCCACACTCACTCCATTTCAAACTATTTAACAAAAAACAAAAGCATATACTTTCCTGTACTTAAGTCAATGCTATTAATTACAGCTTCGTAGCTTTACTCTTCAACACACTACATTATAGTGCAAACAAATCAAGTGAAATTCAGTTATGAAATTACAGCACTCCTCTATTGTATTTTGTGTAATAATTTTTAACGGAATCTAAAAAGTAAAAGGTTTTTTCTTTGGTACAGTACTCATGTAGTACTCATTGGTACAGTATTCATGTAGTACTTTACTATTTCAATTTGGAACACATTGAAAACAAATTCGATTTTTACATGAGTTTGGGTACTAAATTTACTAACAGTCCTTATTCATTCTTGAATCTAAATAAATCAAATTGTCATTTTTCGAGCTTTTTTGGCAGCAAAGGTGTTAATAATGTCATCAAAAGAAACAGATGATGTTCTCTGGTGCTCGATAGAAATGATGCTCAAGTTAGAGAGTCTGTCTTGTTCCATTGTGCTCCTCAAGTAGTTTTTGACTATTTTCAGTTTACTGAAGCTTCTTTGGCTGAAGCAACTGTAACTGGTAAAGTTAGAAAAATCTTCAATGCCATAGTCAAGTTTGGATAAGCATCTTGAAGCCCATGTTTATAAATAATCTGGAGCATTGCCTTTGCATGTGCCGTTTTTAATCCGTCGTCAATTTCCATCACATGGTGCTTGAAGCTTTCTACTTCTTGAAAAAGTTCTTCTTTGTTCAAATCCGTTTTGTAGGAATCCGCGACTTTTTCAGCTTCTAACCTTAGCTCTGCAGCACTCATTTTATTCATTATTTTTCCATTCAGGAAACTAAATTTAAAGTTTACTTCTTCCAGAGCTGTAAATCGGACATTCATGTCGTTTAGAATGCTGTCAAATATTCCCCTCAATCCCACTTTAAAAACGTCTTCTTGCGATAATCCACTGATCTCATCTTCACACCTCTTGTCAAACATTTTCTTTTTTTTCCTTTTCCATTTTTCCTCAAATTCTTGAGGGACATCAAGGCTTTCAGCTATTCTTCTGGCTTCCGAAATAGCATCTTCTGGTGAATTGCTCCTTATTGATTCTAAATCTGTTATTAAGCCCTTGATGTGTCTCACAGCTGTGTCTACGGTGACATCATCCCTTTGTAGGTATTTATTTACGCGATCAATTTTTTGCAGCATTTTGCTCCAGAAGCAGGTTAGGACAATAAATTCAAATTTGCAAATGTTTTGTGCCAAACATCTAGCTTCCGCTTTTGTTTCAGCGTTACAGAGCGAACTTTCGACCAATTCCTCTAAAGCATAATTCAAATCGTTTAAATGCTTATGAAAAACATCCACCGACTCCTTCCTTGCTGACCATCTGGTCTTACTCAGGGATTTTAAGGAAATCGGCACATGCTTCTTTAAAACTTCCCATCTTGAAGTAGAAGATGAGAAAAAAACAAACAGACGATTTACTATGCCAAAAAAAGATTGGGCTTGTGGAGAGAGCTCAGCAGCATGCACACCAACTAAATTTAATGAATGAGCTGAGCATGGTACAAAACATGCCAGCTTATTTTCTGTTAGAATTCTAATTTGAACTCCCTTATAGATGCCGGCCATGTTAGCTCCATTGTCGTAAGACTGGCCTCTGCAATTTTTGATGTCCAATCCGTCATTTTCTAATTTTTTTAAAATTTCTTCCGATATTCCTAACCCCGTTTTGTCACGGATAATGAAAAAATCTATAAAACTCTCTGTTATTTCAGGCCCAGTTTCAGTCATTTTCACATACCGAACAATTTGGGTCATCTGTTCTTTGTGGCTTATATCGGGAGTAGCATCAAATATAATTGAAAAATATTTGGCATCTTTCACATCTTTGAGAATATCTTCTCTTACTTTGCTGCTAATTAACGTGAGAAATTCATTTTGAATCTTGTGGGAAAAATACCCAATCTGACCTTTTCTATGGCGATTGATATGATCACGTAAATCAGCATTTTAATGGGAAATCAAATCGATTGTGTTTAAAAACCTCCCACTTCTTGGATCACCAAAATTATCTAGCTCAGATGATCCTCTTAATGGCCCTCCTTGTATTGCTAAAAAAACTATTGCGTCAATGATACAGCGAAGCACTTGTCGCCAGTGAGTTTCTTCTCTTGCTATATGTTCCTGTAGTTCTTTATCTATTCCTCCCTTTTTCATTGACGTTTCAAGTGATTTCCAAGAACAAAAACAAGCTTGTGATTTTGCGAATTTTCATGATCTGGAATTCTTTCACTCACCTTTTTCCATTGGGTGAAACCCTCTTATTTAGCTAAAAATGACAAGCTAGTTGTAGATTCTTTAAAAGTTTGTGAAAATAGCCTACACGGGATGCAAAATAGTGCATTTTTAATCTTGCTATAACCTAGCCAGGATCTTTTTACTTGGACTCCATTAGGCAACAGTTTGAAAAACCAGTCCTTTGTGAGGCTACGGCCCTCCCTCATACTTTTACTTAGATCTAGCTCTTGTTCATTATCTTTATCTAACCTCATTTTCGTTATGTAACATCTCTGATGATCAGATATTGTACTTGGCCATGACCCTGGGTCGTTAATATCAAAATCTAACTGTGAGTCCTGAAGCTCTTTGTTTCTATAAATTTTTGAGCTATTATCTATCATGCTCAAAACTGCAGAATCGTCCGTTTTACTGAGAGCTAGCTGTTCAGCGATTTCTATATCTTTAGCAGTACTTACAGTGTCAGTGTTCGTGGCTTCCATGTGTACATATTTAGACTGGTCGGCCTCAACTGGATGTTCTTCTCCTTGTGAACCTTCTTCATCTCGTTGTTGGCAGCTTACCTCACCTAAAAGTTAGAACCGTTTATTGGTCACTATTAGGTAATAGGTTACTATTAGAAAATAAAAGCAAGAACATTCTTTTTAATGGAGGTAGCTTTTGAATTCATAATAGATACATCCTCAATGTTTCCTCATCTTCAAACTTAGACAAAAAAAAAATTTTTTTTTTAGTCGTTTTATTGGATCCAAAAGATACGAAAATAAAAATAAAAATAAAAATTGTGAGAAAAAATCTTGTTTTTATTGAAAACATCTCACAACATCGCCCTCGACAACATGGGTTGTACTGTTATAACTATCATCAACTTAACTATGAATCTAGATTTACGAAGAGGACAAATCTTGGAAAGGTCTCTATGGGTTGTAAGGTGGGAGAAAGAAGAGAAGCTAAGCTTAACTAAATATTGGAGCCATGGGCGCACCCAAGGGGGAGGTTTGGGTGCTCGAGCCCCACCTCCTTCTCCTCTAAGAGTATAAAAAAATTTCGGTAAAGAGGCCAAGTTAGATCGAGTTGAAATACCTTAGAAAAGGAATAAATCAGGAGTGCTCTAAAAAGCCTTAAATCCTCCGATTCCCGTCTAGTTTATCTGGGGGAGGGATAAATTGGAACTAGTTGAATTCCGCTCTAGAAAGCCCCAAACATGCCCAATTTGCGTACAATTTTCAAAATTATTCTAGTAAAAGACTAAATTACAAGAAGTGCTCCAGAAAGCTTTAATGCTCCCCAATTTGCGTCTAATTTTCTTGGTTGGGCTAAATTAGAACAAGTTAAATTCTAATCCAGAACAGCGGCGCAGCGAGGGGGTCAACCCCCCCCCCAGAGAAATTAAAAAATATATTTTTTTATGTTGAATGGGCTACATAATAAAGAATTTAAAAAAGTTTAAGAAGTTCTCATATCAAAACATGCTGACAGTGGACTAAGGAGTATTAATGTCAATTCCATGACCGTAAACTGCGACTTTGCAAGTTCACTCGATGAGTGTTTGCCGCCGCTATGTGTAGAATGTAGGAAAATACGCAAATTATTGGGAATGTTTGTAAGCGATCGGCTGACTTCGGCCGTGAGGCGCGCAATAGTGGTGGGGTTTGGGGGATTGGGTGAGTTTCAGTGTTTCCACAAAGAGAATCTCAAATCCCCCCCCCCAGGAGAAATTCCTGGCTGCGCGGTTGATCCAGAAAGCCCAAAAAATGCCCTGGGAAAACAAAATTGTATAACGAGCTGAATTCTTCTTTAAAGATCCCCTAAACTCCCCAACTGTTTACGATTTTTAAATCTATTCTAAGAGTGAGTTAAATTACGAGCTGAATTTCGCTGCAGAAAACCTCGAAAACTTCCAATTTCTATCCAATTTTCAAAATTTTCCACCCCCCCCCCCCGGCCAGTAAACTATCTCAAAATTAGTTGATACGCCCCTGGGTGGAGCGATATATGAACAATAAGGAATTGGAGTTGTCTGTTAATTTTCCCGTAAACAGTTTTGTCATGATAAAAGGCAAACATTTTTAACATTTCAAAGCCTAGCATCAACAATTAATGTTATAAATTAAACTAATTTTTAAAAATTCAAAAAATACTGGGCTTACCTTTTTCTGTCAACCACGACGGCATAAATGATGATAACTGTTTTCATTGTGATGCCGCTCCTTGGCTTTTTTCCTGTATTGTGTTCCAGAAGGTTTCCTTGACATTTTTGTTGTGTTGAGTGACAAATTCGGCTAATGGTACTGAAAAATATAAAGAAAATTAATCTAATTATTCGTATTTATTACAAAAATATCAGCAATGGAACGATTTCACTACTTGCACCTTGCACGTAAATGATAAACTGAGCTACTGAACAGTGGTTTCCTTGGCAACTTTGGCACAATCTTTTCTTTTCCCTCCAAAAATTTATCTGCATTAAACCGCAACGAGCCGGAAGTAGCCGAACACGCTCGAGCACTTACGAAGATCGGTTGTAACTTGTATATGGCCGATTGAAACCGGGCGGGGATAATTCTCAATTAATAATGAATTCTTAACATCTATGTGATATGATTACTGCTTTTTAAATTACATCAAATTAAATAAAAATAAAATTGAAGACGTTAAAAACTAAATCGCACAAATAATGCTTTATTATTTGAAAAATTGTAACATATAGACGATATAGAAAATAATTTTACTATTTCTTCGCTTTTTCGGTGCCCCGTGTCTGGGCTGGCGCCTTCGGCGCCCCCCTCCAAGCCGGCGCCCGGGGCACATGCCCCGTCTGCCCCCCCCTAGTTCCGGCCCTGGCTGTACTCAAGTGTAGTGAAACATGCACTATCACACTCTTTACAAGTTCCACACACTTTATGATCTTTAACAATAGTTGGATATTCTGAAAATAATTTTTTCTGTATTCTTTCCAGCATTCCTTGCAATAACAAGCTAAGCTATCTTTCAGATTTTTGTTTTTAGTGAAGTTATAAATATCTTTTAGAGCTCGACAACGACTGCAAGTCTTTTTATATTTGTTGTTCATCTTTTATTTATATAGACAAAATTTTAATTAAAATGATAATTACATTTTAATTCATTATTTTTAAATTAAATTTTATTTTTTATATACTTTTTAATTAAAATTTTTTCTATATAAATACAAACTGTGAACAACATACAAATTAATGAATTAGCTATTTGCTAGACTTAATAATTCATTTGAAACTAAAAAGTTGAGTAAGTTAGAAATTGGTAAAAAGTATAAAGCTAATAATTTTTGATTAATTGATATTCAATATAGGAAAAACGTAAGCATTTCATTGATGATAAATTTAAATTTTTCTTACCCGATAGATACACAAAGATTATTGAGAACTTGTGAATGATTTAAAGAATATGAATGAAAGATCTGTGAATATAACTTACAATGATCTTGATGAGATAAAGGTAAGAAAGTACATAATATTATGTTCTCATAATTTTAAAAATATTTTCTTATTTTTATTTTTACTTACAATTTTATTATTTTCACATGCAAAATATGCATAAGCTAAGATTTTTAATTCATATGCAATATGTGCAAACACAATTCTTTAATTCATTTTGTTTTAATTGTCTCCAAGTCACGTTACTAAATATTTAGAATTAATATTAGGCAATTACCTGTATTAACTTCCGTCTTGTGACTTATTTGGTTTTTTCTTAAAACGACGCATTTCGAGAATAAATTCTCATCATCAGGTTCCAATACTATAAAAACTATAAATACTATAAGTCACGGCACTGTGTCGGTGTTAAATTATGTGTGGTGTTTTTGTGTTTGTGTATTTTAACTAGTTGACGACCCCATTTGGGTGAATTTGATGTTTTTATAGTATTGGAACCTGATGATGAGAATTTATTCTCGAAACGCATCGTTTTAAGAAAAAACCAAATAAGTCACAAGACGGAAGTTAATACAGGTAATTGCCTAATATTAATTCTAAACAATTCTTTAAATTATTTTTACTTAAATTTTAGAGTTTCTTAACAAATATGTTGTTCAAAGGGAACTCTTATAGAAATTTTTGACATTAATTTTTGGATGTATTTTTAGTTCCTGTATAAGTTCTCTGATTTTAAGGTATTTTGAATGGATTTTTACTTCCATTTTCCGTAAGGAAATGGAAGTATGGTGATCGCAAAAATAATTGTGTTCAAGATAATGGATGATTCTTCTGAATGTACTACCCTCAAAAAATTAAGAAAAGTCGTTTTCAGAAAAGTGTGCATGTATCAGTATGTAGAATTTTTTCTATGGTGAACGATAACTACCGCAGATTCAAACAGAATCAAATAATTATTTCCATATGTGCCCGAGTTGTTGAGGACTCAAGGTCTATTGACTTTGGTGAAGATCGGTTAAGGTGGAGGGGTAGGTTACCTGCAACATTTTACGTGTCAACAAGAGTAAAGTACTTAATTTTGATATACAGGGTCCGCCAGTGAAGCGGGAAAATTAAAAGTACCCAATTTTTTCATGAAACATTTATTATCAGAATTTTTTTTACAGATTTGAGTTGAGTAAAGTATGCCATTATTTTACTTTTAAAAAATAACGCCGCTCAAGTGAGAGCCATTTCTGTGTAAACATTCTTCTAATCTTGACCAAAAATTGTCGACAAAGCAGGTCAGGTTGAATCCGTGCAATTTCTTGTCTGATATTCGTTTCTAATTCCGGTATGGTGTGTGGTCTATCAATGTACACCCTGCTTTTCAGAAATCCCCAAAGACAAAAGTCGCATGTGGACAAATCTGGGGATCTTGCAGGCCACGATATGTCGCCATATCTGGATATGAGTCCGTCCGGGAAGAGTTCTCTTAAAGCAGCCATGGACACACGAGCAGTATGACTTGTGGCCCCATCCTGTTTGAAAAAATTAATTTCCGGAAACCTAGGGAGCTGTTGCATCAAAAATGTTCTGACCATGTGTGTGTAGCGGTCTGCATTGACAGTTGTGGTGTTTCCTCTATCGTCTTGGAAAAAATATGACCCAATAATGCCAGATGATGAAACTGCACACCACACCGTAACTTTCGGACTATGTAATGGGTTTTCATGCAACTCACCTGGGTTTTCATCATTCCAATATCGATTATTTTGTTTATTTACATATCCACTCAAATGAAAATGTGCTTCATCTGACATAAACATGCGGTGAATAAAGTTTTCATCATCATTTACACGTCGCAATATTTCTTCGCTGAAAATCCTGCGAGCCAGCATATCGCCATAATTCAACTCCTGGATTACTTGAATTTTGTAAGGATGAAAAGATAAGTCTTTATGCAAAATTCGTCGTAACGATGTGTCACTAATGTTTAATGCGGATGCATGTTTCATTGCAGAACGTTGTGGACTACGCGTCAATGCTACTCGAACTCTTTCAATGTTTTCCTCTGTTCTTACAGACCTTGTTGCTCCTCTATGCTTTAAGTTTAATGTTGAACCAGTTTCTTCAAACTTTTTCACCCATGACATAATTGCATGAGCGGACGGCACTCTTCCATGTCGTGGAACATTGAAATGATTATGAAACAATCGTTGTACAGAAGTCACACAGTCACCATTCTTATAAAATGATTTTACGCAGAAAGCACGCTGTGCACCGGACCACTGCTCCATGTTTAACAAATGGCATTAAATGTAAAACAACAATTGAAAACCTCCACGCCCTCTCGTGAGCAGAAAATGAACTATTGGACTTTCAAAATTTCCCGCTTCACTGGCGGACCCTGTATAAATTATCCTGAAAAGAAAGTCATAATAATCTACTGTAGAAAAGTGGATGAAATATCTATAAATTAAAAGGGTAGTTGAAAGGAAGGGGGTAATTTTCTATAAATAAAAATGATAGTTGAAGTGGGAGGGGGCAATTTTTTATATATGTTCTACATTATCAGCAACGAAGAAGGGTTTTCTATGGAAATATTTCATTTCAATTTGTCAAACATAAAACTTGATTTACAAGGAACATACCTAACTTGTGTGAGCCTCCAGGTTGTCTAGTGACTAGCGCATGCAATTGATGTGCTCATGGTCCTGGGTTCAATTCCCGGCAGAGGCTCCATACGGCATGCACTCAGCATCATGAGGCAGAACTGAGTAGCCAACTGAGATAACAGTGGTGCCTACTGGCTGTGAATACCGCAACTAGCGGTTGGCAGCCTGTTGTACTGGCCATGCAACTATCACCCTAAACAGAAAAGCCATGCAGTATGCCTTGGTCCTTTATGGACTGCTGAGCAGTGGTTTATTTTATACCTAACTTGTGTTGCTGGAAGCCTGAGTTATTATACCTGAATATTGTATTTAGTTTTACAAATTTTATCTTTGTGGTGAATTTACTTACAGACATTCTTTAAGTATTTAATATAAAATTATTTTCCAAGTTTACTGCTGCAACTGACAGACATAGAAAGATAGGTGGTCACAATGCTGGTTGTGGCTGGAGCAGTAAGTGAGCCTGTTATGAAATCAACAACAGTTTCATTCTTGGTTTTACTTCCATGTTCTGTAGGGAAATGGGAGCATGGTAATCGTGGAAAAAATTGTGTTCAAGATAAGGGCTGATTCTGATTGTACTACCTTTAAAACATGAGAAAAGTCATTTTCCGAAAAGTGCTGTGTGTGTGTGTGTGTGTGTGTGTGTGTGTGTGTGTGTGTGTGTGTGTGTGTGTGTGTGTGTGTGTGTGTGTGTGTGTGTGTGTGTGTGTGTGTGTGTGTGTGTGTGTGTGTGTGTGTGTGTGTGTGTGTGTGTGTGTGTGTGTAGAATGTTTTCTATGGTGAATGATAACTGCCACAAATTCAAACAGAATCAAATAATTTTTTGTACATGTGCCCAAGTTGTTAAGAACTCAAGGCCTATTAATTTAGGTGAAGATCGGTTAATAAGGAGGGGTAGTTTACCTGCAATGTACTTTAACAATTCAAAGGGAGGGAGTAATTTTTTGAAAATTACCTTTCTGATACCGAATAAACTACTTCATTTTGAAGGATAAGGTACCTTCCTTAGTAATTACACATAATGAAACTATTACTTAATAAAAGTGTAAATATCAAAAATGGGGTTGTTCAGTTAAGGGGCAGGGGTAGTTTACCTGCATTGTTTCATGTTTTAACAAGAGCAAAGTACTTAATTTTGGTAATTAAGTGCCCCAAAAATAAAGCCAAATTAATCCACTGTAAAATGGTAAATGAGATATCTATAAATGGAGAGGGTAGTTGATTTAGGAGGGGGTGATTTTTTGAAAATTTCTTTGCTGATGTCAAGTAAAGTAAGAGTATTTAATTTTGAAGGATAACATATCTTAGCAATTATCATATGATAAAACTATTACTCTGTGAAAGTGTAAATATATCATTAATGGTGGGGATCAGTTGAAGAGGAGGGATGATTATCTGTGTAGTTCAGATCCATGTTTTTTTGGTATCCAGGCCACTTATAGTATATAATTAGTAAAATAGTATTACCTTTTCTTTGTCCGTCTGGTGGCCTTTTCTCTATATTTAATTCTACGCATTTCGGGACATATGCCCCATCATCAGGAATATCCCTTGGTGAAGTTCATCGATCATTAAAATATTAAAAACACTTTATATACAATTAATACACATAACAATAAATATAATATAAACATAAAAAATATATGTAAAATCCTCAAACTTGAGACACACGCGATATCAGTGGTGCGCACCACGACATGCTATAGTCGACTGCAGTGTTCATGTTGTTATGTCGTCCACTATGGACCTTGTTCTGTATTCTTATCGCAGTATCATATAATAGATTTGACTGGAAATTCAATTGATCATTAAGGATGACTTCTTCTGTTTTTTTATTTTTGTAAGCCTTATATATTTCGTATTCTTCGATAGCATTCATATAATTTTCTTTTCTGCATATATGGAGGGGTTGAAAGTTCATTGTGAAATCAGTATAACTATGGTTTTTGTCCATCAGATGGCGTGCATAATTTGTCACTGTTTTACTAAATTCTTTTTTAGGTAAATGTTCTCTGAATCGTTTTTTAAAAGGTCTACCAGTTTGGCCGATGTAAAAGCTATCACAGTCATTGCATAATATCTTATAAACACCCGTCTTGTCCTCAACCGATTTTGAATGTTTAGGTAAGAGTATCTTATTAATGTTATTATTAGTTCGGTAAGCCATTTTCACATCTATCCCACTGAATACTTTTGAATAGTGTCAATAAAAAACATACAGTTCACACTTGAGACGGAGATAAATAATAAACTTAACTTCCTCGACCTGACAATTACAAGACTAGATGAAAATTTTCAATATCAAATATACCGAAAACCGACAACCACGGATCTCATGATAAATGCTGAATCACATCACCCCTTTTCTCAGAAAATGGCAGCTTATCATAGTTTAATACATAGGTTACTTTCCATACCATTAGAAGGCAAAGATTTTCACGAAGAACTGAACACGATCAAATACATAGCTAAAGCCAATGGTTATAAAGGCTCAATTGTGGATAATTTAGTCAAGAAACACAGAAAAAAGAAAAACAACATAGAATTACAAGAAAATAATAGAAATAAAGTTAGGTATATAGCTTCAGAATATGGTAACACCCTACCCAAAATTTTAAACAAAGTATTCAGTGGGATAGATGTGAAAATGGCTTACCGAACTAATAATAACTTTATAAGATACTCTTACCTAAACATTCAAAATCGGTTGAGGACAAGACGGGTGTTTATAAGATAATATGCAATGACTGTGATAGCTTTTACATTGGCCAAACTGGTAGACCTTTTAAAAAACGATTCAGAGAACATTTACCTAAAAAAGAATTTAGTAAAACAGTGTCAAATTATGCGCGCCATCTGATGGACAAAAACCATAGTTATACTGATTTCACAATGAACTTTCAACCCCTCCATATATGCAGAAAAGGAAATTATATGAATGCTATCGAAGAATACAAAATATATAAGGCTTACAAAAATAAAAAAACAGAAGAAGTCATTCTTAACGATCAATTGAATTTCCAGTCAAATCTATTATACGACACTGCGATAAGAATACAGAACAAGGTCCATAGTGCACGACATATAACAACATGAACACTGCAGTCGACTATAGCATGTCGTGGTGCGCACCACTGATATCGCGTGTGTCTCAAGTTTGATGATTTTACGTATATTTTTTATGTTTATATTATATTTATTGTTACATGTATTAATTGTATATAAAGTGTTTTTAATATTTTATGATGATCGACGAACTTCACCAAGGGATATTCCTGATGATGGGGCATATGTCCCGAAACGTGTAGAATTAAATATAGAGGAAAGGCCACCAGACGGACAAGAAAAAGGTAATACTATTTTACTAATTATATACTATAAGTGGATACCAAAAAAACATGGATCTGAACTACACAGATAATCATCCCTCCTCTTCAACTAATCCCCACCATTAATGATATATTTACACTTTCACAGAGTAATAGTTTTATCATATGTAATTGCTAAGATACTACTATGCTAAGATACTAAACAAAGTACTACTATGCGTAGTTCAGTTTCTTGATAAGAATAAAATACCTAATTTATATATATATATATATATTGTTACTTAACGACGTCTTCCGTCTAGTTCGTGTCACGCAATGTAAACCAATTTGTTAATAGGAACGGGTATGATCCTCTGTCTCTCCTCTCTTCGGTCGTGTCAATTTAATTCAATTTTTTAGATATCTGGAGTTGGGGACTATAGTAATTTCGTTAACTAATATTAGCTTATCTCTCTAAGTAAAATACCAGTGATAGTGTGATTGTAACTTAAGTAATTAGTGTTTTATTCTATAATTTCGCTCAGCCCTAGTATACCTCGAAGAGAATTATGTAAATTTCGTATTGTAATGCTCTTCTCTTTGGTGTCGGAGAATTCCGCAACAAGCGCTGCAGTTCCGGGACAACGAAACTTATAGGTTAATTCACTGTTTACGGTAACCAATTATTATATACTTAGTCAGTTACTTTTTATTCCCAACTCGTTAAATAATACCCCAAATAATAAGATTTTGCAACTATACAAGGTTTCTTTATTTATTCACTCCATTAACATTAAATAAGATAGGTTCCAATTGGCATACAAAAGGCTATAGATTGCGTGAATCGATTATTGTTCGGTCCAATACTTTATTTTATATTCAGTTATATAATTTGTTTTTTTTTTATAATTAACTTAATTCAGGGTGTGAAGGTTCTTGTAACTGTGGGTAAGATTAAAAATACATAGATAAGAATGCAAGATTTACAAATTTCAAGTGTTGTGTTGTTAATATGATTTATACAATTATAATTTACCAGACTAGAACGAAGCAACTCGGGTAGGCAGTTGGTTGATAACCTCGTCGCTCAGAATGGATATGTTGTTCGAGATTCCTTTCTTCGGTTCAATAAAGTGGAATTCTAGTCCTGGTCACCTCGGAAATACAGCTCCCTGGGTTTATTTACGGCCAGACTGGTGGTCCTTCTGCAAATTCTGGATCCAAATACGTTCTTCTATCGTTTGAAGTAATTAGTGATGTTCCGTGTATATAAATATGATCTCATTTGGTTAAACTTTGCTGGCATAAGTCAAGACGATTATCATTAGAATTTTGTGGATTGTAATTGTATCAAAATAATTTAGAGTATTCGAATTACATTAAACATTTCTTTGGTTTTTTAATCTCATCACCTTCAGATCATAAAAGGCAATAATTGAAATCAACAACTTCTATTCATTCCTGTTGTCCTTAGCAACACATTATTTTTCTTCCTTCTCAATATTATAGTAGGAATAAATCTGATTTTAGTACCAAGCCACGTTTCCGTTAAATATATGAAAAATATATTATACTAACCGTCTGTGACTTCTCTTTTGATGTCCCTTCTTATTACGACATGTTTCAAGACTCTTGTCCCATTGTCAAGCATAAAATTTGTAGGACATATCAGATATGTTTGTCAAACGTTAAAAACCATGTCATAATGACCACAAATAACGGATTATTAAAATAACAGACTATACTAATTTGTAACTTGAATACGCGCATCGGGCGAACAGTGTACACTGCACAGCGACCCACCGCGCATTAACCGCAACTGATTCTAGTTATCTCAATATCTCAACGCGGTGTCATACAATACATTATACTTGAATAGTAATTGGTCGTTCAAAATGTGTGGCTTGGTATTAGTGTCCCTGAACGCTTTGTACACCTCAAATTCCTCGAGTGTGTTCATATAACGTCCTTTACTGCAAAAGTGGAGGGGTTTTAAATTAGTTCTGAAATCAGTATAACTATGATTTTCATTAATAAGATGTTTGGCGAAACTTGATTTGATAGTATCATAGTTACGACGGATAGTGGGTGGTTTGTGTTCATTGAATCTTTTGAGAAAACCACGGCCCGTCTGGCCCACATAGAAACGTCACAATCATTGCATGACAATTTATAAATGCCCGTTTTATTCTCAATACAAGTAGATTCGTGGGTACGAAGATTATTTAAGATATTATTTGTAGTCTTGTAAGTGACTATGATATCAGTGTTTTTGTTTATGAGAGATTTTAAAATGTTCGGCGTGAAATTGGTATATGTTGCGGCGATATATCTATGTGGCTTTTTCTCCCGTGCAGTCATTGATAATTGGTTAATGGTCCTTATTCTATTTTTATGTTTCTTGAGAATATTGTTTACGACGTTGGTATTGTAACCATTTGCGACTGCGATATATTTGATGGTATTTAACTCGGTAAGAAAATCTTTGTTATCAAGGGGTAAAGATAAAAGTCTATGTATCATGCTGTGAAACGCAGCCATTTTTTGCGATATGGGATGAAATGACGTGGCGTGTATCACGGTGTCTGTCGTCGTTGGTTTTCTGTATATATTAAAATGTAAATTATTGTTGGTGTTTTTTGTGATTATCAGATCTAAGAAGTTTAGTTGTCCATTGTCCTCATGTTCCAAGGTGAATTTCATATGTTTGTTAATATTATTTAGATAACCGTGTAAACGATCAATCTGCCGCTGTGTACCTTTATAAATTAAGAACGTGTCATCGCCATATCTACCATAAAATATAATATTGTTGCTATGTATATCATTCTCAAAGATATAGGAATTCTCGAAGTAATTTAAGTATATATCTGCAAGAAGGCTTGATAGAGGTGAACCCATAGCTAATCCTTCTCGTTGGCTGAAATATAATTTGTTATGGGTAAAGTAATTTTGGTCAAGGAGCAACTTTAATAACTCAATCAATTCATGTATACTTTTGATATCTAATTTTTTGGTATTTATAAGATTCTTCTTCAGTAACTGTAGAGTATCGGATATCGGTATATTTGTATATAAGTTAACGATGTCAAGGGACGCCATTTTATATGAAGGTTCGATTTTTAGTTTTTTAACCTTATTAACAAAGTCAATGCTATTAGTTAAGCTGTAGTTATTCTCCAATATTATATTCTGTTTGATTATGTTGAGTAGTTTTTTGGTGGTTTTATAATCAATATAATAATTTAATAATTTAATAATCACATAATCATAATCATATAATAATTTATCATAGTCACTTACAAGACTACAAATAATATCTTAAATAATCTTCGTACCCACGAATCTACTTGTATTGAGAATAAAACGGGCATTTATAAATTGTCATGCAATGATTGTGACGCTTTCTATGTGGGCCAGACAGGCCGTGGTTTTCTCAAAAGATTCAATGAACACAAACCACCCACTATCCGTCGTAACTATGATACTATCAAATTAAGTTTCGTCAAACATCTTATTAATGAAAATCATAGTTATACTGATTTCAGAACTAATTTAAAACCCCTCCACTTTTGCAGTAAAGGACGTTATATGAACACACTCGAGGAATTTGAGGTGTACAAAGCGTTCAGGGACACTAATACCAAGCCACACATTTTGAACGACCAATTACTATTCAAGTATAATGTATTGTATGACACCGCGTTGAGATATTGAGATAACTAGAATCAGTTGCGGTTAATGCGCGGTGGGTCGCTGTGCAGTGTACACTGTTCGCCCGATGCGCGTATTCAAGTTACAAATTAGTATAGTCCGTTATTTTAATAATCCGTTATTTGTGGTCATTATGACATGGTTTTTAACGTTTGACAAACATATCTTATATGTGCTACAAATTTTATGCTTGACAATGGGACAAGAGTCTTGAAACATGTCGTAATAAGAAGGGACATCAAAAGAGAAGTCACAGACGGTTAGTATAATATATTTTTCATATATTTAACAGAAACGTGGCTTGGTACTAAAAACAGATTTATTCCTACTATAATATGAATACAGTTAGTCGAACAAATCTAGTACGAGAATTTCAAAACGTTAAAACCAAACTCCACTAAACTATTTTGCACATCAAATTTAATAAATCTTGCTTGAAACACGGTGTCACACCAAACTATGCTACCATACATATGAAATGCTCAAATATTGCTGACAGAAAAACAAAAAAGCATGCTGAAACATATAGAATTAAAGAGGAATTAAAATCCCTTTACATCAAGAAAGCTTATTTAAACTCAAAATTATATTAAACACATTTGAAGTTACTAGACAGCACACATCCTGCCCCATTGGAATACTATCTTGACTTTATAAACAGAGATATACAACAGATTACTTATCGCATGCGTATCACACAGGCAAACAAACTTCAAAGATTAATAAACGATCAGTTACAGACAGTTGATAATATTAAACATAAACAAACATTCTATACACGACTACAGAATTTAACTTCCATCAAATTAAACTCAGACGAAACTGAATTACTAAATAAAGGTTTGAAATATAATTTACCAGTACATACATCCAATTTTAGCCGCAAACATATCATTGCAGAAATTTTAAACGCCGAAACTGTCGTCAAAGCGATATCTGACCAACAAGAACAAAATAAGGTTCGGTTTTTAATAAATGATAAGTTTAATAAGATTATTGAAAGACATAACATCAATAAGAACATTCGCTGTTTTTTCAGCCAATTATAACAAAGAACGAAAAACTCTAATTAATCTCAAAAAGAAATTAACTGATACCACGCTTTAGTTACTAAAGCAGATAAAGGCAACACTGTAGTTATCATGGACACGAATATTTATAATGAGAAGATACAAGATTTTATAGCAGACAATAACATAGTTAGATTAACTTCTGACCCTACAGAACAATATACTAAGAGTCTAA
This sequence comes from Magicicada septendecula, assembly GCA_034769895.1. NCBI lineage: Eukaryota > Metazoa > Arthropoda > Insecta > Hemiptera > Cicadidae > Magicicada > Magicicada septendecula. Next base: position 529,656,347 of record CM068368.1, read on the forward strand.
ATCAATGTATAAATAAATGCATACATCTATTTGATGAACAGACTAGGAGACATTTGAAACCTATCAACGCAAAAGCGCCCTTGTTAACAGGATTACCGAAGTTGCATAAAGAAAATACCCCTATAAGACCGTTAGTGAATTTTACCACTGCCCCGGGTTATAAAACCACCAAAAAACTACTCAACATAATCAAACAGAATATAATATTGGAGAATAACTACAGCTTAACTAATAGCATTGACTTTGTTAATAAGGTTAAAAAACTAAAATCGAACCTTCATATAAAATGGCGTCCCTTGACATCGTTAACTTATATACAAATATACCGATATCCGATACTCTACAGTTACTGAAGAAGAATCTTATAAATACCAAAAAATTAGATATCAAAAGTATACATGAATTGATTGAGTTATTAAAGTTGCTCCTTGACCAGAATTACTTTACCCATAACAAATTATATTTCAGCCAACGAGAAGGATTAGCTATGGGTTCACCTCTATCAAGCCTTCTTGCAGATATATACTTAAATTACTTCGAGAATTCCTATATCTTTGAGAATGATATACATAGCAACAATATTATATTTTATGGTAGATATGGCGATGACACGTTCTTAATTTATAAAGGTACACAGCGGCAGATTGATCGTTTACACGGTTATCTAAATAATATTAACAAACATATGAAATTCACCTTGGAACATGAGGACAATGGACAACTAAACTTCTTAGATCTGATAATCACAAAAAACACCAACAATAATTTACATTTTAATATATACAGAAAACCAACGACGACAGACACCGTGATACACGCCACGTCATTTCATCCCATATCGCAAAAAATGGCTGCGTTTCACAGCATGATACATAGACTTTTATCTTTACCCCTTGATAACAAAGATTTTCTTACCGAGTTAAATACCATCAAATATATCGCAGTCGCAAATGGTTACAATACCAACGTCGTAAACAATATTCTCAAGAAACATAAAAATAGGATAAGGACCATTAACCAATTATCAATGACTGCACGGGAGAAAAAGCCACATAGATATATCGCCGCAACATATACCAATTTCATGCCGAACATTTTAAAATCTCTCATAAACAAAAACACTGATATCATAGTCACTTACAAGACTACAAATAATATCTTAAATAATCTTCGTACCCACGAATCTACTTGTATTGAGAATAAAACGGGCATTTATAAATTGTCATGCAATGATTGTGACGCTTTCTATGTGGGCCAGACGGGCCGTGGTTTTCTCAAAAGATTCAATGAACACAAACCACCCACTATCCGCCGTAACTATGATACTATCAAATCAAGTTTCGCCAAACATCTTATTAATGAAAATCATAGTTATACTGATTTCAGAACTAATTTAAAACCCCTCCACTTTTGCAGTAAAGGACGTTATATGAACACACTCGAGGAATTTGAGGTGTACAAAGCGTTCAGGGACACTAATACCAAGCCACACATTTTGAACGACCAATTACTATTCAAGTATAATGTATTGTATGACACCGCGTTGAGATATTGAGATAACTAGAATCAGTTGCGGTTAATACGCGGTGGGTCGCTGTGCAGTGTACACTGATCGCCCGATGCGCGTATTCAAGTTATAAATTAGTAAATTAGTATAGTCCGTTATTTTAATAATCCGTTATTTGTGGTCATTATGACATGGTTTTTAACGTTTGACAAACATATCTGATATGTGATACAAATTTTATGCTTGACAATGGGACAAGAGTCTTGAAACATGTAATAAGAAGGGACATCAAAAGAGAAGTCACAGATGGTTAGTATAATATATTTTTCATATATTTCCTTCTCAATGTTTTGTATATAGTGATTATTTCATATATTTTTCGTCCATTCCTTATTAAACTTCCATCATATCGGAATATAACTTTATCTATAGTTTGTTTACTAATTTCTACATATATTCTGCTGGTTTTTTTTATCTTAGTCTGTTTCTTTTATATTTATTATATTTTCGATATCAAACGTTATCAATCGATATCATGGCATTGTGGCATTATCATAATTTGTTTAAATTGAGGTGGTTTATTATATATAATTACTTATCAAATGTTTTTCCTAGCTCTTTGAACCGTATTCATTAACTTTCGTACCTAACCTTTATGTTATGAGTGGTTATATAGTGTTATTGGCTGTTAGGCCTTTTATTGTATATGAACCTACCTTTGATTATAACTGGTGAACAACTATTACATAAGTTCATACATATAATCAAATCTTAACTATTAACATTTACACAAATAATTATTCTTTTCATAACTAATAACAATATTATCTTGATCTATGGATCACATATAAGAAAATTGAGATCCATTAACACTAACTAACTGTTTCCCACATCCTTCTATAACAGTAATTGAATAATACATTTTGCTTCATTACTTTCCATTAATTCAACAAGTAATTTGCATAATATAACATAAACTTTAACATAACATTCATTGTCACAAAATAATATCATTTAATTCATAATCCTTACTTACTATTGCTATAAGGTAAATTATTGTCTCGCTTTTATTTAATTTCATTGTCATTTACTTTGACATTTTCTGTACTAGTTTCCTTCTTACAATTCTCATCAGTATAATATTTATTTACTTTTCACTGAACATGGATTTCTTACTATTGTCTATTTTACAGGTTTGTTTTTTATTGTTATCTCTACCTTGCATCCTTATTCATTTTTTATATATAATTATAAATGTATTTATTAGACCTTTGTATTATCATGGGAGTTAAATATTGATTTACTTATTATTTTGCTAATATTCTATTTATGTAACCTTGAGGACTGCGTTTCTGTTGCGTTACATATGCTCCCCCTCCTAAAAAAGTTTATTTTACCTGAATGAAGTTTAGGTCAAGTAAACTTGTCTTTTTCACATGCCCTTTTCTTCATATCAACATTAATGGTTAACGATGGGATTCTCAATGTAACTTTGTTAGACTAGTATTCATAATTCTTTATTTAATAACATTTCATTATTTCTATTAACATTCTTGATCATATTTAATTTCTGTAAACAGTATTTGTTGATAGTTGGCTACAATATTCAATGATACTTTAGGTTCACATCTCTTCTACTTTTAATTACTGCAATCACTGTATTTCTCAATTATTCTTCTGTGAGCTATTTTCCTTCTGTTTTCTTGTCATACTTTTCTGGAATCTGAGGTCATTCTTGCAACGATTCTAATATTCCTTAAATATTTAATTTCCCTAACAATCCCTAATATGTGCGTTGGTACAGTTCAGAGAGGCACTGTTTGGCTTCATACTCTGCTGTCCACACTACACCTTAATATAGTACTGCTGGAATTCATCTACAGTCAGCTATAAAAATATAATAATCTCCTAATAATCTTCTTAATTAATTAATAATAAACATTTGGGAATTTTTTACATTGTTGCTTTTATATTTATTTATTCCTATCTTTCATACTTTGTGATTCCATTTCATTTTCCTTAAACATTTTTTGATAATAATTCTGACAGTTATCATTTGTAATTATTTTTGTTTTTCTTTCTTGTTGTGATAATAACGCTAAGCATCCTCTTCATTTGTTCTTCTGATCTCAATGTTTTCTAAATAGTAATTGTTTTGATTATTACTATTACTGTATTTCTGAGTAGTTACAGTCATTAGCTCAACTATTATTTTTCTTATCTTATTTCATTACTTTGGCTGGTTATATTTCAATGAATTATGTTGATCATTAAAAATTTTTTTTTCGTTCTTTTTAATATTACATTGGTCACAATTAATCGTTTATTGAGGTTGTTCTTTTCACTTGGCAATGCGGTAGGTGTTTTAGTCTATAAAATAGGTTATTTACCTTCTGTCGACGTTTCTTAAAATCCTTTTAGGATGACTCGAGTTTCGACACCATTTGGTGTCATCATCAGATCAGAATATGAATTAAGTTAAAACATCTTGATGCATGTGCATCTCGTCAGATATTTAAAAAATTAAAAACAACACATAACATTATATAAAACAATAAATAAACTATATCACAATAAAATAACATTAACAAAAGAATATAAAAACAACGCGGCCGCAAACGAACCTGTACAGGAACGCACCCCACGGTAAGACTCTTAAGACTCTTATTTTATTGTGATATAGTTTATTTATTGTTTTATATAATGTTGTGTTGTTTTTAATTTTTTAAATATCTGACGAGATGCACATGCATCAAGATGTTTTAACTTAATTCATATTCTGATCTGATGATGACACCAAATGGTGTCGAAACTCGAGTCATCCTAAAAGGATTTTAAGAAACGTCGACAGAAGGTAAATAACCTATTTTATAGTCTTAATCGTTTCTGGAGGCAAGAAAAATGTTTAAGGTGTTTTAGGTCATATTATTCTTCTTTTATTATTTTGCATAGGTATACTTGATATAAAAAACTTTTTTTTTTATCTTGGGGTTCCATGATTCCTTATTCATAATATTGCTTCGTAGATATGTAGTAATAATTCTGGTTTTCTTCTGTAATCTTGGGGTTTGTTATTAACTCTTCTTAATACCTTTTTCATAACTATATTTTAATTCAGACTTACTTCATTTTGAATGACATGTTTTATATTTATATAATATTGTTCAAAAAATTCCTTTTATTTACAAGTGTTTTCTCTTCAAAATTGGTAATAAGTTGTTCTTATTTAGATTTAGAATTTATTGGATTTTCTTCAAATTCAAATTCTTTTAATTCCAAGTGTTTTCTCTTCAAAATTGGTAATAAGTTGTTCTTATTTAGATTTAGAATTTATTGGATTTATTCAAATTCAAATTCTTTTATGGTAATAAGTTGTTCTTATTTAGATTTAGAATTTATTGGATTTTCTTCATTAAATATTTCCGTCTGTCTTGTCAATTGGCTGCCTGGTCAGTTTTCATCAAATCAGTCCCATTTTTCTGGTTGACTACTTTTTTTTCTAACCATGGTCCATCACTTCGACTGCACCCGTTGTCCGGATTACTGCAGTGTTCATACCAATTTTTACACTTGATAAATATCTTTCGCGTACCTGGTACCGTAACTCGGCTGATGTAAAGTCTTCATTTAAGTCAGGATATTCAGTCATATTTAGCTCCCTTTGAATTATCAGGTATCGTATCTCCTCTATTCTAACATAATTACTGGTATATTCTACCCTTCCTTTCCCTTTGATATCTGGACTATTTACTAAATGTTTTATGGGTATCTTCCGTATTAACGATATAATTGATTTGGTCATACACTCTTTAATCGTTGATATTTTCAAATAATATTTAAATTTATTTAAGGTTTTTGTGATTGTTCTATGGTGGGTTATTTTGGTTATTTTCATAACGTTTCTTTTATAATTCCTACCTTTACATAACTCCCTTCGTTCATTAATTGGGATGTTAAACGCACTAATTAATCCACCTTTCCTCATCTCCATTTCTTCTTTGGTATTGACTATTTTCTTTCTCCATATTTTCCTTATTCTCTGGATATTCTCTTCTATGGTCAGATTTACTATAATACCTTCGGAAGTGCTGTCTAATGTTTTAGACATATTCTTTAAACACCTCTCCATTTCTTTATTTGTCTCCTCCTTGTATTTATCCACTTCTGGGCTAAGTGTGTTATCATTTTCAAACTTCCCTTCGAAAGTTTCCATTATCTCATTATTGAACTGCTCCTTCTTATCCTCAATCCGCTTTAAACCTGCTTCGTTCATTTTCTCAATTCTTTCATCCATTCGCCTTAAATTTTCTTCGTTTCTTTGTATGATTTCTGCCTTCATTTGTTTTAAACCCTCATTATTCCTATCTAACCTTTCGTAAATTTGGTTTAATCTTTCGTTATTCCTATCGAATTTTTCATTCATTAGTTTTGAGGTTTCTTTAATTTCCTCATTTGTTTTCCTAAAATTCCCCTTGTTTTCCTCATTCGTTTTATCGAATTTTTCCTCCAGTCTCTTCGAATTTACCAATAGTAGTTTAAACATCTCCTGCATACTCAAGTCTTCTTTTTGGTTGGGCTTATCTGGTTGATCCCCCTGGGCATCTTCTTCAATTACTTCCTTTTCCTTGTCCGTAATTATTTCAGTTTCCGTTATTTCTTCTGTCTGTTGTTCCATTTCACTGTCTGTGATTACTTCTATTTCTTGTCCTTGTTCACCTTCTTTTTTTCCGTATCTTCTGCCCTCATCTTTGATCTACCTCTGGTATTATGCATGTTTATTCTCCCACAGTTGCCTGCTCTGGTTTAGTAAAATTAATATTATTATAGTTACTTAACTTAAGCCCTACACGAGTTGAGCGCCAATTTGTATTGCTTCAAATGCTGGTGTGTGTTGATTTATTTTGATTATCTATCTTAATTTATGTTTCCCTAACGCCTCACATTGTTGGACGCCAATTTGTATTGCCTCTTTGCTCTTATGGTCACGGGATTCTCGTTATTTCTGCCCCAACGTTGCTGGCGTCAATTTGTATTGGAGCCGAGTACGTGTGTCTCGTTCGTGTCACACAATGTAAACCAATTTGTTAATAGGAACGGGTATGATCCTCTGTCTCTCCTCTCTTCGGTCGTGTCAATTTAATTCAATTTTTTAGATATCTGGAGTTGGGGACTATAGTAATTTCGTTAACTAATATTAGCTTATCTCTCTAAGTAAAATACCAGTGATAGTGTGATTGTAACTTAAGTAATTAGTGTTTTATTCTATAATTTCGCTCAGCCCTAGTATACCTCGAAGAGAATTATGTAAATTTCATATTTTAATGCTCTTCTCTTTGGTGTCGGAGAATTCCGCAACAAGCGCTGCAGTTCCAGGACAACAAAACTTATAGGTTAATTCACTGTTTACGGTAACCAATTATTATATACTTAGTCAGTTACTTTTTATTCCCAACTCATTAAATAATACCCCAAATAATAAGATTTTGCAACTATACAAGGTTTCTTTATTTATTCACTCCTTCAACATTAAATAAGATAGGTTCCAATTGGCATACAAAAGGCTATAGATTGCGTGAATCGATTATTGTTCGGTCCAATACTTTATTTTATATTCAGTTATATAATTTGTTTTTTTTTATAATTAACTTAATTCAGGGTGTGAAGGTTCTTGTAACTGTGGGGAAGATTAAAAATACATAGATAAGAATGCAAGATTTACAAATTTGAAGTGTTGCGTTGTTAATATGATTTATACAATTATAATTTACCAGACTAGAACGAAGCAACTCGGGTAGGCAGTTGGTTGATAACCTCGTCGCTCAGAATGGATATGTTGTTCGAGATTCCTTTCTTCGGTTCAATAAAGTGGAATTCTTGTCCTGGTCACCTCGGAAATACAGCTCCCTGGGTTTATTTACGGCCAGACTGGTGGTTCTTCTGCAAGTCCTGGATCCAAATACGTTCTTCTATCGTTTGAAGTAATTAGTGATGTTCCGTGTATATAAAAGGTTATGAGTTCCAATGTGGTGTATATTATTTGTTGTGACACAGTTGACTCTTTGTATTGGTTTTAATATATCGTTAATTCTTTTCTGGTATAGCACAATTCAAGTCCTTCCTTGTGGAACCCAGTTATTTATTTTTATTGTGATACTGTACTATGATCTCATTTGGTTAAACTTTGCTGGCATAAGTCAAGACGATTATCATTAGAATTTTGTGGATTGTAATTGTATCAAAATAATTTAGAGTATTCGAATTACATTAAACATTTCTTTTGTTTTTTAATCTCATCACCTTCAGATCATAAAAGGCAATAATTGAAATCAACAACTTCTATTCATTCCTGTTGTCCTTAGCAACACATTATTTTTCTTCCTTCTCAATGTTTTGTATATAGTGATTATTTCATATATTTTTCGTCCATTCCTTATTAAACTTCCATCATATCGGAATATAACTTTATCTATAGTTTGTTTACTAATTTCTACATATATTCTGCTGGTTTTTTTGATCTTAGTCTGTTTCTTTTATATTTATTATATTTTCGATATCAAACGTTATCAATCGATATCATGGCATTGTGGCATTATCATAATTTGTTTAAATTGAGGTGGTTTATTATATATCATTACTTATCAAATGTTTTTCCTAGCTCTTTGAACCGTATTCATTAATTATTATTAACTTTCGTACCTAACCTTTATGTTATGAGTGGTTATATAGTGTTATTGGCTGTTAGGCCTTTTATTGTATATGGACCTACCTTTGATTATAACTGGTGAACAACTATAGCCCTTTTACATAAGTTCATACATATAATCAAATCTTAACTATTAACATTTACACAAATAATTATTCTTTTCATAACTAATAACAATATTACCTTGATCTATGGATCACATATAAGAAAATTGAGATCCATTAACACTAACTAACTGTTTCCCACATCCTTCTATAACAGTAATTGAATAATACATTTTGCTTCATTACTTTCCATTAATTCAACAAGTAATTTGCATAATATAACATAAACTTTAACATAACATTCATTGTCACAAAATAATATCATTTAATTCATAATCCTTACTTACTATTGCTATAAGGTAAATTATTGTCTCGCTTTTATTTAATTTCATTGTCATTTACTTTGACATTTTCTGTACTAGTTTCCTTCTTACAATTCTCATCAGTATAATATTTATTTACTTTTCACTGAACATGGATTTCTTACTATTGTCTATTTTACAGGTTTGTTTTTTATTGTTATCTCTACCTTGCATCCTTATTCATTTTTTATATATAATTATAAATGTATTTATTAGACCTTTGTATTATCATGGGAGTTAAATATTGATTTACTTATTATTTTGCTAATATTCTATTTATGTAACCTTGAGGACTGCGTTTCTGTTGCGTTACAATATATATATATATATATATATATATATATATATATATACAAATTAATCTCTGTTTATTTCCTAAGTCCTAAACTTACCCTTCTCTCTGTGTATAATTCTATGTTATAATAAATAATCAAACTCCTGATCTCAGTTTGTCTCAAATTCAATTATTTTTATTTACTCTTTTCTTTGACATTGATTTAATTGTATTGACATTCAATGTACCTTGTAGCTCATTTCGGTTAGATAACATGAAAAATCTTAATCTGAGGGTTAATGTAAAAGTAAAGTTAATGTACTATACAAGTCATAGTTATAAAATAAAACATCATATTTATAAATAAGGTTCAATAATTGGGTGTTGTGGATGTATGTTGAATAGTGGGTCCTTTGGATCATACAAAAGAACAATTTAAACAGGAACTCTTAATACTAATAATTATAGTGTACAAATAAAATTCATTATTATAATGTTTTATATTGTTTTTGTTATAGTGTTTCACTATAACTCGTTCTTTAAATGAAATAATGTTTGTTCAATAGTCTGCCTTAACCTTATGGAGCAATCTCACCAATCTGGTAGTTTCATTTAAGAATTCTTGCTTGATATTCAGCTTCTGGCCTTCAATTTTTTGGTATATTCAATTAAAACATTAGTCTTCTCGTTATTTCAACAGTTTTTCTTTATCATTTCATCTTGTATCTTCCATTATTTTGTATAAAAGTCCAGCAGTAAAATTAACATGTTCTGCCTCATTTCGAAAATTCTTCAACAACATACTCCTTTTTACAAAACACTAATTCATTCAGTTAAGGTCTTGGATGGAATGTTTATGGGTCACAGGTTCATTTCATATTTTATAATTAATATGATTCTATTGAATCTTATTTTTTCTTCGTCACTACCGTATATTATAAGTTTGTAACATAAGATATCACTGTTATTAATTATTGTACACTTTTTTATATCAACTATAGTTGGTTAACATAATTTATATGTTTTATTCACAGTATATTATATCACTAGGTCCGTTTCCTATTTACTTCACTCTACACTGTTTTATATTGTTTATCATTGTTCTTTTCATTATTTTATGTTATTACACTACTTAACTTTCATAATTATAGCTTACTATTAGTTTACTAGTAATTTTAATGTCACTCACATTTCGTAGCTTGAACACAAAATAACTGTTTGAGGTTCGTAGACTTCCCTCTAGTTTACTAATCTAATTCTATAATCAATGTCTTATTTCTTACATACTAAGTTGTAACATGGCATTTTGGCCTACCTGGTGCAATAACACAATTTATAATTTTTTTATGATAATAAATAACATGTTGAGTGATAGGGACAGAAATTATAAACTTAGGTAAATTTCCTGTTTGAAACGAAAACAACTGTGGCAGCACTGCTTGAGGCGTTGTATGCAGAATAATATTTTGTAAAACCAGTAAAAACAGACAGCAAATTGCGCCAAAGTCAGTTCAAGGACGAACACAAAATCTGTCAACAAAGTTATATAACTGACATCAGGCGAGCGTTACGTCAGCGCATTACACAACTAAGAATGCTGGGTGTGTCAGAGCCAGCAGCGTTGTGACACACAGTGAACAAAGACAGTCTCATCTCATCACCACTCGCGAGTGGTACACATAAATCGCGGGCCTGCAATCTAAACAGTAAATACCGCATAACTACACTAAAATGTAACATTTTATATATTTCTTCTAGACAATCGTTTATAACCATGAAATAGAGACAGTGAGTGGAAATTAATTAACATTTCGGCTGTAAAAATGTGAAGTGTTTGGACCAACATACCGTAAGCCACGAGGTGATGCCGCAATAGCAGGAAAGTAGACATTTTATTTTAGATCTTTCAAAAATACTAAATTCACTTTTCACAATTGAACTAAATAAATAAACTGTACAGTATGACATAATATGGGTATGTGTTTGCGTGAATGTGTGTGTGTAGGTACCTATCTTAGTATGATGACAAAGTGCTGGTTTATGTTAAGATAAAATAGTAATTTTAAAGTAATAACTTTCTGTATTAATTTCTATGTGTCACAAGGGTAATTGGCCTTCTAATTATGTTATTTGAAGAAAGTTCGATGTAAAGCAAACTATGTGTTGGTTGCATAATTTTTTTATAGAATGGTTAAATTCATTTGGTTTGTTGTTTCTATAATAATTAAATTCATTTTGTTCAAATTATAGTATAAAAGTAATGGGAGATGGGAATTAGCAAATAAATTGAAAAGTATTCGTAAACCTTCAAGGTGTGTTGTTCATTTGCGTTTACCCATTTCTCTCTGCTAATAAGTACACCTGACGAAACCCTGGTTCACGAAAAGTAGTAAAACATTCAAATTACACAGTAATAAATTTATTTTAAAGCTAGTATCACTTCAATGGCGCCCGTTAACATGGACTTTGTAAATTAGTATAATAAAAATTTACAAACAGGTCGAAAAAATGGCAGAGGGAAATATGAACGCAGATTTAGGTAGAGGTAGCGTAGAAGAATCAATTTTAAATGTCACGCAAGATCATATGATAACAACCAATGATTTTGTTGGTGAAAGTGTTGAAACAAATGTAGACGAAACTGTAGTAGCGGGGAGTAGTAGAGACGAGGGGGTAAATATATTTAACCAATTAGCATTGATGATGGAGATGATGTCAGGAGTGAAAAAAGAAATGTCAGGAATGAAAACTGAGATTAAATCAGAAGTAAATTCTATAAATGTTAAACTAACTGATTTAAATAACGAGTTTATAAATGTGAGGAGCGAATTGAAAGCGAGTGAAATATATATGAATAGTCGTTTAGAAAGTATGAGTGAGGTTATTGTTGGAGTGAAAGATGTGTTGACTAGTGATATCAATAAGATACAAACTGAGATGAAAAATGATATCAAAATAATTAACGAGAAACAAAAAGAGAAAACGTTAGAAACAAATAAAAAATTTGACACATTGACAAGTAAATTTAATGATAAAATTAAAAAGCAAAATGACAAAATTGACTGTAATGTTCAATGTATAATTAAGTCAAACGAATGTGAACAAATCAAACGAGCTAGTGAAATACAAGAAAGTATAAATGATGAATTCAGAAGTAACTTTGAACAAGTTGACGCAATTAAAATTAATGTGACTAGTTTAAAGAATAAACAAGCAGAACATGAGCGTGAAATAGTTAAAGTCAGAGAAGATTTGAATGTAACCATTAACCAGAAATTAAGTAATGTGAGTGAGAGAGTGAATGTGGAAGTAGAATTAGGATATTTTAGTAATGAAAGTAGGGGAGTGAACCCCATACAATTTTTGAACTCTATAAAAAGTTTTAATAAATATAACCAAGAAAGTTGGGAGATGAAGTTAGTAAGAATTTTAAAGTACTTTAAAGGGGATGCTAAAATATGGGCGGATGCTCATAACGATAACTGGGTAGATTTTAATGAGTTTGAGCAAGCATTTAGAAATAAGTACTGGTCAGAAGAGAAACAAGAGGGGTTACGTAGTACCATAATGGGATGGGGCAATTTTGATATTAAGCACATGAGTATTACATCGTATGTGACGAGACTATATAGTCAAGTTAAATATTTAGAACCACAAATGCCTCTTTCATCCTTTATTAGATACATCAGTAAACATTTACCCAAGGACATACGGTCCACAATCAGAACCCGGGATTTTGCCAATATCGCAGAGTTAGAAAAAATATTAGAGGCATACCAGAGTATGAAAGAGGAAGAGGATAATAAGTATCAGTTTAGAGTTAGGGAATCGAACCAAACAAATACTGAAATAAGACAACCAGACCATTTTATTAGTAATGTGAGTAGATCAAGGGAGGGGGCGTGGTTATGTCCAAACCCTAGTTGTGGAGCCAGTAATTATAATGGGTCGCGGAATCAATGTTACCGGTGTCAGGGTCCGAGGAGTAGTGCCCAAGGGAGAGTAGAGAATTATAATAGGGGTGGCGATCACTTTAGAGGGAATCATAGGGGGAGAGGTTTTACTAGTAATCGAGGAGTATCAGGAAATTTTAATCATAGAGGTAGAGGGGGATATGTTAGTAACCAAAACGAAACTCGGGGCGTGGAAGTACCAGCTCATAATCAAAACAGTAGGGGTGTTTACAGTGAACCACCACCTTCACGTCCGTTAAACTAATAAGGGCGGTTGAAAAAGAAAGCCCCCAGCCGTCTAGTAATCACATGACAATAGGGTCACTAATTACCAATATACATAATGATTTATCGGACGAAGAAGCGGGTGAGAGTAATAATGTTTTCGGGATGGCAGAATTTGAAGCCAAAGTGTTTAATTCTAAATATATTTTTCTAGTAGATTCAGGGAGTGAACTGACTGCTGTAGACGATAAAATGTTTGAAAAAATCAAAAATCAGACTACAGAAACAATTCCACAATTACCAGTACTGGGAATTAGTGTTATAGGAGTAACGGGTGTTCGCAGTAAAAAGGTAACTAAACAAATAATGCTACAATTAAAAGTAAATGAGAACACAATAAATGTACCTTTCTTAGTTATTCCAGGACTAAATATGGGAGCTATAATAGGTAATGATTTTTTAAATAATTTTCAGGTAGAGTTAAACTATTACACACAGACTATGAAATTAAATAATAATAATAATATAGTTGAAATACCATTCATACAAAAGAAAACTGTAGGAATGAAAGCTTTAAAAATAATTAGTAAGGGAATGTTAATTTCTGACAATGATATAAATGAGTGTAGACCCTTAATGATAAATTATTGTAACTTGAGAGTAAATAATAATGAGTTATTTGACAATGAAAATAATTGGGAGGAGAAAATGAATAAAATCTTATATCAAGAGGGGGAATTTAGCTATCAAGACAGGGAGAAAATAGTACTAATAATAAACAAAAATAAATCAGTTTTTTCAGATGAACCCGGTTTAGTAAAGAATTTTAAAGGTAAATTAGTCGTGAAAGAAAAAACACCCTTTGCACCTAAAACCTATCCGGTACCATACTCCAAGAGGGGTTTAGTACAGGAGGAAATAAATAAAATGTTGAGGGAAGGTATAATAGAAAAATCTACATCACCATATTCCAACCCTTTAGTAGTGGTGACAAAGAAAGATTTATCGATAAGATTATGTTTAGATGCAAGACAAGTAAACAGAATAATTGTTCCAGACAGAGAATCACCGGAACCTGTAAGCGAAATTCTGCAACGTTTTAGTGGGACCAAATACATCACCACCTTAGACTTGACTGCAGGCTACTGGCAGATAGAACTGGAAGAGGAGTCTCGGCAGTATGTGGCCTTTCTTTACAACGGTAGGAATTACCAATTTCGTCGACTACCATTTGGACTAAATGTAAGTGTTTCAATTTTTATCAAATGCCTGGATTATGTGCTAGGGAGAGAGATTTTAGAATTCACAACCGTTTATGTAGATGATATAGTAATTACATCACCAGACATTGATACACACTGTGAAAGGTTAGATAGGGTACTAAGTAGACTGCATGAGTATGCCATAACAGTTAAGTTTAAGAAGTCAGAATTTTTGAAAGAACAAGTTAATTTTTTAGGACATATAATTTCAGCAAGGGGTATCAGTACAGACCCTAAGAAGGTAGAAATAATACAAAATTTTCCGATACCAAAAAATGTTAAACAGTTGCAAAGTTTTTTAGGCTTGTGCAATTATTATAGGCAGTTTGTAGACAAATATTCATATTTAACAGTACAATTGGGACATTTATTAAATAAAGACAATCGATGGCGGTGGAATTTAAAAGATCAAAATATATTCGAACTGATAAAAAATGAATTCTTAAACACAGTTATTTTAGCTCATCCTGATTTCTCAGATCCATTTTATATACACACAGACGCGTCAGACATTGCATTGGGAGTAGAGTTGTTTCAGTTAGATGGGAGTGATAACCACCGAGTAGTAGCTTTTGCAAGTAGGTCTCTATTAAGTAGTGAAAAGAACTACACTACGACGGAGAAGGAGGCGTTATCAATAGTTTTCGCCTGTAGAAAGTTCAGAACATACTTGCTAGGAAATAAGGTAATCATAAGGTCCGACCATCAAGCTTTAACGTTTTTAAAGAACTGTAAATTAACTCATGGTAGGTTAGTGCGGTGGATGCTAATATTACAAGAATATGACTTAACAATTGAGTATTGTAAGGGTAAAGAAAATACAGTAGCTGATGTCCTATCCAGAACAGATTTTGATAATAATACCGAAGTAGACATAGCAAATACATATAAAATATTTATAGTAAAAGAAGTAGATATGAAAAAATTAATAAATAACTTAGCCGCAGAACAAGAGAGAGACACCGAACTTAATAAAATAATATTAGCTTTGAGTCAAATACCCAATGTACCTCATAAGTGGGAGAAACATTTTAGTTTGTTTAATAAACACTTATTTCATCGGGCAAATGAACAGGGAGATGATTGGAAGCTGTGTATCCCTAAAGTCATAATACCTGAAGTAGTGAGAGATTGCCATCTAAGGTATGGTCATATAGGCCCCAAGAAATGTAGTGACATATTAAAAGAATCATGTAAATTTAATAATATGGAAAGAACGGTGCGTAAAATATTACAAACATGTGAAATTTGTCAGATAGCTAAAGTAAACAATCGTAAACAGGAGGGTTTAATGTAGCATGTAATGCCAGACAGTCCTTTAGCATTAGTTGCTGTTGATTTATATGGCCCATTACCCAAAGGTCGAGGAGGGGTAAACTATTTATTTGTTGTATTAGATGTTTTTACTAAGTTTGTAAAACTATACCCGATTAAAAAGGCAACATCATCAGTGTTGGCTAGGAAAATAGTAAATGAATACCTTGTTGAAGTAGGTAAGCCTCAAGTAGTGTTATCAGATCATGGCTCGCAGTTCACCAGCAACACCTGGCGGGAAACTTTAGGTTGGGAAAATATTTTAGTTAAACATACATCAGTGTATCATCCACAGTCAAATCCAAGTGAACGGGTTATGCGGGAGTTAGGGAGAATGTTCAGAACCTTTTGCCATAAAAAACATTCTTTGTGGGCTACTTTTGTGTGCAAGATAGAGTGGTATATTAACAATAGTTTACATGAATCCACTAGTTACAGCCCATGTGAGTTAATGTTTCAGAGAAGGCCGTCACGCATATTAGAAGAGCTAGTAAAGTTTCCAACCCGGACGGAGATACCACATGGTAGGAAATTGGTAATCGCGAGGGAGCGCCTGCTGAGTAAGGCTGAACAACGGAAACGGAGACATGACCGGAATTTAACACCCATACAATACGAGGTAGGACAACTAGTATTAATAAAAACTCACGATCAATCATCAGCATTGGACAAAGAAATTAAGAAATAATTTCTATTGTATGACGGTCCATATGAGGTTAGCCACGTGAAAATGGAGAATACTTATATTTTAATAGATTTGCAAACTCGAGAAATAAAAGGAACTTATAATGTGACCCAATTAAAAAAGTATTATCTAGCTGAGTGATGATGGATGTATTTGTGAATATTAAAGTTTTCATACATAAACAGACATTTTTATATTCTATTATTATAAATTGTTATTATTGTTTATACACACATTATGTATTTTATGTAAATGGACATTAAGATGGGGAAAGTTAAGAAAGAAATGTATGATGTTAGAACACCACCAAGACTAGAAATGTCATGTAATTTAAATTATTAATTTTATTTTTAAAAAGCATATTATACTTGTGATTCCCCAACTTTTCGGGCGGTCACGGCCTCACTGAACCTTGACCGTGGAATTGGTTTAGCTTTAACAGCTATGGTTGGGGCTCATTGCGTCACGTTCTGCCATAACTGGCCATAGCTGTTATCGTTGTAAAGGTGTACTTTGAAATTGATGGGGGGGTGAAATTGATGGGGAATCACCAAACTTTGGAACAGCGGCTGCCACTCTGCCCGCGTAGGGGTAGCAAGACAGGTGGTAGAACCGTTTAAGGGTGCATAATTATAGACAAAGATATATTGATATCTATACCTTTTTAAATGTAATGCAGAAGCAAGGACATGGAGATGTCACATTCCTCCATAACTTCAGTCCTTGTGGACGCAACTGGACGCCACAGTCCAGGGGGGGTTATAGTGTGTGTGGCTGGGAGGTTACCCCAGGTGGGTAACGATTGAAAAATTTGTTTGTTGCATTTTAGTAATGATGACTCGCTATTAAATACTTTTATTAAAATTTGAAAAAATAGATGCACTAGATATTCTATATATTGTGTTTATTATGTCTTATTGTGTTGAATGTATGTAGTATGTTAGGAATAAGGATTATAAAATATAATAATAAGTTTTCAGGGTTTAAAGATTCTTGCTAAAAATGAAATAAATTTTTCGGGAAAAAAAAATTTGAGAAACGAATTAACAAAAGTAAAGTGAGTTTAAAGGATAATTTTATGATTTTATATGCAAATGTAATGATGTAAAGTATGTAACATTTTAAATACAAATTGTTTATTTTAAGATGATAGTAACAGTGTGTGAATTATTAATGTACTATGTTTTCTCATGTTATATTGTGTTTGTTAGTGTAAGAGAATTTTATGAATTTAGATATTTTAAGTGCATTTTAAATCGGGGATGAGATAAATGTAAGATGATAATGGGAATGTTTATTTAAATTCTGATGGGAATCAGGGCAATGATTTTAAATTTTGGGATAAAGTTAACAAGAGAAAGTAAATAGCCTGGGAGTATGGAATTTTAAGTTGGGTATTATGTTGTTCTTAGGTATTCTGATATATATTAGTAATAAGTAAAAAACAAAACCAGTGCTTCTTAGCGCAAACCAGCACCGCTAGGGGGAAACAGATCAGTTGGGGATATGGTGTTGTATAAAGCCACTATTGAATATTTGATTTGTTGTTTCAGTGTTCGGTGATGCTGTGGCGGCGGACCTGAGCTGGCCAGCGCGTCAGAGCAGGGGCGTTAAGTATCTGTCTGACTCTACGGTGTTGGGATCTCGAGAGAGAAGTCCAGTATTGTCATTCAGATGCGGTCACAGTCACCGGACCAAGGGTGAGTTGATTATATTTTTGGTAAACCGTCAGGGGGGTTGTGGCGACATATCCTAGCTGATCCCTTTAGCAAGTATGAATGTGTCAATGAGGTTTTTTATGCTTCGGCATAAAATATCTCATTGAGGGGCTATTGTAACATGGCATTTTGGCCTACCTGGTGCAATAACACAATTTATAATTTTTTTATGATAATAAATAACATGTTGAGTGATAGGGACAGAAATTATAAACTTAGGTAAATTTCCTGTTTGAAACGAAAACAACTGTGGCAGCACTGCTTGAGGCGTTGTATGCAGAATAATATTTTGTAAAACCAGTAAAAACAGACAGCAAATTGCGCCAAAGTCAGTTCAAGGACGAACACAAAATCTGTCAACAAAGTTATATAACTGACATCAGGCGAGCGTTACGTCAGCGCATTACACAACTAAGAATGCTGGGTGTGTCAGAGCCAGCAGCATTGTGACACACAGTGAACAAAGACAGTCTCATCTCATCACCACTCGCGAGTGGTACACATAAATCGCGGGCCCGCAATCTAAACAGTAAATACCGCATAACTACACTAAAATGTAACATTTTATATATTTCTTCTAGACAATCGTTTATAACCATGAAATAGAGACAGTGAGTGGAAATTAATTAACATTTCGGCTGTAAAAATGTGAAGTGTTTGGACCAACATACCGTAAGCCACGAGGTGATGCCGCAATAGCAGGAAAGTAGACATTTTATTTTAGATCTTTCAAAAATACTAAATTCACTTTTCACAATTGAACTAAATAAATAAACTGTACAGTATGACATAATATGGGTATGTGTTTGCGTGAATGTGTGTGTGTAGGTACCTATCTTAGTATGATGACAAAGCGCTGGTTTATGTTAAGATAAAATAGTAATTTTAAAGTAATAACTTTCTGTATTAATTTCTATGTGTCACAAGGGTAATTGGCCTTCTAATTATGTTATTTGAAGAAAGTTCGATGTAAAGCAAACTATGTGTTGGTTGCATAATTTTTTTATAGAATGGTTAAATTCATTTGGTTTGTTGTTTCTATAATAATTAAATTCATTTTGTTCAAATTATAGTATAAAAGTAATGGGAGATGGGAATTAGCAAATAAATTGAAAAGTATTCGTAAACCTTCAAGGTGTGTTGTTCATTTGCGTTTACCCATTTCTCTCTGCTAATAAGTACACCTGACGAAACCCTGGTTCACGAAAAGTAGTAAAACATTCAAATTACACAGTAATAAATTTATTTTAAAGCTAGTATCACTTCAAAGTTTAACATTTGTACATTATATTTATGTCTACTAATAACTATTTACATTGTATTTTTCCTTTGATCATCTCTTCTGGGAATTATGGTCATCGTCAGTTATTGTTTTGTCATGGTAATTGAATTATTTAATTCCTAAATTTGCATTCCCTATTTCCCTATTATTTATTTATTATAATATTTCCCTTTTTGTTTTGATTACTTTTTATTCCTTGACCTTATTATTTATCTTTAAATAATATACTGTGTCTTCATTTCTTTATTTATTAAGTTTATTTTATTCTTCTTTGTATTTTATTACTAAAAAGATTGAGTTTATGCATATTTCACAGTGAATTTTGATGGTATACTTGTCTTTATTCTGAGGTGTAATCTTGTTATGTTACAATATATATATATATATTGCAATGTTACAACAATTCTACAAATATATTACCATGTACTCAACGCAACTAAATATGTATTACACCGGCCAGGTAGCAGGATTTTGTTTCTCATTGCGTCAAGTATATGTGGTTGCACAATAATTAATTACTTTTTAAAGAGGAGTGAGATCTTGTTGACATGAAATAAATCGTTTAAAATCGTTCAACTAATCATTCTAAGATTTATTGATTAACAGAAAAACAATATTTCAATATTAAAATTTCAAACATTAGGCACATAAATATTTACCTTTATAAGTTTTACACATATACTGTAACCTGCAATGCTATTCATAACATACCACACAAATAAACACCCATATAATCTTATTGACTAAACAAACATGTTAAACAAGTTATTTAAATTCTTTTTATTTCTGTGTGTCTGAAATTAACTCAACTTTTAAATACTGATAGCAATTCAGTTACAAACAAAATAAGATTAAGTTTCAAGAATGAGTTTGTTGTTACTATAAACAAAAATAAAATAATCTACTATTTACTTCCAATCTATTATGCACTTATACTGACACACCCAAAAATACTACAAAAGATTATTATTTCTTTACTAGATTTGCTTGTTAACTTACTCTCTTATCTAAGTATTATTTAATCTTAAAACTCTAATTGTTATATTCATATTTAAGTTCTTTCTTGAGAGCTCTCTTCACAATAAAATATAATTGTTTTTGTATCACCTGCGTATATCGCCATTACCGTTGTGTGTGTGTGTGTGTGTGTGTGTGTGTGTGTGTGTGTGTGTGTGTGTGTATGTGTGTGTGTGTGTGTGTCCAGAATCCTGAGAGTATGATGATGTTGATGATGATGATGATTCTGCTGCTGTGGATGTTGTCTCTCTAAGTTTTGTTGCTGTTAGTGATGCTCCAGCGTTCCTCCTTACATCTTGGTGTGATTGTGGTACAGTGTGTGGGTCCTGGTCGATCTGCAATCGGGCAGCGCAATGTCGTCTGTAGATTTCATGAGTCTGAGTGTCTGATCGCCCAAAGTTGCCAGTGGTATTTATACTGGTGGCGATTTGACAGGAACATTCCTGCTTTCAACAGGTTAGAGACGGTCCGTTTGCTCCAGAGCATCCTTTTTATTACACTCACTTTTTGGTTAATTATCGTGAACTTATGAACATACTCGTCACATGAGCTATCTCATTGTTTGCGTAATTATTTTCTGGTCACTCACATATACCACACCTATTAATTACTCTTTAATTACACTAGTAATTAATATTAATTAGTTAGCATCATTAATATTGCACCTCTGGAAATAAATTTTACATTACCATACTCGTTAAAAATCCCTTTACGTAATGGTGTCTTTATAATTGGCGTAAGTCTTCATTAACAGGTTTAACACAAGTAATTAGTTTATTATAATCTTGTTAAGACCTGAATAATTGGAATAAACAATTCGTAGCGCCACCCCATCTCGTCGTTCAAAACAGGTCACAGCTGGCTCACTCACACAAATGCACACATGCTGTATCTTACACGGTGACAGGTGTACGTTTTTCGACAGGTCATATTTTGTCAATTCCTGCATTTTCTTGCACAAAACTGTCTAAAACTGTTCCTTATACTTTCTATGCTAATTACATATTAAACATACCGCCCTGAGCAAATAAGCAAATATATGTATTGTTGCAATATATATATATATATATATATATATATATATATATAAAGTGACTCAAAGATAACATTATATTAAACGACTATCCCATAATAACAAAAATATCTGTAAATAGTAAATAGTTTGAGAGTGGGGGATATTTTTTGTAGAAATTATCAAACCGAATTCAAGTAAATGATTTTAAATATACATCTTAGAATGTGGAAGTCATGTATGGCTCTCCATACTGATGTCTTAATTTTCTGAGCTCTCAGATTTCCTTGATTTTACTTCCATGTTACATAAGGAAATGGAAGTATGGTCATCGCAAAAAAAATCGTGTTCGAGATAACGGCAGATTCTGATTGTACTACCATCAAAATATGAACAAAAGTCATTTTTCGAAAAGTGTCTGTGTGTGTGTCTGTGTGTAGAATGTTTTCTATGGCAAACGATAACAGCCGCAAATTCAAACAGAATCAAATAATTTTTTGCATACAGCTCTGAATTGTAGAGCACTCAAGGCCTATTGTTTTGGTGAAGATCGGTTAAGGGAAAGGGGTAGTTTACCTACAAGTTTTACGCAAGAGTAAAGTGCTTAATTTTGATAAATAAAGTATCCTGAAAAGAAGGTCATAATAATCCACTGTAGAAAGGTAGATGAAATATCTATAAATGGAAAGGGTAGTTGAAGGGGGAAGGGGTAATTTTTTTTTAAATTAAAATGGTAGTTGATGATGGAGGAAGTAAATTTTTATAAGTTTTATATGTGTAATATGTTATTGACAACAAAGATGTAGTTTCTATGGAAACATTTCATTTCACTTTAACAAAATTCTATATTTTTCATTTTAATTTAAATCATGTATGAGAGAAAATATATCGTTCGTGGCAGGCAAGCATATCTCAATTATGTAATGTTTACATTTCCATTTTTTTTTCTTACGTTTGCATGCTTTTTAAATGGAAAGTACCAAAACCCACACAACATAATGCGTGCAAGCCGAAAAGGTGCCCAGCGTGGACAGTGATTTGCTTCCTGTGGATCGCTCGCCAGTGTAATTGCACATGTTTACAGAGGAATGGTCCATAAACAGACTTTTTGTCTTTAGGGAATGAACACTCTGCAAGATGCTTAGGGTCCATGAGAGACTTGGGAGCGCTCCTTCTTTTCTGCGTATTTGTTCTGTGAAACGTACACTGTAGATTCGCAGCTTTACTCTGAGCAACGCTCCATAGGGAATATTGAAAACTTGTGTCTACTATGTACCCCCATACAGACTAAAATCTGCTCTGATGTTTTGATTACGGACATCATAATTTTAAAACTTTGGAAATGAGCACTACTTAATGGAGATCAAACATTAACTTTTACAAGCCATTAATTTTATGCATGTTTTGAAGCAATAAATGTTTTAATAAATTAATATAATCTTTGTATTTATTTCTATCATAATATAAGAATTACAAACTAATATGTGCATGTGTGTATGTATGAAAAATATATAAATATTTTTCGACTCTGGAAAATTGTTTGCTCCTCCTGGAAAATATTTTGACCTCTCTGATGGCTAGTTATTTACTAGCCTGTGTGGAATATAGCGTTATGACATGGATCAGAATGGTGGGTGTTAAACAGAAGACACAAACATATTAAGGAAGAAATGTTTTGCTAAGAAATTTATAATTATGCGTGTGAACAGAATCGTCATTTAGGAAATCAGAAGACGAATGGAAAGAAAGAAACAAAGACTCGATTTTAAAAAAGAAAAATGACCAGTATAGTATTGACAGAAAAGACTTTGATAACACTATAGACATCATTCACCCTTGGCCGATAACTCGCAGCAAGAGCCCAATTTCATTACAGGAATCAGATCGCAGCTCCCTTTGGCCAGCTCTTCGTTCAACCTACAAACATTTTATCCAAAATTACAGTCCTTCCTCATGAAGTTTGAGGATAGTCTTCACCCAACTGACAAGAGGGTTCCATTTTAGCTGATACGTAATTTCTTCAGAATTCAAGCATCCACTTATTCAATTAATATTTAAATGATTTTGAATATATATTTTAGGAAACATAAGTCATGTATGGTTCTCCATACCGATTTTTTTCTATTTTTTTTATTTAATATTTTGTGGTATTTTGATCAGAATTCTAAGTGTCCTAGAACTCTCATTTTATATCTACTTATACGTGTATATATATATATATATATTGTAACGTTACATAACCCAGTCCCAATAAAGTAACTCATGATAATAAAAGTCAGAAATGGGTAAACTAAAGCTCGCTCAAAATTTAATTATATCACTCAACATGATAAACAATTCAAGTGGTATACTGTGCAAAGTGAGTGTTAGTGTACCCATTGAGGTGAAGAACAAAAGTGAAAGTAATGTATTACCAAACTGTGTTGTATGTTTTGGAAAGGATAAAACTATGGAAGTAGGATGTAATAATACTGAATGATTTTTGTAATTTTATTTATTTATTGTAATTTATAGTGTATGGACCACCACTGGTTATACCTAAGTTAATATTATATTTTTTCAAATAATTATGTTAGATTATAAGAAAACCCAGGGTTAGTTTTAAAAGACAAAAATTTAAATACCAAAGATAATAAAAAATTAAAATAATCCTATGAAGGAAATGGCAACAGGAAGTAGTGCCGGGTATGAATACTATTCGAGACTAAATAAATAATATATAAATTTATTTAAGGATAATAAAATGATAAAATACTTATATACATTGTCATAAAAAAAAATTAACCAAAACATTATGTAAATTAAATTAGTAAAGAAACCGGAATGGAAAGGAATTATTTTTCCATAAATAATATATAAATTTATAATAATTACAAACTGCCTGCATAATAAAAATACTATGTGTTACTAAGAGTGATGAAAAATAACAAGTATTGTTAAAAAAAAAAGATATAAAAATTTTGAACTAAACCGGAGAGTTGAAGAAACGATGCGACAAAAATTATAAAAATAACCTTTTTTGGAACGTTGGAGGAGTTGAAATTAACGCAAGATTATCAAACAGAGTGACCACTATCTAATTTTACCTGATTAATCCAAATTAAATGGTTACATACGTTAATAAACAGTGGACGAAAACCTTTTGAGGATACAACATGGTTCGGCCTAGTTCTCGTTGACGATTAGAAAATACTTCAAATGAAAAGTAAATTATAACGCAAGACAGACCTCATCACAGAAAAGCGGCAATCCAGTAAGAACCATACGGAGCGAGGTAATATAAACAATTTTTCGTAATAATTCCAGAAGAAAACTCGTTTTTGAACGGTGAAATAGAACAAAAAATAATCATTTGATCATATGTTTTTATAAAGTAAACAAATATACGCTGCCCTCTTACGGCAATTCCCGGAACTACATACTACATGAAAAATAAACAAAATTATTTATTAATTTTTCGGTATTTGTAAAGCGTAGTAATTATCCATTTCTGACACTCTCGTAACACAAAGAACTTACCCTGAACCCTGGGGAATTATTAAGAATTATGTAATAATTGATGTTTTTTATTATAGCGTAATATTGGGTAAATAACAACATATATGTTTTGCTCCTTAGACTACTCTATGTTTACTCGGTAAAGTCGAGATGATGTTTTTTTCAGATAAGATTAATTGTGATACCTATATCTTGGTGGCAGGAGACAAAAGGCAATAATAAATAAAGCAATATTATTGAAAATTAATATTGAATAATCAAGTGTTATAATTTATTGTAGTGGGTAGTTATAAAAAAATTTCAGTACAACAAACAGAAGAAATCGTCTCAACTGAGTGGAAATAATGATACTTACTCTCTCTTCTGCATAAGACTGAACAACTTCCCTCCTTGACCACAAATCACACACTCTCGATTTTTCTTCAGATTGAGTAAAACAAAATAAACAAAATCCTTTATTTTACCTCTTGAAAAACAACGTCAGTTACTATAATTCAGAAGTGACGCATCTTACTTGAGGTATATAATAAAACTCTATTATATCTCACATATACAAAGGAGGAACGTTACAAATTGGCGAACCCAACATTTGGGGCTTGACTAAAGGTGTACGTTTCGCTAAGACCTCATCAAAAGCGGTACGTTACAAATTGGCGCTCAACGTAAAAGGGCGGTAATTAGAAAAGAATTTTGATATTTAAAAAAAAATATATATATCAAAAAATCTAATTATCATTGGCAGTTATGAGAAAACAAGAAATGCGATAAAGAGCTATGATACCACAGGAAACGAAAATGTCCGAAAAAGAGAGACGATTGAGTTACGCGGAATGGATGACGGTGCTATTTAAGAAATTCAGCAAAGAGATGGGATACATAGAAAAGAATACCAATGACCAAGAAAGAGCGCAAATGAGTCGCGTGAATGCGTTGGGAACACCAGACGACAAAATGACATTGAGAGAGATTTTTGATGAATTGTGGGAGTTAGATGCCAGGTGTAATAAAGAAAAGACTATTGGGACGACTAACGAAAAAGATGATAACAAGGTGGAAAGGATGACTGAAGAAGATTGGGAAAGATGGGACGATAATGAAGAACAAAAGAAAACCGAAAGAATAGGAGTATACGCCCAGGTGACAGAACAATATACTCAGGAAGATTATGAACAATGGAAACGAGAAATAAGAACACCTGAAACCCAATACAAACAGAAAACACAGAATTAAGGGAATGGATCAGGGTGATGTTTGAACTATCCCGAGAAGATATGTGTCACTGGAGGAAGAGACATAATCAAACAGAAGAAAAGGAGATTGAAGAAGGTGGACAGGAACAAGAAATAGAATTTGTTACGGACAGTGAAATGGACCAACAGACAGGTGATACAGAAGAAACCGAAATAGTTATGGATACGGAAACGGAAATAGTGGAAGAAGATGCCCAAGGGGATCAACCAGATAAACCTAACCAAAAAGAAGATATAAGTATACAGGAGATGTTAAGAATTATAATGGAAGGGAATAACAAGATCCAGGAAGATAATAAGCGAACCAATGACAAAATAGATGAAAATTTTAGAAAACAGGAGGAAGCCTTAAAACAAACCAATGAGGAAAATAAAGAGAATTTTAGGAGACAGGAGGAAAAATTTGATAAAATAATTGAAAACTCAAGGAAACAAAAGGAAACCTTGAGCGAAAAATTTGACAAAATAGACGAGAATTTTAAGAAACAGGAAGAGAACTCAAGGAAACAGAATGAAACCTTGAGGGACAGTTTAAAACAAATTGAGAAAATAAACGAAGAAAGTTTAAAGCGGATTGAGGGTAAAATGGAGAATTTCAATAAGGAGATATGGAAAACTTTCGGAGAGAAGTTTGAAAATGTTAATACGCGTATCCAAAAAGCAGATACATACCAAGAGGAGACAAATAAACAAATGGACCATAGTTCCAATAATTTGGATGAAACATTGGACAGCACTTCAGAAGGTATTAAAGTAAGTCCGAATACAGCAGAGAGGAGGAAGGAAATAGAAATTACAGAATACCAAGGTGTAATGCCATCTGAAAATAAAAATAGCCACAACAAAAAGGATGTTCAAACCGTGGAAAAGAAGACCAAGGAAATAATAAAAACAAGTAGAAAGAAAATAATAAATACCAAGGAAGAATGGGAGATGATTACAGGTGGATTAATTAATGTATTCAACCTTCCAATTAACGAACAGAGGGAGTTAATTAAGTTTAGATCCCAGTTAAAGGTGTCAACGGTGGAAGTGTATCAGACAATATCAGTCATAGCTTCAAGACGGAAGACAACATGCAAATATTGGGCAAATAATTCAGAGGAAAAAGGGAATGAAATGAGATTAAATATGAGCAAATATGTTATGTTAGAGGAGGTACAATACTTGTTAGTTAAAAAGGAACGAATTATGACGGAAGACCGGTACTTAAGTGAAAGTTTCATAGCAGCAAAGTGGGAGAGCCGGATGGTAAGAAGATTATCAAGGAGAGAATTAATTACGAACACCCCAGCAATCCGAGAACATGGAGTACCTGAAATAATGGACCACGGTTAAACAGACTCCAAACAAACCAGAAAAAAGGGACGGATTTTATGGATACAGGACCAAGCAACCTACTAAACCCCAAAATTCTAAAAGTATGTAAGGACATCTTACTCAAGGTATTTCGAACAATATAATTTAAAATGAAGAAACTAAGACCCCAAAATTCTAAAAGCATGTAAGGACATCTTACTCAAGTTATTTTGAAACCATATAATTTAAAGTGAAGAGTATATAAGAACAGATTATATAATTTAATTATAAATAACTGATTTAAACTGAAATAATAGGAAAAAGTAATATTTGTAATGGTAACAAACAGAAGAAAAATTAAATGAACAAAAAACAATTGATGGTAATGTGCTCAGATAAGAAGAATAAAGAATAATTTAATGACTCCAATGAAACTGAAGGAGGATGATAATTAATACAACAAAAATTATAATTTCTCGGAATTGAAGATTATATAAGAAGAAATGATACGGAGAAATATGTCACAAGAAGTAAAGTCAAAAGAATTTTAACATAAGGCCTATCAATAATGTTATATGCTATTAATTAATGACAAAGAAGAAGGAATCAAGGAGAAGAAGAAATATATAAATAAATACAAACAGCTACAGTATGAAGAATCCCAAAAGTGTTTGGTACTAGTCGCTAATTGACTACTACTTATAAGTTTTTTATTTTTATGTATTGACCGTAGAAATGTTCCGGCAATAATTTTTATGAGCAGGGATGATGTTCCCCTGGTCTCAGAAGGTGTAAGGATGGACAGCGGTGTATGGACCCAGAGTGGCCACCCGACTGGAACCACCGCACAAGATAGGGAAAAATGTTAGGGAAATTGAATATTTAAGGGATAATAATTATAAAATAGCTGAAAGGATTGATATTAGATTCCAGAAGTATAAATGAAGAAAATAGAAGGAAGATAGCAGACCGAAGCTTAATTGATGAAGATAATTTATAGAAGTAAATAGAAATGAGTGTTAAAACAAGTTTAATATGATTAGTGTGACCAGTCCTTATCAAATAAAATGTGGAAGTACTACTACCCAGAGAAATAATTGATGAATTTGCCTCCAAGAGAGAGAGAGTAGAGTAAGAAAACAGCAATTACCACCAGTGTGAATTACCAGTCAGTTTATAACCAGTTAGAAATAAAACACTATTATGAAAACAAAGTCAAGACCATTAGAAGATTTGAACCAATCAACAATTTATTTCTATCAACAAGTTGAACTAAAATAAATTTGTTCTAGTGGGGGGGCTTTATGTAACGTTACATAACCCAGTCCCAATAAAGTAACTCATGATAATAAAAGTCAGAAATGGGTAAACTAAAGTTCGCTCAAAATTTAATTATATCACTCAACATGATAAACAATTCGAGTGGTATACTGTGCAAAGTGAGTGCTAGTGTACCCATTGAGGTGAAGAACAAAAGTGAAAGTAATGTATTACCAAACTGTGTTGTATGTTTTGGAAAGGATAAAACTATGGAAGTAGGATGTAATAATACTGAATGATTTTTGTAATTTTATTTATTTATTGTAATTTATAGTATATGGACCACCACTGGTTATACCTAAGTTAATATTATATTTTTTCAAATAATTATGTTAGATTATAAGAAAACCCAGGGTTAGTTTTAAAAGACAAAAATTTAAATACCAAAGATAATAAAAAATTAAAATAATCCTATGAAGGAAATGGCAACAGGAAGTAGTGCCGGGTATGAATACTATTCGAGACTAAATAAATAATATATAAATTTATTTAAGGATAATAAAATGATAAAATACTTATATACATTGTCATAAAAAAAAATTAACCAAAACATTATGTAAATTAAATTAGTAAAGAAACCGGAATGGAAAGGAATTATTTTTCCATAAATAATATATAAATTTATAATAATTACAAACTGCCTGCATAATAAAAATACTATGTGTTACTAAGAGTGATGAAAAATAACAAGTATTGTTAAAAAAAAAAGATATAAAAATTTTGAACTAAACCGGAGAGTTGAAGAAACGATGCGACAAAAATTATAAAAATAACCTTTTTTGGAACGTTGGAGGAGTTGAAATTAACGCAAGATTATCAAACAGAGTGACCACTATCTAATTTTACCTGATTAATCCAAATTAAATGGTTACATACGTTAATAAACAGTGGACGAAAACCTTTTGAGGATACAACATGGTTCGGCCTAGTTCTCGTTGACGATTAGAAAATACTTCAAATGAAAAGTAAATTATAACGCAAGACGGACCTCATCACAGAAAAGCGGCAATCCAGTAAGAACCATACGGAGCGAGGTAATATAAACAATTTTTCGTAATAATTCCAGAAGAAAACTCGTTTTTGAACGGTGAAATAGAACAAAAAATAATCATTTGATCATATGTTTTTATAAAGTAAACAAATATACGCTGCCCTCTTACGGCAATTCCCGGAACTACATACTACATGAAAAATAAACAAAATTATTTATTAATTTTTCGGTATTTGTAAAGCGTAGTAATTATCCATTTCTGACACTCTCGTAACACAAAGAACTTACCCTGAACCCTGGGGAATTATTAAGAATTATGTAATAATTGATGTTTTTTATTATAGCGTAATATTGGGTAAATAACAACATATATGTTTTGCTCCTTAGACTACTCTATGTTTACTCGGTAAAGTCGAGATGATGTTTTTTTCAGATAAGATTAATTGTGATACCTATATCTTGGTGGCAGGAGACAAAAGGCAATAATAAATAAAGCAATATTATTGAAAATTAATATTGAATAATCAAGTGTTATAATTTATTGTAGTGGGTAGTTATAAAAAAATTTCAGTACAACAAACAGAAGAAATCGTCTCAACTGAGTGGAAATAATGATACTTACTCTCTCTTCTGCATAAGACTGAACAACTTCCCTCCTTGACCACAAATCACACACTCTCGATTTTTCTTCAGATTGAGTAAAACAAAATAAACAAAATCCTTTATTTTACCTCTTGAAAAACAACGTCAGTTATTATAATTCAGAAGTGACGCATCTTACTTGAGGTATATAATAAAACTCTATTATATCTCACATATACAAAGGAGGAACGTTACAAATTGGCGAACCCAACATTTGGGGCTTGACTAAAGGTGTACGTTTCGCTAAGACCTCATCAAAAGCGGTACGTTACAATATATATATATATATATATATATATATATATATATATAGTTACAACACAAAAAGCCACCCCAATACCAGGGAAAAAACTATGAATCAACTATATAAATGTTTAACTAATGAAAATAAAATGACTATGACGCGACAAACGACTATGACCCAACCCAAGTGATTGACTCAATAAAATGAACAAAATGAAATAAAATGATGAAAAGGAAACAAACAAAATATAAATGAAATAAAATGAGAAGATATAAAAAGACACAAACAAATCATAAAGAAAAGGAAATGAGAAATACCCAACTCTAATGATAATGAAAAAGTATCAAATAAATATTAAATGTAAATGATAATTATCAAAATCAAATAAAATAAAGACCACTAAAGTACACTAACCAAAGAAATAGAGATTAAATGTTGTGAATAACTCTATAATGATATGAAACTTGTTAACAGTATAAATAACAATATTATAAATAAAGTAATAAAAAACCCAGAAGTGAGAGATAGGTAGGGAGTGAACATAATTAAGTGAGAAAAGAGAATTTAATATTAGGGAATACCCACTAGTAACACTCAAATACCATAAAAAAGTGCAAAGTGCCAGTGTACCTGAAATAAATATAAAACCATACAGATCAGTATAGACACCTAAAAACCAGTGATAAACGCTACAGTTTAATGGTGAAAAGTGCCAGAGAGTAAGAACATTATTGTTATTAGAATTAAGAGTGATTGTAGATTAGAAAATTCAGGGAAAGAATCCCATAAGGAGTAAAAATATTAGTGATACCATGGTTAGGTAGAAAAAGAAAATATTTAGTAAAGAATATAAATGCAAAATAAGTAAATTATCCTATGTTCAAAGGGATAATTAGTAAAATAAAATAAATGGTGTGATAATGTTAGTCACCAAAAGAGTTAAGAATAAACAAAAAATAAACAAGATTAGCATAGTAACTGTTAAAAGATTTGTTCAATTAAGTTTATGAGAAGGAATATGGCTGGAAAAAGTATACAGACCATAAACCTAGATTTTATGTTATGTTTTATAAGCAAAAGAAAATAATAGACAAGTTATAAAAAATGGCAATATAGATAAGTAAAGAGATGAATTCCTACAAGCCTAATAAAACTGGAAAATCCATTAGAAAATAATAGACAAACCATGATTGTGTAAGGTAATGAGAACATACAATAAAACAACCCAAATCAATTCAAAAAGTAAACAAATCATAAGTGACACTAAGCAAAATATATGTAAATGTAAAACAATCTTTAATTTGTATAAAATAAGGAAGTATAGCCAATTACTACTTAGGCCTATAAAATGCCTAGCTGTATAAATCCAAAAACAACCAATTGTAAGAAATTAACTATTGTATTAGGAAATCCAAGGCAAGTAACTAGTTGAGCAAAATTAGTGAATCATGTTAAGATGTAAAAGTTAAATTAAGAACATAAAATAAGAAAGAAATGTAATTACATAATATTAACATAATTGTCAAAATTTTAATACAGAAGCAAACACAGCTTTGTGGGATTTCAAAATGATCTTTGATGAAAATAGTAACAGTTGTGATAATATTTCATACATAGATGAGAAGACAAAAGAATAATAGCAATCAGAAGATAGTTAGTCATTTTGAATAAAAATTCAAATATCATGACAATAAACTTAAAATATGAACAGCCAATGAGAGTCAGACAGTTGTCATAACAACCGAACGTTATTTATTAATATTCCGTTAGAAACTGCTGGTTCATTATTGAAGCTCAAGACGAATACACGCCAAGCCGTAATCGACTCAATTTTAATTTAAACCAATAAAAAAGTAATCAAAATTAATAACATGATGA
The DNA here is from genome assembly GCA_034769895.1 of Magicicada septendecula. NCBI lineage: Eukaryota > Metazoa > Arthropoda > Insecta > Hemiptera > Cicadidae > Magicicada > Magicicada septendecula. The sequence continues at coordinate 529,688,827 of CM068368.1, forward strand.
AGCAAGAAGTCTGATGAGGAGCTAGTCCATCCAATCGAGGCCCAAGACCAGATTATTAAATTCCAAATTAATAATTTAGACCAACTTATCCGAAAAAGACGCCAAGCGTAATTAAATTCAAAATTGATAGAAGATTGATGACAAAGAGGACCCAACCTATTTCGAAATGAATAACTCTTCACCATAATTCAACAGATTTGATAAGTATTGCTGAATTACCCGAATTTATGGAATAAATTCTTTTTAACATTTTCTCACAACACTTCTAACTCTCACTACGAACTGATAATCAAATTTATTTCAAGGATTAATTAAAAATAAAACACTAAACTTGTATGAAACCAGAATATAACCTGGGTAAAAATTACGAACTTGTCACACACACTTTTTAATACTTCAGGAACAAATTGTAATCAAACCTTATAGTATATAAGTACCGGTACCATCTATGTAAGGAAGTGTTCTTTATTGTAATCATTATTAATATTTTTTCGTAACGACAAGAACCCAGAATAATTGAGCGAAATTAACATAAACTTTTGTAGACGCCATGAATAAACTAAATCGTTCTGAAGCGTTCGCCTACCTTGGGAATTAATCGTCTTATTATTGCCGGAGCAACTTTGTTTAAATCCAGATATAATTTTGTATAATATTGAATAACAACTAATCACAAATTAATAAACTAGTACAGAGTTGTAACCACTGTTCTTTATTTCATAGTAAATTGTATTATATGATTTGTGTACATTAGCGATGAGCGAAAGTGACGGTAAGCGCTAGGCATCGGAAACTCTGCGAACTACCAGCGATATTAATCAACCCGCAAGTGGCGGGAGTAATTTGAATCAACCATACCGTCTAGAACGACCGCTCAATCGTCCTATTTTTTAAATTGTTTTCAGTTTAAACAATTTGGCGCCACCCGGGATTTACAATCACATATCAAAGGACAGGTAAGGTTCACACTCGCAAGTACTGGTAATTCGTGAGATCGCGACGGACATCGTCAGCTTAAACGTAAAGTAACGACTACAACGTGTGAGGCGAACACACGAAACACATTTCTACAAAGATGACGTAAGAGTCAGATCGTTACAAATTGACGCAACAACGTGTGGGTTAAAAGAGGCATACACAAAAGATCGTTAGAAATTGACGCACAAACGTGTGGCTTTTACAAGTTTAAAGACACGACAAGAATATAAACTTTACTATATATATATATATATATATATATATATTACAACGTAATTTACAGACACTTACTTTTACACATATGCTCTTACTCATTTGTGCGCACTTACCCACGTCTCGGAGGTATACTCTTCTTCTGCAGTATTTACCTTGATATTCCCCGGCTGGGTCGCAGGCTTTGGCCGTTGATTGAGTGTGGATAAGCACGTCAATATCGTTATAAGTTATAAGTTTAATACAAGTAAAGAGTACAGAGGATTTAGTACTGGTTGTGAAATTAGTACGACTGTTTTAATAAAATCATATTCATTTGATTTATTCTTTAAAAATTCAAATTATCATATTATTAATTGTTTTGTGTGGGTTAATTATTATTTGAACCCTTATATTCGATCTGAATATAATGCAATTATAACGTGTTTAAATTTTATTTCTTATATTTCTAAGACATAGTATACACATACATAAATCATATATGACCTGAAATATTACACAGACATATAATACATAACACATATAATTATTATAAAACGTGATTAATACGTATAAAATTTAATATTCATCTTGTCTTTGCAAGTGTGGTTTTTTTATATAGGCTATACCACTTAATAAAACCTTTTAATTAATTAAATATTTATTAAAATATTAATAGAGAACATTTATTACTTTAATTGATTCTATTATTTAATGTCTCAATTAATTAACACTCCTCTAATTATGTAACTCTCATATTTGAATTTAATTATTTTATCAAATACACAATATAATAAAAATATGGTTCTTCCTTGACCATTTATTTATGAGATTACTACAGTTCTATTCTCTATTATCAATTATATTTTGAACATTTATATATTCCTTACGAAAATTTAAAAATATACTAATGTTCTGGTAAACTTGTATATGGAAACTAGAGCTTTTTTCGATAGACCTCAGGGTCATTTATAATATTAAATAAATGTCTGACTTCACCTGCATTTTTCTGCAACCATTTAACTTTGTTGTTACCGTCATCTGGGCTCTCGAGTTTGTTGATCCTCTTCGGTATCACCTTCTCTGTCTCTGCGTCGTTGAAATTCCTCGCTCTGTCTCCTGGATATTGAGTTCTGACGTGGACCTCTGGTCGTGATGATGTATGGCTGGATGTAGCTGCATGTGGCTGTCCCTGCGTCCTCTCGTCTTCTTGTTCTAGTTCCTCTCCTCTTCTCATCTTGCCCCTCGTGGATGTCTAGAAGTTCCATGTGGACTTCTCGAATTTCATCGTAGTTACAACTCTCGTAGATTCGTTAGTATAGCCTTTTTAAAATCACTCGTGTTCATTAATATTTGCACCAACGTAATGCCGGTTCCATCACACTTCACGTTATTGAATACTGTTTAAAACCTTACATGATTTAGTAAAATTCGCGGTTATGAGATGCGTGGATCTTACGTGTCAAAGTGAGTTCGTCTGAGAAAGAGTGTGTCGCTCGCTGGGGTTTTATACTGCTCCCGTCGTCCCGTGCCTGTTTGAAACTTTGTTTATGCAAATTATGAATGTAAAGGTGTGTAAATTATGGCAGTTATGGCAAAATTTCACACGGTGGCTGAACAGTTCCCATGATTAATGACCACTTAACGCCAAACTGAAGCGCCAGGCGTCAGCTATGTTTTTACATATGTCGCTGATTCATGTGACTTCTGGTTCTCGTTCAGTACTTAAAAAAACTGTGTAAAATCTTCCATCCTCGTTTGCATAATTCAACCTGTCTGTCGTTTACACATGTACACATACACACACACACACACGCAGACTGATACACAAGCGGCGGCAGGTCGCTCTGATGTCACCTCTGCCGGTCAGCGCGTGTCAATTTTCTCCCCTTCGTTGCTGCGTTTAAAACTAACTAAGCTATTTGATTCCATATGCAGGCTTACTTACGATATAGGATTTATTTAAAATTAAATACTACGTTTATTTCTTATATTATTTCTTATACCTAACATATATTTATTACATTATTTTTATTATTTACATCTTATATATTTCATACGTTCGTTCGTATGTTATCATACCGCAGTCAGGGGTTGATACATATACTTATGCTAAACGTATCGTTGCATAAACTATATATATATATTGTAATATTTCTTATTGTACTGATGTATTTTTAATTTGAGACTGGTTTAATACGGTATTTATTTGTAAAAAAAATAAATGAAATTATTTTATTTTTTTTTTAGTTTTATGTTTAAAATTTGTATTGAATTGTATTTAGTTTATTTTAATTTAATTTATTCCATTATTCGAATTATTTAATTCTATATTAAACGGTTAAAAATATTAATTAATGTGGATTTGCTCTTCATCCGTTTTGGTAAAATTTTATTGAAAGAAATGTTTTGTGTCCGTTCGATTCAATTGTGAAATCGACTCGTTGCATATACAGTAGGTTATCTGCTGGTTCACTTCTTTTTGATGACGTTCCAATTGCCTAGGTGCGTTCACTCTTCCTTTCCTATTTAAAAATCTTCTATTCTAATTTTATTTAATAAATAAAACTCCTTTTACCATCCATTAATTATATTTATTGGTTATTATTGCTTTTAAAATTAATATTACGATTCACAGATCAAAAATGTTCGTTTCCCGGATTGACTCTTTACCTCGGGTCGATTGTAACAAAATTAAGTTTTTGTTTTTTTATGTTATAACATTAATTATCGGATTCTTTTTAACTGCTATGAAAGGTCAGAAATGTTATTAGGAAGTACAATACTTACAAATGTTTAAAAATCTTACTTATATTACACATAAAGTTAGTTTTGTTTAAGTATTGAACAATAATTATTTAATTCACACGTCAAAAGTCAACAAACATGGCCGCTTCAAGTTTGGTTTGACGACAATAAATTCAAAGATGGCCGCTTGGATTCCACCTCAAAGATTACGAAATGTTTATGTCACTGATTCTTTGAAAATAAATGATTTTATTTGAAGTGTTCACTGTAATTATAGTTAATTCTCTGTTTTCCTTCACTAATGTGTAGTTACTACTTTGAGGCGGTGAATAACAGAACTCTCCTTCTCCGGCAAGGATGATTTTTCACAAAGTGAAAAAAACTCACTGCAAAGGTAATATTGAAGTTTTTGAGTCGAAATTTTTTTGTAAATAGGCATAGCATACAAGAAGCTAAATACAAGAGTAAAAAAAATATTTTATGCATTAAACTCGATTCATTACCAAAAACAAATTGGAAAAGGAGAGTTTTGTTGCAATAAAGTTTTTTAGACAGTTTTGTTGCAACTCACACATGTAAAAGGGGAGTTTTGAAATTAATAAAAAATCTCAAATAAGAAGAAAAGAGAAATGTGTATTTGGGTAATTGTGTGTTTTACAAAAATTGAGCAATCGCAAATTTTACAAAATCAAACTATGCTGAACGCAAAGAAATGTGTATGTTTTAGAAAGCGGTGAGGTAGTGAAACGCCTTTAGGTGGCGTTACATGAAAGAAATTAACTTGTAAAAAACAGCTGTAGAGAATAGCGGTAGGTTAGCAACTTATAGGGCTGATGTCTATAAGGAAGGTAATATTAGGCTAAGTCACGTTTTGGGACATAACTATCATAAAATGTATTATTCGCTAGGATATTAGGGGTGTTTGCCAATGTTGTAAACTTTAAGATCATGTAACAATAGATACCGTTCTGTTCGAGAGAGCTATGTAAGATTGAGATAGATAGTGTTACGCGCCACTCCTTATGGTTTACCACCCACACGTTGGTTGCGTCTATTTGTTATATACCAGAGTCGTACCCGTTGAAGCCTCACCCTGCTTCGCCAACCTATTACCTTACTTTATTTTATTGTTGTGTTGTATTTGGTTTGTTTCGCGATTTTAAGGCACCAAATTGTTTTATTTCCAAAACAATTTAAATTATTCTTCTCACCTATTTCTCCTTTTCTCTTATTTTAAATTAATCCAACTCACCTGTGTCTTGTAGTTGATTTGAATTCTTTCCAAAAAATCAGGGTTACCAACCTCAATTTTTTTTTTGTAAAAAAATTTTCACCTCCTTATATTAAGCAATAAATTGTCTGTAAGGTTAACATAAATTAAATACACAATTGATAATAGTCAATATTATATTATTTCTGTAGTGTTTTATATTAATTTCTTTTTTTAAACAACATGAAATATGTTTATAATATATATTTTGCTCCTTTTCTTGTTCTTTACTAGCTCAGCAGTTGGCAATAGTGTTCTCTTAGTATTCAAGTAAGGATCTATAAAAGGGAATATTCGCACTCGCCATCTTTGTTCCGAGACTGACATAATATTATGGTGGCGCTTGTGTATACATGGGACGCAGTATAAGTTTGTTTTCGATATTAAATAAACTATTATAGTTTTTCGTGCCAAAAATATAATTTCAAAGTGTGAAATTATGTCACACATCCTTAAAAATATGGAAATAATAGTTTTCATCTTAAAACTTACTGATTCAGACCATAGTAAGAGGAGAATAATTTTGTCTAAAAAACAACAAATACTGCACCAATCGTTACCACTTACCACTTTGTTAGGTATATATTCTCAGATTTTACTTTTATTCCTGTTTATAATAGATGGCTGTTGAATTAATGTTTACTAAACTTCGTTTGTCCAAAAATCCAAATAAAGTTACTAAAACTATTTTTAATAAACACGAATTTACATTTTTAACTTACTTACTATTAAGTTTATATTCAGGTTTTTTGCTTAACATTTAGTTAAAATTAATAATAAAAAGTTTAGCTTAACATTTTATTAAAATTAACAATAATGTATTTTTCATTGCACTAGACATTTTATAGTCAAAAGTATTTTTCTCGGTTAGTAGGAAGGGTTAAACTTTGTTAGTACAGGCAAAAAATTTGCAAGTTACAACTTCTCACGGCCATATCTTGAAAACAACTCGTGGATTAAAACCCGGCCAAAACACATTTTGTTTGTTATTTCGTATAGAATAATTTTGGTCCTATTCATTTTTACTATAAACTCAAACGTTGTTTAGTTATTCGCTAAAAATTACGCTAAAATCCTGTTTTTTTTTTGGGTAAAAATCGAAACTGTTGATTTGGAATAACTCGAAAACAACGCATTTTTCAAAACAGTTGCGTACTGACTTTTTTTGCTTAGAATTTGATTCTCTATTGGATCCTGGGGTTAATTTTCTTTTTATCAATCACCCTTGAAAAAGGGGTGGTTCTCACCCCCAAATAAAAAGCGTACAGTTTAACTTTGTTCTAGAGTGCATATAGAACATACATATCAAATTTCGTGAAAGTCCATCGACAGTCAAAATTTTGTTACGTCAAAAGCTGCGCTTACTGGACTAGAATTTCTTCGTGCTGATTTTGTTCTCGACTTTGTTTACGATCTGCGTGTATGTTTCGCGCTTAGCTATCGCGCAGCTGATTTTCGAAAAACAGGTAAATGTGCAATTTTGTGCATTAAAACTACAGAATGTGCAATTTTATGCAGTAACCCCCAAAACGTGCAATTTTGTGCAAAATAAAATGTATGTTAAAACGACCTACACGTCCCGATTCGGATAAATAACTTGTCACTGGCCGTTTACGAACTAGCAAAAAAAAAGATGCAATTGCGCGTGAATCCAGGCTTTAGTTATAGTCTAAGATTATATTTATAATTAATGGATTAAAAAAATAAACCACCTTGTACAGTGATCTGCGTGGAACTGGGCCGATCCTAGGAGGTGGATTTGGTACCGTACATCAAACAAAGTCGGTATGGCATTAGGCTTCAGTTTTTTCCAACAATCTACTCATGCCTGTTCAAACTGTGAACTTTCAAAATGAACCTAAAAGTGCAAAGGTGTATTACATTTTTAGTCGTTATGATTAACATTCACAAACTTTTAAGGAACAACCATTAAATTTACCTCACACAGACGCATTCCCTTGCTTAGTATAAATTTGTCTCGTCTCATATTTTGAATCCATTTTGCACATCGAATAGGGTCTGCCGGAAATTTGAATGTTCTAAAATTAGTTTCTGTTCGATTTTTGCAATTTACAGCACAACAACCAGTCATTATGATTATGAGATGTAGTACAACAATCTGCAAAACATACTACATAACATTAATAATATCTCTAACATCAGTATTTATAACCTTGTTTTCATTGACAAGATGAGATGATTATTACCTATACATATTCGTGTGTAATACATAAATCAAATTAGTACACTAAGGTTATAACCCTGATATGTAAAAATATTAATATTTACATACATAATTTACATTAAATAATGCAACGCACAGCGTGCTTACATTGCTCCCGCCACATTATATTTAAAAGTCTGGGAGCAAAGATGGCGGGTGCGAATACCTATATTATAGAGCTCTAATTCAAGGTCTAATTGATTAAAACGTTATGTTTTATTTTAATTATTTTAATTCAATTGGGTTCTTGTGATTGCAAGAAAGTTAATAAAAGACCTTTAGAAAGTACAAAACTTCACATAAAACTTACTTAAATATTATACAGGTTTTTATTAAATCACTTTTCGTAGGTTATAGCACATGTGTTGAGTCACAGTGGGTGACTCGGTTAATAGTTTTTTTTTTTTTTTTTTTTTTTTTTAATGATTCCAGTGTCCAATAATTTGATCACCATAAATTAAAAAGTGAATACAGATATAAACAGAGTGTCCCTAAGTTATTCCTTAAGTGAGTGTTTATATAAAGTTTATTATTAAGTGAAAACGTGTCACAGTGTAGACTAGTCGTTTTTCATTTTAGTTTTTTTTTTAGTTAATTTATGCTTATCACATTCCTTTACATCTGATTTGTCTCTCTGAGTTTGTTTTTCTTTTATAATTTATTAAGTAGATTTTTTCTTTCAATTTCCAATAATTCTGGTTATTAAATTTCTTTTTTCCATACTATTATTCATCATCTCATTTTGGTTCATTGCAATTTCATTTCTAGTTGCTTTATTGCTATTATATGATTATATTGAGCTGCATGAATTTTATGATCTGCTCTTCTCTGAATCTTATAATGGAATAACCGTTTTTTCTGTTAATGTTTGGTTGTCAAGGCAGCAAGCCTCAGATTCCTATTGGTGGAAAATATTGTTTACATCGTTAGATCTTGCTCCTGAATTTTTACAAAATTAATAAATATTTTTAAATTAGCATAACTTTCTTATACTACTTTGAATTTCTTTGATAATAACATTATTGGATTGCATTTCTTTTATAATTTAATTAGAAACCAAACATGACTGGTTTTGGTTCCGTATTTACTGATTTACTAATTTAACAGTTTTGTTTTTTTTATATTAATTATTTTATAACTGGTTCTTTTGATATACATTAGGTGTCCTTAAATTTATATTATCAATTTTAATAGTATTCCCTACATTTTGTCCTTACTTATTACTGCTACTATATCAAATTTTACAAATTACTGCCTCCTTCCTATAGGCTCCTTAGGCCTATATCACCTAACTTTCCTTATACAGTTATTATAACATATTTCTAGAATTTCATGAAACAAAACTACTTTAACCATAACTACAATAAATTAACATGGAACATTTAATGATTTATAATCATTTTCAAAACATTATACTATTCTTTCTAACATGCTGTGCACATGCTATTTTTTAATACATTTCCTATCTCCCTATGCTCATTAACTATTATTTATTAAACATGTTTTTTTTTACCCTTCTATATATGTATTCTTTTTAACACAAACAGATAACTATAACTATTACTTAACTATTATTTTCGTATTTTAACACATGAACTTTAATTATACCTACCTATTCCATTTGTGTAGGCCTATTATGCATTAGTTTATTCACAGTTTGCATTCATCATTTTTTACTCAAGAATTAATTATTATTCATTCTACACATTATTACTACTGCTGACTTTCAGTTAGTATATTTTTCTTGGTTCTGTTATTCACTTTAATATTATATTATTCACTGTTTCTTTCTTTCCTTCACTTGGATGTAACCACACCACTCACCTTATCATTAACATTGGGTATTTATTATATAAGGGGTTTATTCCCTTCATATTCTAATAACAATATTATTTAACATTACTTAATTTACATTTATGTCTTGGTAGTCTTACATGGGACTACTCACACTAATAACATAGCTTTGTACTTTCATAATTACATTTACTATTTTATTATTGGTTGACAAGGGGTTGTGATATGGTCACAAAGTTATTTATTTTTATCCTTCCCTTTGCCAATCACTTGGGTTTTGTCATTGTCTCAGTCCTTGTCTTAGTTTTAAGTTATTATTGTGCTATATTTTAATATTTTTGTTCATTAATTCCTTCATACTTTGACTTTCTTTATTCCTTTAGTGTTGCAACTCACTTTTTTATTAAATGGTAATTTCTTCTTTATTTGTGGGCTACCTTTTGTAACGTTATATAATGCCCCCCCCCCCCATTAAAATAGATCATTTTTGAATATACTATTATAGTCTTTGATGAAATTATCAGTTGAATTTTTTTTTTTTCTTTCTCATGTTATCTATTCACCTTTAGCTTCTGCTTCATAATTCTTATATCTACTATTCTGTTTTTATTAACCTGTTATCTGTGATCTGATCTTATCTCTCTCTCAATTGGTGCTTTATCCTTATAATATTTATTTTTCCGAATTATCTATGATATCATAGTTGGTATGGTTTCAGAGGGGCTCTCTTGGCTACTATTACTCTGCCGTCCACACTATACTTACTGAGATCAGATGGAACATCATCTCTGCTTAGACAAAAAACTGCTGGAACATATCCATTCACAATCGTTATATATAAAACATTGAAAGTAGTCAGCTTGTGACTAATAATAATAATAAACATATTTTTTTTGGATAATTCACCCTGCTGTTGTTCAGATCATATTATTTCATAACAATAACATTCTTATTTATTCACTCTCAAGTCCTTTAGCTATATTTGAAGCAATTCTGTTGACCGGTTTTTTTTTTCTTTGAATATTCTTATTCTTCATGAATTCTACCTAGTAGTTTTTCTTCCTTGTCGTTATTCTGATGGTTCTATTTTCATCTTTATCTTGGTTCATTTATTTCCATTTAATCATAATGTAATTCTTTATTGAATTACTTGGTTGCTTTGCACTATATTATACTATTCTTTTCCTATTTAATTATATTATCCTCAAAAAATTATTCAGTTATTTTCGTCCGTCTTGTTAGTCATTCTGTTCTAGTCAGTTAGTGATGATTGGTGATTGTATTTCTTCATGATACTTCTTTATAGATGCATGGTTATACGTTCCCTTAATCTTCTTTGCGACAGGGTTCATTATTTCATACGTATTGTAACGAAATAAAAGTTTTGTTGTTGTTTAAATAAAATTATGTTTATGTTTAAAATATTATTTTTGAATGTATTATTGTTTGTAGTTGTTTCTAATTGAAGGTTACTAATTTTGTAAAGCGATTTAAAATGTAACATTCGAGGTTACTAAAAGTGTGTTTACAATTTTATAACTATATTTGTCAGAAAAGAATTCCCTTAAATAAAATAAAAATCGTTGTGTTAAAATTATTTAAATACTAGCTTTGCTTAATTTCAAAAGTAAAGTATAATAGTTGGTCGCTTGATGATGCTGATCGTCTTGTTGACACTAGCTGTGAAACTTCTTCTCCAGATCGATAATAGTCTAAGTACGTTACGTCTAGTAATGTCTGGACAATAGAATAAATATAGTATACTTTCACGTACCTGGTCGTGTTTTCTAGAAGTTCAATAAGCTGCCAAGACAGTTTACAAAAACCAACTCACTTCAGCTACAAGGTTAAGTTGCCTTGTTTGATAGTGGGCGCCACACGGATTTATTTTGGGAAAATCCCGTGTAAAACCCATGTATTGACTCAATTAATGATTTAAAAAAGTTTAAAATAATTGTTTGTTACCTTTATGGCAATGCTATTCCATATATTCAATCACAACTGAAGGTTGTTTAAGTTTTCCTGAATAAAATATTTAACTATCTGTTAGAAATAAATTAAGCCGAGTTATGCTGTTAATTATGGGTTTTTTCATACCCTTGAGAGAGAATTCAAAACAAATACAATTAAAAACATATAATGATGTACAATTGTAAATAAGTTATTATATACCCTATAAGGCTTGCTCAGAGCACAAGTGTTAAATCTGGCTAAGTCCAGATATTTGTTATTTTTAACATTAATATTATTAAAATCTCAGATATGAGTTCTTTGAGACACGAAAAAGAAAGTTATGCCTACACAATATCTAATAATTTTCTGATATAAAATTGGTCAATAATGTTTTGACATTACTTTCATAAAGTAAACAAATAAAAATAACCTATTTGATAGGTTGTGCGTTCGTCACGCTTGGTTTATGAATTACAAAGTTTATAGATTGAGAACACTTATAACTAACATTCAGCTTAATTAATAATGACAAATTCATCAAATAAATTGAGACATGGTGTAATATCGAAATGTTTCTGTGTTTTGCGTCAGTACAGATCAGTGTATAAAAACGTACAGGTTATGGCGCTTGTAGTGAAAATGAATAATGGTTGCACTGTTACCTTTTGGTTTTAATTATTTAATTAAAACTCATTTAGCACCTCGATAATCGGATTATAATGATTATCGTTATTCACTGCACACGCACAAGAACAGAGAATTCCGATCCGCTTCTAACTTAATGGATCACAAATAACATTATTTCATTGCTTCTGTTCATTATTTTCCCGCACAAAATTGAAATAATACTGCACATAATCACTATGGTTCTCTGTAGAATAATTTGAAGTAGTTGTAGGTTGTTGTCGAATTGTTTCCTTTGACGTGTGATGATGATGACGCTATCAGTTAATAAAAATGTTGAGATGGCTGGCGCACGTTCCGCGCTCGATGAAGTTGATAAGTGTCTGTCGAGAATCGGTTATCTCCTCTTATATACTCTACTCTTCGATCGGCTTTAGGCAAAAATGTTAATTACTAACTAATTTTGTGATTGGCTCTTGCAGGTGTGATGAATATGACGTATTGTCATTTTGGCCGTTAATAACGGTTTTCCAACCGCCAAGCTCTGAAATGATTGACAGCTTGTCGATATTGTTGTTATTAGAATCCCGATTTCTGATGCATATTTCATAAATGATGCTAACACCTTTCACGCACTTAATACAGTTGCGATTGGGGCGATATTACCATCAAATTAAAGATCATTTTGTCCTCTTTAATTTGGTATTGCTTGATACCGAGTTAATTTCACTTTTACTGACATTGCTACATAAACAATGTTCAGGTACACTACTCCGCACTGTCGTCTGTTTACCTGAATCGACGATTTTGCACTTTGATTAATATTGTTTGTGTTCACATAGCATTTTATTACTCAAACGTTTATGTGAGAACACTATTAATTCTGTACTGACATTTTACTGAACATTATGGATAAACCTTATCTTTATACATGGTAATGAACGATCCTTACTACTATGACATTTCGTTTTACACTAACTCGCTCTATTCTACTAACTAACAATTGAATTATATTATTTTAATAATGGTTTTCTGCTATGTTTGAGCATAACAATTGTTCTGTGCATTTAATCTACACTCATGTTACCTCCCAATAATCAACTCACTGATTATTGTTTGGTCTAGGCCTTGTTAAGACATACCGCTTATACTGGAATTTTGCCTTAACAACATTTATAGGTTCACTATTCGGTAATTTGTTGAGATACCTTATTCGTACAAGGTTCCCTCTTACAAATGGTTTTTCTTTCTCGTCATAAGTATATTTGAGATTGAAACATATCTTTGTTATCATTTTGGTGGCCATTGCTAATTTTAGTTCTTGGCATTCGTAAATTACTAGTCATGGTTAAATTCATTATCAGCAAAATGCTAATTCTGATTTCACAGTATTCACATTCTTATTGACTCACTTGTTATTAACATACCATATTCTGTTTACATTATTCACTGACTTGCTTGACAGCTTAAAGTACCTTTACTCTGTCCATCAGTTTGTGTTAGTCATTGTCTGGTTGTAGTGTCAAACAGTATTTGGGTTTACTGTTTCATGTGGCACTTCTGCTTCTTTCTTCCTCCATGATTTCTCTCTTCTTGGTTATTCTTATCACTATATTCCCTATTTACATTATTGTTATGTACTTATTAAATCTGATAGTATACGTTTAGGTTAGGTAACATTTTGTTATGTTACAGTATTATTGTCATTATTTTTTATTATCACATAGGGTCCTGTATACAATAATAATAATTTTTTTGTTATTCCCTCTAGAGTACTGGGTAACTCTCTATTCCTTATTAACACCTTTTCGCCTACCTGGTATTTAATTGCTTTTGGCTGGTTCTTTGTATACTTCGTTTTCTGTTGTTCTGCTTTCTCCATTACTCTGTTATAGAATTTGACACCTTCAAACTGATAATCTGGGTTATTGGGGAAATTGACGATATCCTGGATTTCTCTAGGTGGAGGTTTTTCAAACATCACTGTATAAGGTGTATTTTCTATGGACTGATGGTACGATATGTTAAGGAATTCCTCGGTAGGTAACATTTATTCATGCCATCTCCTTTCTTGATCATGACAGTAAGTTCGGAGTATTCTGCCAACCTCTCTCAGCACTCTCTCCGCCGGGTTGCTGCTGGGGTGGTAAACTGATGTCTTATATGTTTTAATTCCATGTCCTAGAAGATTATCCCTCCATTTACTTTCCTTAAACTGTGTACCATGGTCTGTAATAATGGATGTAGGTTTACCAATCTCTGGTATGTAATGTCCAATGACTATCTCCAGTATTTTTTTGGTGGTGGCTCTGCTGATGGCGTAAAGTTTGGTGTACTTGGTGAAGTGGTCGAAGATAATAATAATGAATTTATAATAATGTCTCCCTCCACTACGTGGGAATGGTCCACAGATGTCCAGGAATACCTTTTCCAGCTTATGGTTGGATGTAATGGGAATCATTACTCCCTCTTTTTTCTCGTTGTTACATTTAACCATTTGGCAAATGTGACATGTTTGAATGGATTTTTGTACTTTTCGGTTAATATTCTTAATGTATACTTGTTCTTCCAGGGCTTTAACTATTTTTATGGCTCCCATGTGGCCATGTCTTATATGGTAATCTAATATTAATTTATTTTCGACAGCTGGTGGAATTACTAGCTTCCAGCTTTCTTGATTAGGGGTAACTTTAATAAATAAACTATCATCATGTACACAATAATATTTTGTAAGGATTTCATCTGCACTTTGCACTCTTTGGCGGATGTTCATTAATTTGGGGTCCAGTTTTTGGTGTTGTTTAATTTCATTTGTGATGGTTTCCAGATCTTTTCTAGTTTTTATGATATTGTACACTTTTGCTATTTGCTCCTTTTCTCCATCAAAGTTGGGTCTCGTATGTTGATTCGGGACAAGACATCGGCTGCTATGTTCTTCCTTCCGGGTATATATTCCCAAGTACAGTAATGTGATATTCTTGCAATGCAAGGACCCATCTAAATATTATAACCGGCCATGGCTGAGCTTACATCGTTTTAGGAATAAGATGGATTTATGATCACTCCTTACCGTCATTGGGTATCCAAGTATATAGGTTCTGAACTTATTGCATGCATATACTACACTTAGCAACTCTTTTTCAGTGACGTTATAGTTGCGTTCGCAGTTGTTCAGCACCCTGCTGGCGAAGCTAACAACCATGTGATGTCCTTCTTTATCTTCCTGATACAAAGTGGGTCCTAAGCTTACATTGCTTGCATCACAATTTAGATAGAAGGGTTTATTAAAGTCCGGGTGGTGCAGCATAACTGTTTCTAGAAATTTTTTCTTTTATTAGTTGTAGAACTTTATCTTGTTCCAGTCCCCATGCCCATTTGTCTTTGGATGATAGCTGTTTTTGAAATTTAGCAGTCAATTTTGAATAGTTATCTTGGAATTTCCAATAATAATTACAAATTCCAAGAAAAGATTGTAACTGTTTTCTGTTTTTTGGAGTAGGGAACTGTTGAATTGCTTCTACTTTCTCTTGTGACAGAGATACCCATCTCTGTTAAATTAAAACCTAAAAACTTTACTTTGTTTGCAATAAATTTTGATTTGTTTAGTTTAAGTGTTACATTATTCTCTGACAGCTTTCTCAATACTTGTTCCACTCTTGTGCAGTGTTCATCCCAATTAGAAGAGGTTATCAGTAAATCGTCCACGTATACTGTGGTGAATTGCAGAGTTTCTTGTCCCAATATCTGGTCCATACATTTTGCAAATATTGCGATGGAATTAATCAATCCGAAAGGTAACCTTTTAAACTGGTAGTTCCTTCCATCGAAAATGAACGCCATATATTTCTTACTATTTGGGTGCAACTCCACCTGCCAGTATCCACATACAGTATCCCATGTACTAATGTATTTGGTACCGTGGAACTTTTTCAAAATCTCTTCGATCTCGCCAGGAGATGTTCTATCGTTTATAATCATTTTGTTTATCTCCCTAGCGTCCAGGCAAATTCTTACTTTCCCATTCTTTTTGGGTATGCTACTATGGGGCTGGTATATGGTGATTGGCTATATTCTATAATGTCATCCTCCATCATACGATTTATCTCCTCTCGAACTTTGTTTTTGAGTGAGTAAGCTATTGGGTAGGATTTTCTGCGAAAGTCTACTGGTTCTTTGAAATTGATTTCACATTGGTAACCCTTGACTTTACCGGGGGCATTGGAAAAGATATGTTTATATGTGTTGTATATTTCAATTAATTTTTCAGCCTGTACCTCACTTATTTGTTGACCTGTTTTTTCCCTCTGGAACGCTCGTATTTCTTCCAATATTTCTTACTATTCCATAGTTCTTGATCGTCGTCCTCATATTTGATCCCTTCTGGCAGCTTATTATTTTTACAAAAATAGCTCTTCATGACATGGCATTTGGCATTGACTGAAACGGTTCTATTTGCGTCCACTAATTCCGCTGTCCACACTCCTTCTTCGGACGTTAGGGAAACTATTCCTCTACTCAAGTCTATTACTGCCGAATGTTGTCGTAATACATCGCATCCAATTAATACGTTGAACGGCAACACCGTTGCGACTAGGAATCCTATTGGTATCGTCACATTATTATTTGTGAGGTCGAGCGATACTTGCTTCTTCACAGATTTATTTTGCCGTCCAGTAGCTCCGATTATGATTATATTACTCACAGGTAAAGTGGGTATAGGTATTTGATTTCCTTGTTGGATTCTCTCCAGTTCTGTACTATCAATTAACGAGATATTAGACCCCGTATCTATCATAACTGTCGACTGTATTCCATTTAACTTAGCGATTATAGAGATAATTTCATTATTGTGATTGTGTACATGGATATCCTCTTCTTCTAAGAGGTCCTCCCTGATATCTTTTAAATAATGGTTTGTGATGATTGTTATTGTCTGGTCAGTGATACGTCTGGTTATTTGCCGTCTTTCCCCAAGAGATTGGTTCAGTGATGGGCTGTCTTCAGTTCCACTGCCTCTATTAGTTTAAATGAGAGCTTCCCTCATTCTCCCTGTTTTCTTGTGGGTTTTGTGGTTGGTTCGGTAGTGGTTCCTGTCTGGTCCCAGGATTTTTGTCAACCAGTCTACAATTTCTTCTGCATTGGTGGTCGTCATCGCGTTGTGACTGGTTATAATAATTGTGGTTTGTGTGTGTCCTCAGGTGGTACCGCCTCTGATTACCTTGAGGTCGTGAGTATATGTAATTCACGTTGTGTCGGTAGTTGTTGTGTCGGTTGTCCCCATCTCCTCGATTATGCCGATTATCGTGGTAATTAGAATGGTTATTATCCCGATAATTATTATTCCCTTGATTGTTATTTGGGTTGTTATTATGGGTTCTATTCTGGTTACCATTTTGGTTTGTTTGAGGATTATTATTCCTATTCTGATTTTGTTGAGGGTCGTTGCCGTTGTACTTATTATATTTAGTATTCATTATGCGGTTTCGTTGATACTGTCCCTCGTGCTCATAATTCTCTAGAAAGTTAGCTATAGCTTGGATTGTCTTAATCTGGCTATATATTCGGGCGTTCTTTATCCCTTCCTCGTAATGGTAGGATAATTGTATCACTAAGCACTCCTCGGGAATTCTGGGCTCCAGATTACGGGCCATGCACACCTTGCCTAGGAAGTATGATGTTGGAGACTGTCCTGCGTGTGCCTCATACCGACCGTTACTTAAGTCGTTTCTCACCATATTTTGGGTCAACTCCGACCAATACTTCTCCGTAAACTGTTTTTTAAATTCTTGTACATTCTGGATGTCGGGCCGTACTGCTGTCCACCAATTGTCGTGGGTATCCTTGAACATCTCATCAATCATTCCTCGGATGACATTCCACTGGGTCTCTCTATTCCTTACTATAATCTCTTCTACCCTCTTCAGGAACTCCATGGGGTTACGTTTGTAATTCCTAAAATTGATTAACTCCCGGTTATCGTTGGTGGTATAAGTATTTTGACATGTTCTATCCCGCAATAAGTCCACGTCTTCTTGTAATTGTATCCCGTGTCGACGGATTTCCTCGATCTTCTCTTTATTTGTACTCACTTGGCTTTCGACATTGTTTAGGTTGTTATATACGCTTTCCATTCGCTCGCCAATGTCCGAATGTACCTGTGCTATTCCTTCCTTATTCTCCTCCCGAATTTGATGCACTTCTTGCTTAATCTGCTCGCATTTTTCTACAGTTTCCTGTTGGAGTCCTTCAACCATCTTTTTATTTTCATTTTTGACTTTGTTTATGTTATTTAGCATTTCCTCACAGACTTGTACCACTGTTTCGTTGGTTTTTTCTAATTTTTCATTTGTTTCGGCTACTTCTTGTTTCTTTTCTTCATTGTTTTTATCCACCTTTTAGTTAATTGTCACATGGACATTCTCAATTCTTTCATTAATCCGCCTTAAATTCCCTTCATTTATTTGTCTGATCTCTTCCTTCATTTGTCTTAAACTCTCATTAGTGTTCTCATTTTGTTTCCTAAAATTTTCATTAGTTTCTTCTTTATTCTTGTCAAATTTTTCGTTCATTTGTTTCATTAAGTTTTCATTTAATGATTCTAACTGTTTCTTCAATTCTTCCTTGTCTTCCTCTCTTTGTTTCTTTTGTTCTGTCATTTTCTCATTCATACTATTCATTAATTCCATTAATTTTATAAGATTCAGGTCTCCTCCATTTTTCTCCCTTACTACCGTTTCCACATCCTCAACCAATGTTACTTCCTTTTCTCCCATTCTGACTTCTTTCTCGGCCTCCTTCTCTAACATCTCGATTTCCTTTTCTGCCTCTGCCATGCGTTTCTTTGATGCGGATCTTTTGTGCATTTCTGTTTATTTCTTTCGCAATCGCCGCTAAAATATAATGTTTTCTTTAATTTTAGCCTCACTAGTTGGTCGCCAATATGTTACGTGCCACTCCTTACGGTTTACCAGCCACACGTTGGTTGCGTCTATTTGTTACGTACGGAGTCATACCCGTTGAAGCCTTACCCTGCTTCGTCAACCTATTACCTTACTTTATTTTATTGTTGTGTTGTATTTGGTTTGTTTCACGATTTTAAGGCACCAAATTGTTTTATTTCCAAAACAATTTAAATGATTCTTCTCACCTATTTCTCCTTTTCTCTTATTTTAAATTAATCCAACTCACCTGTGTCTTGTAGTTGATTTGAGTTCTTTCCAAAAAATCAGGGTTACAACCTCAATTTTTTTTTTGTAAAAAAATGTTCACCTGCTTATATTAAACAATAAATTGTCTGTAAGGTTAACATAAATTAAATACACAATTGATAATAGTCAATATTATATTATTTCTGTAGTGTTTCATATTAATTTCTTTTTTTAAACAACATGAAATATGTTTATAATATATATTTTGCTCCTTTTCTTGTTCTTTACTAGCTCAGCAGTTGGCAATAGTGTTCTCTTAGTATTCAAGGTTTAGTTGATTAAAACGTTATGTTTTATTTTAATTATTTTAATTCAATTGGGTTCTTGTGATTGCAAGAAAGTTAATAAAAGACCTTTAGAAAGTACAAAACTTCACATAAAACTTACTTAAATATTATACAGGTTCTTATTAAATCACTTTTCGTAGGTTATAGCACATGTGTTGAGTCACAGTGGGTAACTAGGTTAATAGTTCGTTTTTTTTTTTTTAAATGATTCCAATGTCCAATAATTTTATCACCATAAATTAAAAAGTGAATACAGATATAAACAGAGTGTCCCTAAGTTATTCCTTAAGTGAGTGTTTATATAAAGTTTATTATTAAGTGAAAACGTGTCACAGTGTAGACTAGTCGTTTTTCATTTTAGTTTTTTTTTTAGTTAATTTATGCTTATCACATTCCTTTACATCTGATTTGTGTCTCTGAGTTCGTTTTTCTTTTATAATTTATTAAGTAGATTTTTCCTTTCAATTTTCAATAATTCTGGTTATTAAATTTCTTTTTTTCCATACTATTATTCATCATCTCATTTTGGTTCATTGCAATTTCATTTCTAGTTGCTTTATTGTTATTATATGATTATATTGAGCTGCATGAATTTTATGATCTGCTCTTCTCTGAATCTTATAATGGATTAACCGTTTTTTCTGTTAATGTTTGGTTGTCAAGGCAGCAAGCCTCAGATTCCTATTGGTGGAAAATATTGTTTACATCGTTAGATCTTGCTCCTGAATTTTTACAAAATTAATAAATATTTTTAAATTAGCATAACTTTCTTATACTACTTTGAATTTCTTTGATAATAACATTATTGGATTTCATTTCTTTTATAATTTAATTAGAAACCAAACATGACTGGTTTTGGTTCCGTATTTACTGATTTACTAATTTAACAGTTTTGTTTTTTTTATATTAATTATTTTATAATTGGTTCTTTTGATATACATTAGGTGTCCTTGAATTTATATTATCAAATTTAATAGTATTCCCTACATTTTGTCCTTGCTTATTACTGCTACTATATAAAATTTTACAAATTACTGCCTCCTTCCTATAGGCTCCTTAGGCCTATATCACCTAACTTTCCTTATACAGTTATTATAACATATTTCTAGAATTTCATGAAACAAAACTACTTTAACCATAACTACAATAAATTAACATGGAACATTTAATGATTTATAATCATTTTCAAAACATTATACTATTCTTTCTAACATGCTGTGCACATGCTATTTTTTAATACATTTCCTATCTCCCTATGCTCATTAACTATTATTTATTAAACATGTTTTTTTTTACCCTTCTATATATGTATTCTTTTTAACACAAACAGATAACTATAACTATTACTTAACTATTATTTTCGTATTTTAACACATGAACTTTAATTATACCTACCTATTCCATTTGTGTAGGCCTATTATGCATTAGTTTATTCACAGTTTGCATTCATCATTTTTTACTCAAGAATTAATTATTATTCATTCTACACATTATTACTACTGCTGACTTTCAGTTAGTATATTTTTCTTGGTTCTGTTATTCACTTTAATATTATATTATTCACTGTTTCTTTCTTTCCTTCACTTGGATGTAACCACACCACTCACCTTATCATTAACATTGGGTATTTATTATATAAGGGGTTTATTCCCTTCATATTCTAATAACAATATTATTTAACATTACTTAATTTACATTTATGTCTTGGTAGTCTTACATGGGACTACTCACACTAATAACATAGCTTTGTACTTTCATAATTACATTTACTATTTTATTATTGGTTGACAAGGGGTTGTGATATGGTCACAAAGTTATTTATTTTTATCCTTCCCTTTGCCAATCACTTGGGTTTTGTCATTGTCTCAGTCCTTGTCTTGGTTTTAAGTTATTATTGTGCTATATTTTAATATTTTTGTTCATTAATTCCTTCATACTTTGACTTTCTTTATTCCTTTAGTGTTGCAACTCACTTTTTTATTAAATGGTAATTTCTTCTTTATTTGTGGGCTACCTTTTGTAACGTTATAATAGTGACGCTAGTTTTTTAAGCACGTGAGACGAAAAAACGTTCGGCAAATCAGAGGAAGCGTCATGTGTTGCGCGGGAGGTTTTCGCTAAGGAGATTGGGCGATTTTGTATTTAGCGCTAGTCTAAACCTATGGGATTGTTTTCTGTCGAGACTTGGTAAGGGAAATTCAAAGCCTAGTATAAAATATGAATTTGGAGAGAAATCAGGCAGTCTTCTTTTATATCGGCGAAACTACACTGAAGAGACTCGCGTGCGATGTTTTGCGTTAACTATATAGATATAAATTTTATTAGTAGTTTAAAGAATAAAGTAAATTCACAGCAAGTACGGGAACGCGATAATTGCTAACGCTAAATTTATAAAGTTTAATATACAGTAATCAGTTAATGAGTGAATGTTCGGAGTAGTAACGAACAACGAGAAGTAAATACTACATATAAATGTTCATCAATACGATATGTTGTGGTGAAATCACTGAAGAAAGCGAATTAGTTCGGGTTAAATTCACGACGGTATGAGATAATCGAGACGCATGCGACGCAAACTGTGTTAGATGCACTTAATGTAAATTCAAGAATACGTTGTAAACCAGACTGTATAATTATACAACATAATTGTATGTATCACCAATATGTCAAGTGTAGTGTACATCTGTGATAAAGTGAATTAGTGCATTCATAACCAGGATTAACGCGCAACCAACAGCTGCTGACGACTCACCGGCATGCAACACCTTAAGGACTACGCACATCGGAAGGTTTCTCCATGCAAGTAACAAATAAATGAACATTTGATTCAATATTGTTTTTATAAATATAGGCCTATATATTTGTAATCAAATATAGTGACTCAATTTGTCTAAAAAGGACTCATTGCCACGAAATAATATTCAAATTGTAAGGCAAAACTATTCAAGTCATGTTAAAGAAATTTGTAGTATATAAATGCAAATGAATCATTAAAAGTTGATTGATATATTTTAATTTGTGTTTATTATTACTGGCGCCCTGAGGTACAATAAAGAGTCGGTACACTGGAGTAAGTGTTACAGTCTATTGAGTAGAAATATTAATATTATCAGTGATTAAAGTAGTTTGTAAACCTTACTTCTTACATGCTCATAGGCCAACATAATATGCAAATCAACAATTTAACTCTTTCGTAAAGGCCTATCAAGTAGTATATTACAAATGTTCGTTTCCCGGATTGACTCTTTACCTCGGGTCGATTGTAACAAAATTAAGTTTTTTTATTTTATATAATTATTATATTCTTATATATAATAATATTAGTAAAAGTGAACGAAGAGGATGAATCAACAAGATATTTATAAGTTTTTTGTTTTTTTTTACGTTATAACATTAATTACAGGATTCTTTTTAACTGCTATGAAAGGTCAGAAATGTTATTAGGAAGTACAATACTTACAAATGTTTAAAAATCTTACTTACTATTACACATTAAGTTAGTTTTGTTTAAGTATTGAACAATAATTATTTAATTCACACGTTCAAAGTCAACAAACATGGCCGCTTCAAGTTTGGTTTGACGACAATAAATTCAAAGATGGCCGCTTGGATTCCACCTCAAAGATTACGAAAGTTTTATGTCACTGATTCTTTGAAAATAAATGATTTTATTTGAAGTGTTCACTGTAATTATAGTTAATTCTCTGTTTTCCTTCACTATTGTGTAGTTACTAAGTGTTGGTGAAGTTATTCTTGGTGTTGTGTAGTATTAAACTGTGCTTTAATATAAGGTTATTTTCTTACCATATCTAGTAGGAATATTGCTTTTCACTTTTTTATTTCTTTTAGTTTTATGTTTTACTTATTCTCTTCTTGCTTTATACTTATTAGATTTGCATTATCTTCATTTTTTAAATTTTTTCTGGTTTTGAATATAAGCTTCTTAATTTCCCTCACTCAGAATTGATACTTTTTCAAACTTTGGTTCTTGGCTTCACAGAGCTGACCTGTACGTTTTGCTGCCTAACAATAGAATGGAAGTAATTTCTTACTCCTGCAACGGTCTTGACCAATTTTTGCTAATTTCTCATTGGTCAATAGATCTGAGTTCAGGGGTCACATGATCCTCATTATTTAAATTATTTGGTTTTTTGAATTTCCACTACTAATTACTCCCTGACTATTACTTAATTATGCTTAACTTAATTGACATCTTGTTTTTCCTGGTAAAATTACAAACAATTTGATACCAAACATGACCTGTGTGTATGAACTAATAGATATTTTTGATGAATTACAAAATCAGGTTTTATAGGCCATTTTAGTTTATTTGGCCTTCACAAAATCATGTTCTAATTCCTTAAACTATTTAATACATTGTGATTACTATAAGCATAAAATCTATTTAACAATTCCAGCTTATCATTACTAATTTACAGTGGTTTGACCTTTTGTTAACTATGATTGGCAATAATTTTAATGTTTAACATTTTCCTAGGCCATATCGTTTCTTTAGTATCTTGTTTTATTCTGTTACAATTATTATTTGTACTGTTGGTTTAATACCTTACCTTTAATTACAAATTTTTTTCTGTTTTTTATTATATTAGATTAAAATGCTTATTATACCCTTATTATTGCATTTCCTTAACAAACTTTATAAACAGCTTAACTTAATGTCATGTTTCCATGACTTTTGTTCTAATGATTCTTCAATAGTTAAATTCACTTTTAACAAACATTAAAAAACTGTTTAACATACAAAATTATCAACTCCTTTCCCTGTCTAGCCAGGTCTGTTAGTTGATTAATAACACAGAATACTAATATGTACATGAAATCAACACAATTAAACAATGTCAATTCTTTTCTTTTAAAATAAACAATAAGGCTTAAAAGGCACAGAACCTTCAATTAATTAATATTAAAACTTATAATTACTTCCCTAACATTCACATTTAGTTTTAACTGTCACTATTTAGTGTTTTCTTAACTATATTTGTTTGTTTCTTACTTAGTTCTTTCTGTGGTTTTTGTTTACATTTAATATCACTGACTTAATCATCAAGCTTCACATTTTTATCTGGATGATTAATGATTATCACTATTTTTCATTCATTACCTCACTTTTCACTGATACATTTTTTAATGGTTTCCTTCTTATAGTCTAAGGTACATTATTTTTTATCTATTGTATCCTACTATATTGTACTTCTTTCCATTTATTTAAGTTTTGTTTATTTATTTTTACTGTTTTTTATGTTGGATTTATTTAGTCTTATCCTTCGTTATTAATTATGGTCAATTTCGATAGTGATTCACTAACTCAATCAAAGGGGTTTTGGGGTATTGTCCACGTTTTAGTCAGTCTGTGTTTGTATATTGTTTCAATAGTATGAAACGTTTTGTTACGTTACAATATATATATATATATAAATAAATTACAAATTATTGTTATTTATTATTGTAATTTATATAATTATTCAGTATAATTTATAATGCGCACATACACACACATTACAATTATAATAAATAATTTTGTAAATAACTATAATATAATAATTTATATAATTTGGCATTATATAATTATATAAATATTTATTATAATACTGCAAGGTAATTGTTATATTTGTGGAATACGATGTTATGTAACTTACTAAACCAATCCTAATCCTGATGGCATATTTGTGTGTGTGTGTGTGTGTGTGTGTGTGTGTGTGTGTGTGTGTGTGTGTGTGTGTGTGTGTGTGTGTGTGTGTGTGTGTGTGTGTGTTTTACTGATATATACTATGGGAATCAAGTAACAATTGCATCATTTTTCATAGTAAGTTTATTCCTTCAAAGTTATCATAATTGTTTTATGTTTTGTAATAATTAACACAGTGGTTGTGAAGGAGTGTGTCTGTTTATCTGTCTGTTTAACTTTATTCTGTAAACACATTCTCATGGTAGAATGTGTACTTCCATACAACATAAACCAATATTTCCCAATAGATCAAGTGCATACTTATTCAGAATGGTATTTGACACCTGGTATTATACTAACATTCAAATTACCGGTACTATAATGACTAGTAATTAAATAATTACAATGTTTACTGGAGGATCGTATTTCTAAAGGCGACACTTAAAAATACTGTTGAAACACTGTAAATAAATTATTTATAAAAATATATTCTTGTGTAAAACAACAAATAATGATGATTATTAATAATTATAATAAAACTAGAATAATTGTGAGAAATATGAATATTGTAACGAAGCTTTGTACGTCTCTGTAAAAATGTATATGTTGTGTGTTCGCCTCACACAAGTGGTCGTTACTTATATGTTGCGCTAACCATGTCCGTAGTGATCCTTCAGTTACCAGTACAACACGAGTGGAAACCTTACCTGTTCTTCGTTAGGTGTTCATAAATCCTGGGTGGCGCCAAATTGTTTAATTAAAACAATTAAATTAACAAATAGGGTGGTTTAGCGTTCTTAGCTATGACGGTCTGGAGTATTCAAATTTTACTCCCGCCTTCGTTCGACCTTCTTAATCGAGCAGTTAGTTCGCCGAGTTTGTGACGTGAGCGCTTACCGTCATTTTCGCTCTTTGCTAAATAATACACAATTTATAATATACTTTCCTATGGAATAAAAAACAGTGGTTACACTCTGTACTAGTTTATTTATTGGTGATTTGTAATTACTCAGTTTGACACAAAATTATATTTGGTTATTCAACAAATTTGCACCGACAATTATTATAAGACAAATATCTCAAGGTTGGCGAAAATCGATTTTGAACGATGTTAGTTAATCCGACAAGGCGTCTAAAGAACAATGTTTACTTTTTACAATTTGTCATTCAATAAATCTGGGTTCTTGTGATTACGAAAGAAATATTAATAATGATTACAATAAGTACACTACCTTACATTATTTGTACTTAAATAATATAATTTATAATTTATTAATTTATAATTTATTTAAATTGGTCCTTGGCATCAGTTAAATGTTCTCGTCCTTCGTCTGCTTCTTACGTTTTCATCTTTTTGAATTTTGATTACTTTTTAAAATGTTATATTAAAATTTTGGTCATTCACGGCCTGGCGTTATTCTGGATGAGCGTCACTTATGGAATAATAAGATTTAACAGAAAATTCGTAACCAACGTTCCGTTGTCATGGTTACTAATAGATTCTGATTGGCTGATTTTGACTTAAGACCATTGTTATACTATTTGAATTTTTATTCAAAATCACTGTATGTCTTCTGATTGCTATTATTCTTCTGTGTTCCTCTCTACGTATTAAATATTATCACTACTGTTTGTATTTTCTTTCAAAGATCATTTTGACATCCCATAAGGTTGGGTTTTCTAATGTATTATTGTTTGGACAATATGTTGATATTTGTTAATTACATTTCTTTTTTATTTTAAGTCCTTATTCTAACATATATCTTTTAATATGATTCACAAATTATCCTTGACTAGTTATTTGCATTGGATTTGCTAATATTCTTGTCAATTTTTTACAATTTGTAGTTATTTGTTTTTTACAGTTAGGCATTTCATAGGCCTAAGTAGTAACTGACTATATTTACTTATTTTATACAAATTACATTTTAATTTACCCTCATACATTTTTGTTTTGATATTATAAATGATTTGTTTACTTATTGATGTGTTTTGGATCTGTTTTTATAATAATTGTATGTTCCCATTAGTTTCTACATTATTTCCTAACTGATTTTCCAGTGTTATTAGATCTGTATTAATTTATCTTTTTATTTACTTATTTTGCCATTGTTAATAACTAGGCTATTACTTACTATTCTCTATTACATAAAACATAACATTTAGGCTTATGGTCTGTATATTTCTTTCAGCCATATCCTATTCATAGATTTAATCAAATAATTCTTTAACAGCTATTATGCAACATTTGTTTACAATTTGTTTCATTCTTACTTATTTTTTGGGTGATAAACATCATTACACCATTTAAATTTACTTAATTGATTATCCCTTAGAACATGGGGTGTTTATTTTATTTTGCTCTTGTTTTCTTTATTGTATTTTTTCTTATACAAAATTTACCTTCTAGCCGTGGTAACCCTAACTTTTAACCTTCCATGGGATTCCCCCTTTGAATACTATTGTATCCCTCACGTACAATTAAACTTAATGCTATCAATAACAAGATTCTTATTAAATAATATTGTTCACCATTAATCATTTAGTGTTCATCACAGATTATTAAGTGTTTACACCTATCAATAGGGTTTCTTATTATTTTGGGGTTTTACACTGTCACTTTTGCACTTCTTATATTTTATTTTAAGTGTTATTAATGGGTAATCCCTAACCTTACATTCTCTTTGTCACTTAGTTATGTTTACTTTCTCACTATCTCTCTCTTTACAAATGTTATTTATACGATTAATAAGTTCATGTCTTTATAGAGTTCTTTATTACATTTAAACTCTATTTCTTTGGTTAGTGTACTTTTATTTTTCTCATTACTTTATCGGGTTTTATCAATTATCATTTACATTTATCATTTAATCGATAATAATAATTATCTTTTACATTTGTTAGTTATTGGTGTCGTTTCCATTATTATATTTAAGTGTATCATTTCTCCTTTTTCTATTCTATATTATTTGTTTGTGTCCTATCATTTGATTTCATTTTATTTCCTTTATACTTGCTTTGTTTCATTTTCATTTTCCTTCTTCTTCGACTTCATTTTATTTTCTTTTAATTTCCTTTTATTTTGGTTTTCCCCTTCTAATTTTTTTTATTTTATTTGGTTGTATTGAGTCAATCACTTCATTCAATCACTTTATTCAATCACTTGGGTTAAGTCACGTTGTCGTTTGTTGCGTCATTGTCATTTTATTTCCATTAGTTTAAATATTTTATATAGTTGATTCATCGTTTTTATCCCTGGTATTGGGGTGGCTTATTTGTGTTGTAACAATATATACGTAATATTATGAAATAAACAAATATGTAAATAAATAAGACAAATATATAAATTTATTTATAATGAAATCTCTGCAGATACATATTACATTTGTGAAATGTACTTCAGGTACGCATTTAGTGATGAAAAATTTAAAAAAATATGCTTGCAGAAATAATTTATTATTTTCTAATATAATATACAGGGTGATTCAAAATTGCATGGCAATCTCTCGGAGATCCGTATCGACAAATCCATCACTTACCGAATGTATTATTTAAATGGTTCATCAAATCATGACAGTAGTGAGCAGATGCACCGTCATTCAGAAACCACATCTACACTCTATCTGCAAGTGGAATATCTTCCACGAGTTCCATCAGATTCGTTTGAAAAAAAAATGTAAGTATTGTCTTCCATTAAACCTTGGTGGTAAGAAAAAAGGACCTAAGAGATTATCACTAAGAAGACCACACCACACATTAAATCAAAAAGTATGTTGGTCATGTCTTGTACCAGTCTCGTGGGTTTTAGTCTGCACAAGCATAGGTGTTTCAAAAGTTTACGATGTAATTTCTTGTAAACTGTAACACTTTTCTGGCGCATTTTGGTCTGTTTTGTTTTTAATTAAAGCAAATTTATCAAATTTTTACTTATTTTTAATAGACATTATACACATCAATTTTTTCATAATTAAATTCTCTACAAAGTTAGTTAGAAATTTTTATTTGTTCATTGGCAAATTAATGAAGTTATTTTATCCCAAATCTAAAAATGCTTGTTTTCAGACTCCACTTTTTTGTCTTTTACCAAGTTTTTCTTAGAAACTAATTAAGATAGAGCTCTGGGACCTCATTTATTCAATTTTTAAGATAAAAAGATAAAAAACCATAAGATATTTATACCCCACGATTTATAGAATCAGGTCCCGAGAGATTGCCGTGCAATGTTGAATCACCTTATATAACAAACATATATTGCAAGAAAGTCAAAATATCATGAGTTACAAAGACGGTGTGTGTGCGTGTACGTGTGTGTGTGTGTGTGTGTGTGTGTGTGTGTGTGTGTGTGTGTGTGTGTGTGTGTGTGTGTGTGTGTGTGTGTGTGCCAGAAGCTGACAAACAAATAAGAGGTAGGATGATTTATTTTTGGAAAGATGAGAAATGTTATGAAAAATACTATTGCATTTAAAAGGAAACATTTTTAATTTGTATGTGCTTTTGCAAAGATTGATCGATCAGAAATGAGAAACACAAATACAGAACAATATAAAAAGTGAATCAGCACAGATAGGAATAGAAATACTACAAACAACTATAGAGACAGGACTACAATTATATAGGTTGACAACCAAACTAAAATAGATGATATTATTTGTAATATGAAATAAATGGGTTAAGAAAATTATAGTGTGGGGCAGGACTTTTGCCTCAGGGAAGATGGGTCAGATGATCACATAGATTTCTGGATTGAAAGCCAATGCATGTAAAGAGATCAGTGACACTCTTTTGCAAAATGTCATTTCCTAGGCAGCGATCAAAATAAAAACACACTCATATCACTGTCGACACCATGTTTATTTATCGTCATCACAAACAATTTTTCACAAGTAAATATATAGCAGAGAAAATATAATTTTCTATTCACAGCTGTGATACCAATTATTGACACAATAGTAATTTATACAAACAACAACACAAATATAATAATGATCCACAAATGTGGTATCAAATACATGCACAAACTCCATAGTCTAACTCACGAAAATACTGACTTCAAACTGTCAACCACCGTTTATATATAGCAATGACATTCACCAACATGCATAATTACTACTACTGCCCAGAAAATTCTAGGGACCAATTCCAGAACTTTACACAGTAAACTATGTTAATAATGAATGTAATAATATATTGATACATAACATTCTAGCGTATTCCATAAATAGTGTGCATCAATATATGTAACTTATGCATAAATATTGGATAACATAAATACATTAATTTTATAATGCATACTTGTTATAACTAACTTGTTGTTAAATCTGTAAAGCGATTAAATTTAGTAATGTGCAACTTAATAATAATATGAATGTAATCTAAAGTCATCAAAATTCAATAAGTAATGTTTTCCTTTAACCTTTGTTTGTTTGTTTTTATAAATCATGTTCCTGCTGGAAAATAATAGTGAAGAACTTAGCAAATATAGTAAAAAATATAATTTATTTGAGATTTCATGTTTACTGTACGGTATTTATATTAAGTTACACTAAGATTGAGTGTACAAACAAAACATCAGCACTATAATAATACAAATGTCTGAAAACATATAGTGGATATTTATTTAGTTTCCAAAATATTTTAATACTTTTCACCAAGTGTCTAGTCAGAAATGAATCAGTATTCACCAGTCATGTTTATAACATTAACTGTTTTCTAATTCAGTCAATACATATTCTTCAATAAACTGCTAAGTGTAAAAATTGTGTTTAAAAAATCCTGCACATAAGTTGTTAAAAAATTTGTCCCTTATCACTAATACTAACATACATCAAATTCTCTTTAAATTACTTCATGAGATTCAACCAACAGATATCATCTGGTTGTATATGTACCCAGTTAGTTTAAAACATCATGCATAAAAAAATTGACTGCTTTTGTATAAATCACAAAAAATTAACAACTGAAAAAATGTGATCAATTATGTTAATCATATTCATGGAATGAGTAAAGTAAATTAGGATAGCAGGGTTTAAATAGAAATTCTTTTGCCATTCTCTGATCAGTTGTTTATAAAATTGTTTGAGTCAACAAATGCTTACTAAGCCTGTATTTGTTTTGAAGCTTTGAAGCAAGTGCCTGAGCAGAATATTGCTTCACAGCAAATAATTTTTGGCCTTCTAGACCATTATGAATCTGCAAAACTTAGGTTCTGGTTAATTCATATTTCAGATTTAATTTGTTATAGTTGTTGATAAGGTATAGTAATGGGTTAAAAGGAAACAAACACTAAATTTATTATAGACTTCAATTGTACCTTTATCAAACTTTCACAACATTGAAATATATAACTAAAAGAATCATATTTGAATAATTTCTGAACGTGTAGGAAAAACTGTTTTTGCATATCAAGTTTGTGTGTGTGTGTGTGTGTGTGTGTGTGTGTGTGTGTGTGTGTGTGTGTGTGTGTGTGTGTGTGTGTGTGTGTGTGTGTGTGTGTGTGTGTGTGTGTGTGTGTGTGTGTGTGTGTGTGTGTGTGTGTGTGTGTGTGTGTTATACATATGTTTAATTGTCACTTTGTTTGAGTAAGATATATGGTTCTTATTTATAATGTTTATTTTTGTCAATACTTGTGCGTATGTTAAATAGTGACAGTCTGGTAAGTGCTTCCTAGTAAAATATTGGTACATTGTTCAATCTGTGTCAACCCTAAATGCAACAGGCCACTGGTCTGACTTATGATTGTTGATGATGATGATGATGATGATGATAATGTTAATAAGTCTCACCTCCTGTAACTTTTTTGTAAGTAAAACACAATATTTGATTTTAACATTTCTTTTTTTTTATAATAAATACAGGTGGTGGACTTTTAGTAGAATTAATGAAACGAGCCACTCAAAGCAAACAGTTTGCAGAGCTGGATCATGCCATAAAAACCAAAGTGGAACCATTTCTTTATAATAAGGGGAAAGGGAAACTGATACCCATTGCACAGTTGGTTTTGATGCGCAATGTTGAACGTCCAAGACATAAAATGGTAAGTCTACAAAGGAAAGGCACAGAGCTTTGACAAAAGTATCAAGTACATTGTTAACAGTTCTACAATTCTATTAGAAGTATTCTACATTAAAAGTACTATAATTACAATTCTACGCCTAAGTCTTAATTTAAGAATACACTGTGTTTAACAAGAAATGTTTGCCTCAAAATTGTTTGTACGAATTTAATTTTTTTTTCAAGTACTGTATTAGGAAAAGAATCATGACCAAGGTTATAAGTGCTCCTGGTGAACGATGATACTGGTATTTAATTCTTTATTTAAAGAATTTTAGTAGCAATAATGATAATATGCTAAGTAAGTCCCTTATTATTTAGTAAGTAAAAATGAGTAGGACTTTTTGTGTCACTTTCTCTAAAGATATGCCTTTGCCATGCAAATCCACGACTAATCAGTCATCTTTGTTTTCATGCCTTAAGTGTAGATTAGGAAATATTTTCCTCCCACTACTCTTTGCTTCTTCAGCGAGTCTGTTACCATGTAGTGCTGCCTGTTTGTATAAGTAAAACCTTAATATTAATTGCAATACTGTAATACTACCTGCAGGTGTTTCCCCTCCATCACTAAGAGAAGGTGAAATCAGGAGCCTCCCTACCTTAAGGAATATGACCTTAAACATATCACTGTCCCAGTACAATAGTGTAACAACTCATAATCACCTGATTTGAGAAAACAAGAGTTTAAAGTTTTAGCTTGGCAAATAGCCTCTGTTAGGCATTATTAAATAACTGTACACTGTATTTATTTTATTTTTATTTTTTACAAACGTTGATAGTCCTTCTAATCATTTCAATTGATATTTTCATTTTTATTTTTTGGAATAATAAGAAATACAAAAAATAAGATACCCTATATTTTGAGATGTTACTGTATTGCACTAGTTCTTTTTACAAGTTATTCTGACATATAATATAGAATATAGAACTTTCACTTGTGAAACTTCCTTGTTTTTCTTTCCGTACGCGTTTCGGCGTGGTGTTCGCCTTTGTCAGCAGTTTGAGACAGACTGGCCAGTAACTTGTAACAGTTTTTGTTTGGAAGGTTTAGTGGGGGTGGTGTGTGGAGGAAGGGGATTGGCGCGGGGATCCAAATTATTGTTAGTTTTATATATAATTGTGTCAAACAGTGTGTGTGATTTATAGTTTAATTGGTCGTTAAGTATGTTGTTTGGTTGTGTTTTGTAGTGTTTGTATATTTCATATTGTTCTGCTGTGTTAAGTTTTCGACTTTTGGGTAAGTAGTGTAATATCTCAAGAGTAGTATCTATGTTGGTGTAGCTGTGGTTTTTTGTGTGTATGTGTGTGGCAAACGCAGAATGTATATTGTTGTTGGATAAACTTTTTAGGTGTTCAGAGTAACGAGATGAAAAAGATCTTCCCGTCTGGCCTATATAGAAACTATTGCAATCATTACAATTTAATTTGTAAACACCTGTTTTGTTGTATCTGTCTATGTCCGTGTTTGTATCATTGATGTGTTTTTTGATGGTATTGTTTGTTCTGTATGCTATTTTGTACTTGTGTTTCCTGAATGTGTTGGTGATTTTGTGTGTGTCGGAGTTATGGTATGTGAGTGTGATGTATTTAGTTTGTTGTGTGTTGTTGGTATTTAGTGTTTTGTTGTTTTTGTTTATGATGTGTTCATGTAGTTTGTTTATTAAATTAGGGTTGTATTCGTTTTTTATAGCTATATATTTGATTGTGTTGAGTTCATCGTTATAGTCCCGTTTACTTAATGATATTTTAGTTAGTCTGTGGAGCATATGGTTGAAGGCCGCATGTTTATGTTGTGTTGGATGGTTTGATGTGTTGTGTATAACCATGTCAGTTGTGGTTGGTTTTCTGTATATTTTATACGTGTGTGTATTGTTTGTTTTGTTAATTGTTAGGTCCAGAAAATTTATACTATTGTTTTGTTCTATTTCCAGTGTAAATTTTAGTTTGTGGTGTATTATGTTTATGTATTTGTGGAAGTTTTCAACCTGCCTTGTATTGCCATTGAATAAAAGTAATATATCATCCACATACCTGTGCCAATAAATGATTTTGTTGGTGTATTTGTTGTTGTTTATTATGTGGTTCTGTTCTATGTTGTGTATGAATATTTCTGCCAGTATTCCTGATATGGGGGATCCCATCGGGAGACCATCTGTTTGTGTGTATATC
Organism: Magicicada septendecula; assembly: GCA_034769895.1. Lineage (NCBI taxonomy): Eukaryota > Metazoa > Arthropoda > Insecta > Hemiptera > Cicadidae > Magicicada > Magicicada septendecula. Next base: position 529,723,010 of record CM068368.1, read on the forward strand.
TTGTTGTTGTATGAGAAGTAATTTTGTTCTGTAATTATTTTGGTGAGTGTGATGATCTTATGTATGTGTGTTTTGGGCGTGTTGTTTTGTCTGAGTAAATGTTCTAGTGTTTGTATGGTTTCTTTAATGGGTACATTGGTGTATAAATTAGTTATGTCAAAAGATGCTAATGTTGAATTGTGTGGGATGTGGATGTGTTGGGTTTTCTTGACTAGTTCTATGTTATTTTTGACAGAAGTATTGTTACTGAGATTGTTTTTCCTGATTATTTTGTCTAGGTGTTTTGCGATTTTGTGGGAGGGAGCTTGTGTGTTGTTTATTAATGGTCTGATGGGAATGTTACGTTTGTGTATTTTCGGTAAAGCATTTAGTTTTGGGGGGTTAAGTTTGATTTGTTTAAGGTGTTTTGTGCTTTCTGGTTGGATTATGTATTTTGTGTTATTTATAAATTTGATAATTTATTTTTGAAATTTTAGTGTGGGGTCTTTATTTATTTTCGTTAAATTATTTTCATTGAAGAATTTCTCAACTTTAGTGTTTAGTTCATGTTTGTCCATTATGACATTTATGTTCCCTTTATCAGCTTTTAATATTGTTATGTTGTGTTCAAGTAACTTTTGTTTTACATTATTAAGCGTTTTTATTTCGTTGTTGTGTCTTTCTGGTTGTATATGTGTGCGTTGTATTTTTCGCATTATGTCGTGTCGTATGGAGTCTTGATCGTTAATGTGCGTGTTTTGTACAGCTGTTTCTGTGTCTATGATTATGTTGCGTATATGTCTATTGTGGTTGTTGTTGTTGGTTGAATTGTTTTTCATCAGACCATTAATAAACAACACACAAGCTCCCTCCCACAAAATCGCAAAACACCTAGACAAAATAATCAGAAAAAACATTAATCTCAGTAACAATACTTCTGTCAAAAATAACATAGAACTAGTCAAGAAAACCCAACATATCCACATCCCACCCAATTCAACATTAGCATCTTTTGACATAACTAATTTATACACCAATGTACCCATTAAAGAAACCATACAAACACTAGAACATTTACTCAGACAAAACAACACGCCCGAAACACACATACATGAGATCATCACACTCATCAAAATAATTACAGAACAAAATTACTTCTCATACAACAACAAGATATACACACAAACAGATGGTCTCCTGATGGGATCCCCCATATCAGGAATACTGGCAGAAATATTCATACACAACATAGAACAGAACCACATAATAAACAACAACAAATACACCAACAAAATCATTTATTGGCACAGGTATGTGGATGATATATTACTTTTATTCAATGGCAATACAAGGCAGGTTGAAAACTTCCACAAATACATAAACACAATACACCACGAACTAAAATTTACACTGGAAATAGAACAAAACAATAGTATAAATTTTCTGGACCTAACAATTAACAAAACAAACAATACACACGTATAAAATATACAGAAAACCAACCACAACTGACATGGTTATACACAACACATCAAACCATCCAACACAACATAAACATGCGGCCTTCAACCATATGCTCCACAGACTAACTAAAATACCATTAAGTAAACGGGACTATAACGATGAACTCAACACAATCAAATATATAGCTATAAAAAACGGATACAACCCTAATTTAATAAACAAACTACACAAACACATCATAAACAAAAACAACAAAACACTAAATACCAACAACACACAACAAACTAAATACATCACACTCACATACCATAACTCCAACACACACAAAATCACCAACACATTCAGGAAACACAAGTACAAAATAGCATACAGAACAAACAATACCATCAAAAAACACATCAATGATACAAACACGGACATAGACAAATACAACAAAACAGGTGTTTACAAATTAAATTGTAATGATTGCAATAGTTTCTATATAGGCCAGACGGGAAGATCTTTTTCATCTCGTTACTCTGAACACCTAAAAGGTTTATCCAACAACAATATACATTCTGCGTTTGCCACACACATACACACAAAAAACCACAGCTACACCAACATAGATACTACTCTTGAGATATTACACTACTTACCCAAAAGTCGAAAACTTAACACAGCAGAACAATATGAAATATACAAACACTACAAAACACAACCAAACAACATACTTAACGACCAATTAAACTATAAATCACACACACTGTTTGACACAATTATACATACAACTAACAATAATTTGGATCCCTGCGCCAATCCCCTTCCTCCACACACCACCCCCACTAAACCTTCTAAACAAAAACCGTTACGAGTTACTGGCCAGTCTGTCTCAAACTGCTGACGAAGGCGAACACCACGCCGAAACGCGTACGGAAAGAAAAACAAGTAAGTTTCACAAGTGAAAGTTCTATATTCTATATTATTTAGTACTGAGAAAAAAGAGAAAAAATAAGATGAACAATCAAAACAACTATTCTGACATGTTACCCATTTCATTAATTGCTGTTTGTTTTACTGGTTAAAAACAACCAACAGAGGGTATTAATATTAATATAAACAAATTCTTTACAAAAGAAAATCGTTTATAATAAATGAAATCAAGTAATGAATATGCGCTGACATTCACTGAAGATCAACTACGTGTACCTTGCTAAATGGAAAATACGTACTACTCTTCAGTTTATATTTATTTGAAATAGGTATTGAGTAAAGTATGAGAGCAGAAAGAGTTTACCTACTTCCTTGGAGTCGCCTTCTTATAATTGCTATATTTCTATATACCTGTAGTTTTCCTTATAAAACCAGTAACTTTAAATTCACCCCAGATGTTTTTTCTAAAAAAATGGAGAGAGGTGGGAAAATAAAGAATTATTCATTGTTACATGAAAAATGAAAATTTATTTTTTATCTGAAATAGGTACGGTACATAAAAAATTGTATCAATAATTTTAACAAAATTTAATTTTTCAAGGTAGAAATAGTCAGGTTTATATTACATCAAAACAACTCTTGTTCCTCAGATGGTACACTTTCATTAATTTTTAGTTGTTCAAAGAACCAATGATAAGCATTTGGAATTGCCTTGATCTTGCAGAGTGATAAGAGATCTTCTTTCTTTACTTTACTTATACCAGGAGGTGTAGCATAAAGTGGTGTCAGTTGAGTCACTTCAGTAGCCTTTGACCTTCTCAAATGCTTTTTGTCAACTTTAAACTCCATCGTTTCTTTATTTTCCTTATAGGAGTATATGTAGAATACAGAACTAGGAGCTTCCTTTTTTACTTGAAAATGTTTCACTTCATTGCACCTTACTCTTGCGCTTAAAGTAGATATTTGATAGTTAGTTCCAAATTGCTTGGAAACTGCCTGTCAATCATATACTGTACATCTTTTGTATCCATCTCTTTAACATCATAAGGACTTTTGTTAAATATCACTATAGTTTGATGACTCGGAACACTAAGTTTTTTATAAGTAAAATCGTAAAGATTTACCTTACAGCCTAAACCGGCTTTCACCTTTAGAAGGCTTCATCAGAGGCTGCCGTAGGTAGCGCTGTCCGTCTTGTTGTTGGCGACGGGATAGTTTTTTGAAAGATCGGTGCTATGTGTGTGTGGTGAGATGTGTTCGAATAATGCGTGCGATTTGAATTGTGTCTGTTCGTTTAGGATGTCATTTTTATTTGTTTTTGTGTGTTTGTATATTTCTAATTGTTCTAGAGTGTCTAGTTTTCAGCCTTTTGTGTGTATGTGTAGAATGTTCATGTTATTGTCGATGTTTTTATATGTGTGGTTTGCAAACCACACATATAAAAACATCGACAATAACATGAACATCTGATGAAGCCTTCTAAAGGTGAAAGCCGGTTTAGGCTGTAAGGTAAATCTTTACGATTTTACTTATAAAAAACTTAGTGTTCCGAGTCGTCAAACAATAGTGATATTTAGTTAAGTAACGGACACGTCATGGACAACGAAATCCAAGACTTTTGTTTTCTATGGCTAGTTGTGCAACTGTTGCTAGTTGATTTGGAGTATACATTGGTGTTTTTATAGTAAGTCTCTTAATATTATTTTCAATAACCGAATGCATAGAGTCACAAGCATTTTGGGTGTGACCACAGGAATTAAGTACTTGTGAGTAATGGATTGTACATCTAGTTGATTTATGGCATACAAGTACATTCCTATCAAGCACTTGTTATTGTTCTGGGCAGAACAATTATCAGAGTAAAATATTACATGTTTTGCTTTGCACTTTTCTTTTATAAAATCACACACAAAAGATGCAATTTCACAGGCTCCTCTCTTTGCAGCCCCATCATGTCACATGTAGCAGTATCCTTGTTTAGAGGTCAGGTTATAAATCATAAAATTAAAAACATTAAGTTTTCTATTGTAGAAGAAAACTCCTTCTCTTCCATGTGAGAGTTGCATTACAACCTGCAACCAAAGTATTAAAGTTCTTTTCTCTACTTTTCAGTTTGTTTTGTTTCTTTTGCATCCTTGACAAATTTTTTCTTCTAAATGGTTCTCAAACTCTATCTGCATTTTACCTCTCTCATCAACTGAACTGTTCTCATACATGTTACAAAATTGGTACTTATCTTTTATAGGGATGTGAAACCTTATATTATATTTGGTATTAAAAATTTCATCATATTTATGTTTTTTGGCTATCGTCTTCTTCTTTTCAATACATTGTATTTTATATAGCTGATACATTTCAGATAAGTCCAAGTCCCCATCTATGTACCAACAGCAAAACTTTGCACTATTTAATATTTTTACAGTAATAATAACAGTGTCGCCAACAGAACAATACTCTAACATTTAGAGATGTTACATTTTTGCACTGAGCTTCACTACAAAAAGAGATATTTCTCTATTGCCACAGCAAAAACTCAATGCAATACTGTAATATCTCAAAATGTTATTCTGTTGCCCAGGAAAACTAGATTTTGTTTAGTGTGGTAGACAAATATTTGTGCCAAAAACTAGGAAAAAATTATGATTTTAAGTTGTTACCCTATTGCATTAGATTCTTCACGACTTCCTTAATCCAGTGATATGCATAACTCAAAATGTAAAAATTTTGAGTTGTTACATTATTGCACTGGAACAGTGATATTTTCTATTCTTTTCTGTGGTATAATCGAAGTAACCTAAAGGATTAATTCCAAAAATTATTTCATACTAGTTAGAATGTAAATAAAATTTGTACTTGTATACATGTCTACAAATTAACTGGCCTAGTAATAGTTTTTTGTTAATGTTGTATTAAAAATGGATATCATTATAACATTTTGTTTATAACATAGATCAAAATTTTTAAACACTCTCTTGGTTATTGATTTTGTTGATAAAGTCAGAGTCACAATTGATTACACAATGTTGTTAATAATGCCAATATTTTTAATTTCTTGTGATCAGAATAAGAGTCTGCTTCTCTTTTTATTTGTTTGAAAGCACTTACTTTTAATAGAAAATTAAAAATTTTGTTTAAATTGAATTCCCTTTCAGCTTTTACAGTAATAATAACAGTACAGTAATAACAGTTTGTTTAATATTTTTACAGTAATAATAACAGTGTCGCCAACAGAACAATACTATAACATTTAGAGATGTTACAGTTTTGCACTGAGCTTTACTACAAAAAGAGATATTTCTCTATTGCCACAGCAAACTACTATGAAATAGCCTACCATATGTTTTGTGATAAAATTAAGGCTTGTCTCATAAAGTATATGTTACTATGTTGTTTAATTCAGTAAGCAATGTAAATTATTTAATTTTTTACTTTTATATTTATTAACGTAAATACAATACAAAACAAATCTACCTTCATTGTCCTCAGGCTTTCACGGCCGATGTCAGTTGTATGATCAAAGTTATCCAGGCTGTTTGGCCGTTGTCCATGGTTTATTTCCAAACCAAACGTTTCTGCAGCTCCAATGGCTGCCATCATCAGTGAAATAATAAAAATCCTGAACGTAGGGTATTCACATCAGCCTTTACCACAGTACTGTGGGCATGACGTAAACACCCTACGTTCAGGATTTTTATTATTCCACTGATGATGGCAGCCATTGGAGCTGCAGAAACGTTTGGTTTGGAAATAAACCATGGACCACAGCCAAACAGCCCGGATAACTTTGATCATACAAATCTACCTTCATTAAAGGTTACGGTATTTTATGTTCATAATTTGTGTGTTGTATCTTTTGAGAACTACATAGATAACAAATATCTAACAATGATTATATACATGAACTAATCATAGCAGTGTCCTTTTAACTAGTGTGAACTAAATTTTAATAACTTAAAAACAGTTTCAATATTATCTATAGTACTGATTATATATTTATTAAAGCTCATTCCATTAAGATTCATACAACCTGTTGGTAAAGTTGTATGGTAAAGCATTGTGGCTCTACTATATCAATCATTATATGTAAGAATATGAAACCTGAATGAATGACCACCAGGAACACATTGGCCAGAGACTTCAATTCATAAAGATAGAAAAAGAGTTATGATTTAATTTTACAGTACATGTTGATAAAAGTGATGAATAGAAATTCATTAAAATGGTGTTCCAGCTTCCAATAGCAAGAAATATGGAAGAATCATTTGACACAGATAAAAACTACTTAAACATACCTGAGCCCAAAGAAGGAGAAGAAGTGGGTAAGTAAAACTGATGTTATTAGATTTTTTTTTAATCTACCTCGCAAAATTTATTATCTTCATAATAATTAATATAAGCAAATCATGTACATAATTTTTTTTCTTTCTCAAATTCTACAAACATATAAACAGTTATCTATACATACAACAAGTGTATACTATCATGTAAACACTGACATAAATGTGAATGCCACCCACCAGAATACAGTCTAAATACAATAAAGTACTGACAATAGAGTCACATTAAATGTTTTATTAATTCTGATAGTATAATATTGTCCTTTGCTCATTGAAACTTTATTGTACTTCCATGAAACAACTGCATTAGTAGATTAGTAATTATTTTCAGATATAACAAAACATTCTTATGGATAACTGAATATTCAACCAGATGTACCTAAACTTTCTACAGGTCTAGATTTTATTTAGCTCCAATAGTGAAGGCCTTTCACAACAAAATTCATCTTTCTTCTTTCTAAGAACTCATCACTCAGACAGAAAAATGGCTTGATTTGTGTTTGACACATCCATTTTCTATTTCAAAGAGGTCCTACTGATATTTTTTTTTATAATGGAGTAATTTACCTCAATTCTCTGTTTCCAACTTATGAAATGTTTGTAGAGATTGTCAACATTAGAGAAGCTCAATTTGCGCTGGTAGGGAGAAAGGTACACGACAATATTGGTAGGTATACCTACTCCCCCCACTACTTCACTCTCGTGTTTCACTGTGCATATGCTTCTCTATTGTTGACAACCTCTACAGCAGTTCCACTTGGTTGGATTCAGAAATAAATATTAATGCATATGCATATTTTTTATTCATAATGAATCTGATTGAGTCTGATGATCTGATTTGCGTGACAAAAACACTGTCATGTATTACCTGTTGTCGTTCAGGATCAACAGCATAAAATTATCATCAGCATTATTATCAGCATCTATTTCCCTTTTTTCTTTCAGACCATTTATATAGAATACATGTATTTGTATTATGACAATACTAGAAGATTGAGCGAGCATGAAATAAAAGTTTGAGAGAGTCTTATCAACGTAATTACCCACTGTTTTAGAGACTTTATTTTAGAAAAATTCTAATAATCAACATAGATTTTTTTAGATATAATAACTGCAACTTAACTCTGATAAATTATGATATATGGTACATAATTTTTCTTCACATAGTAGAATAGAGCCATTGTATAAAAGAAACAAAATTTTAAAGAATGTGCTGCACAGCTTTATGAGTATGCAAGGAAAAGGCCTTACTACCAGGTAACAAATTTGATTTTATAAGGATACTTTAAATGTAAGAGGGACAACACTTATAATACTGTATGATTACGAATGGTGTGCAGCAATGTTTGTAAATTCAACAATTTTTAAGGTAGCAAAAATTAAGTTCCATGGGGAAATATAACGAAGTTGAAATCAGAGTACATAATGAGTAATAATAATATATGAGAAGCAGTAACTGATGAAAAATGTATAAACAGAACTTGTAGTTAGAAAAGAGACTGGAGGGTCGTGTATGCATTTATCTTCAGGAAGGATACCCAAACAAGTGAAGAAGTATGCCTCTTGTGGGAAAAATGTGTGGATGAACCACAGTTACAATGGTGGAGTTCAAAATTCAAAACAACAACACTTCTTAGACTTGGAAGGGCTTACTATGAAAAATATAAATCATTTAATATGAGGTGTGCGCGCGCGCGCGCGCGCGCATGTGTGTGTGTGTGTGTGTGTGTGTGTGTGTACTTTAGTGCAATTGAGTGTATAATAGGAAGACCAAGTAATTGTGACACTAGAAGACTGACTTGTGAAAAAACACCACAGAAGTGTTATAAAATTTCATAATAGTGTTATCTGTTATTTGGAGCAGTCATTTTATACACATTTTATGCAATAATGAAATCAAACATAGATTAGAGAAAGAGAGGGTAGCCTACTGAAGAGATAACAGTTTTCAGTAAACCAGAATACAAGGCTTCATAATCATGTGAAAAAAGAAATGAAATGTTACACCAAATGTGTTGCAGAGTTAAAGGAAATGTCAAATAATAAAAGAATGCCTAAAATGATGAGAATGCAGTGACAAGGGATAGTTAAATAGTTGGGTTAGCTGTAGTTATTAGAAAAGGAAGTTAGTAGAGTCACTTGTACAAAATCCTGAAAGGCAGATGATCTGGTAAATTATATATTAAAATTCTGTCCAAAGAGAAAATAACACTCACATTCTCATGTAACAATGGTAAGTGAAGAAAAATAAACTTAAAAAGGATGCCTGACATGGTCAATCAAGTGAATCAATAGGGGTGACAAGACACAGGCTTGTTCAATATGCAGTAACTGATTTTACTAGCTGCAACAATAAGTTGACTTATTTTCATCTTAAATGTGTTTGAAGGTTTTATGTAAACCTTCTGATATTGATTTTATTACTTTATTAATGCTCACTTTCCAGTGGCTAAGTACTAAAAGAATATATTCATATTTGAAAATAACTAAAAATGTTTAATTTTATTTTGAATTTTTGTTGATTGTAGACATGACAAAATACAGAGATGTGTGCTGGGACTTGAAACAACGTGGTGCTGTAGGAGAGACTATTCTTCACTTGTGTCTGCTTAATGCAACATCCCTACATGCTGATTTAGCAAAACGTCTTCTTAGGTTCTATCCAAAATTGATTAATGACATCTATATGTGTGATGAATATTATGGTATTATATTATTTATCAATAGGAACGTTAAGATTAAATTTATAAAACACACACACAGCACTTATCTGTACGTTAAATAGAATGTAAATTGTTAGAAAAATTAAAAAAGAAAAACCTTTAAAGTTTTAGGAAGGGTGGTTCTAAAACTTGCAACATACTCTGTCTATACTGTTATGACATCACAGAACAATCTACGTGTTTGTCGAATGTGCCAAAAGAATATCGCTCTAATGTGTGTGGCCTACATGACTGTAGACGCATTCGCGAGAGTTTTCTAGAAGGCGCCAGCTGTGCCGACTGTGTCAAGGCCGAAATTAATTACATCGCACACTCTGGCGCTAACACGCATTATGGAATAATCTGGTAATTTGGGGTGGTATCTATATACCAGTACTCTACGACGTTAAGTTCAGTGTAGCTGCGATATATTTACAATTGTGTTTAATATTAGTGACATTTTATTGCGTGTGAACAATTTTTATTTGATTTGTTGTAGTAGACTGTGTTGTTAATTACGAACTGTTTTACTGTAAAAATTAAAGCTGGTGATTAGTGACTTAATTGGTGTCTTGTACTTATTTTGTTTCCACTGTACCTATGATGATCTAGTAGACCGACGTAACAGTGGTGTCAGAACTGAGATAGAACGGTTAACAGTGGAAACAGTGAACACTTTGTACAAGACGAGTGTAATTCATAACTAATCGGTAAACAATGGATGCCAGTCCATGGATGATGGAAGTTTTCCAAACGCTGCTGCAGCAGACACAGGAAGAAACAGAAAGATGACAAAAAGAAGAACGAAGACAAGAAAGAGAAGAAGCAGAAAAACAACAGGATGAAAAACGCAGGCAGGAAAGAGAAGAGGCTGAGAAACGTCAGAAAGCACTAATGCTAGAAACAGAAGACAGTCAAAAAGATAAAACGGAAGCTCTCTTTGAAGCTATGCAGAAACAGTTGCAAGAACACAGTACCGCAGAATTGGGTCTCCTACGAGGTGAGCTTAATAAACAAGTTACTAAACTATCAGAGGTACAAGAATCAATGACATTAAAAATAGCTGAAGTAGAAAAATCTGTCTCGAGTGTTGAAGAATCGATGTCTAATAAAATAGCTGAAGTAGAAAAGTAAGTCACGAGTGTGGAAAAAGCTATGTCAACAAAAATAGAAAACTCGATTACAAATATAAAAGATAAAGTGATGTTATTCAATTTCTTTCTTCTGCAAGTAGTATAATTCGTATCTTCTTTTTAACACCTGACGCACGTTTATTCGTCAGGTGACTGATGGTTTATCTATCAGAGGTCAGGTTTATTTATCAGAGGTTACTGATGATACTGATATTTTTCAGTGAAACATGCATCAGGTGTTAAAAAGAATATACGAATTATACTACTTGCAGAAGAAAGAAATTGAATAACATCACAAATTTATATAATTACTGCAAGAAACGTCGAGTTACTTATATAGAAAATATAAAAGAGCGGATTAAAAATGAAGTCGAGCAGTGCCTGAAGTTACAACCAAAACAACTTTGAGAACAGACTGTACCAATGATAAAGACAGAAAAAGACGCAGAAAATAAGTTAATAGAGAAAGTCACTTTGCCTGCAGTAAGGACAGTTCATGTCAAAGCTCCAACCTTTGACGGAAGCAGTCACTGGGCAACGTACCTCCGCCAATTTGAAGCTACTGCATGTGCAAATAATTGGACAGAGAAAGACAAGGCAGTCTCACTCGTTCTCGCATTAAAAGGACCCGCGGCAGAACTGCTACAGAAAGTGCCACCTGACAGCCAGAACATCTATGCCGAGTTGATAAAAGCTCTAGAATTACGGTATGGCGATAAACATTTGCGAGATGTGTACTGCACCCAGTTGAGAGCAAGGCGACAGCATTCCGGAGAGAGCCTTCAAGAGTTTGAAGCAAGTATCCACGGACTAATTAGACTGGCCTATCCTGAAGTGCCAGAAGATTTTTGAACGAGTTTTGTAATGCAGACATTTACTGCCGGTGTCCGAGATAACAAACTACAGCAAGTGTTACGAATGGCAAGACACCAGAACAGTGCGGATGCCCTGGTACATGCTTTGCAATTTGAGGCCGCCAAATCAGCATCTGGTTGGACAAGTCATAAAGTGTGCATGATAAAAGATCGCGACGGCACAGACGATGAGGAAGAAGAACAAGGAACATATACTCGATGGTCGGCGCCACAGAATAAAATAAGAAAGGATGGAAAACCGAAGTGTTATAGATGTGGGAAACCTGGACATCTACAACGAGATTGTCAGGTTAGAATTCAGCAGCAGGGAAACGAGCAATAGTCGGTACAACGGGGCGTGTGCTGACTAACTGGAGGAACGAAGCCCCTAGACAATACGCAATTTCTAAACTTCAGAAAAACAGCGGGAGCTTGGTAGTTACCGGATTTGTTCAAGAAAGGCCAACCTCAAATACAGTTGAAACAGGCGCAACAGTTTCTCTTGTGTGCCCCGATGTGATGAAAGATCTCAAGCCAATCTGGTGCTCTTGCAGCTTGCGAACAGCTACTGGATGGCCTGTAAAAGTATATGGAAAAGTGGAGATACACCTACGCCTCGGTCGACTTGAGTTTAATCATCAAGTACTTGTTGCAGACATTGTGGATGAAGCAATTCTTGGTGTGGACGTTATGAACGCATACGGATTTATAGTCTATTTCAAAAACAATGTCTTGAGAATCGAAGGTGAAGAGGTAATGCTATCAACAATGATGACAGCAGAAAAATCGATGGACGTCATAAACCAAGTGGCCGTAACTGTTCCGCCAAACTCCGAAAAGATCATCATGGTTAGAACCGAGGTAGATACTAGGGGCAACCAGTGCTCTATATTCGAACCCCAGGTAGTCAGCACACCGGGCATATTAATTGCCAGAAGTTTAGTAAAACCTGACGAAACCGGAAAAGGACCTATTAGAGTGGCGAATATTTTGGATCAAGCTATGACTTTACAAAACAGTACGCTCCTAGGCAAATTGACTCCTGTGGCCTAGGTAGCCGGAATGATGCAACGAATTTCCAGTGCTTCGGATAATTCTAAATTACCAGAGGAACTGCAAGAATTAATGAACAGATCTTCTAACGATCTCTCAAGTGGTAAGGTAAAAGAACTCAGACAGTTTTTACATGAATTCAAAGATTGTTTTGCAGTTCGGGGACAGTCATTGGGAAGAACCTCACTTGTGCAACATCGTATCAATACCAGGGACACAACACCGATACGCCAACCTCCTCGAAGGCCTCCATTATCTAAACAAGAGGAAATGTCTCAGTTAGTACAGGACATGTTGACAGTGGGAGTAATCGAACCTTCGTCAAATGCTTGGTCTTCTCCTGTAGTGCTGGTAGTGAAAAAGGATGGTGGATTGCATTTCTGCGTAGACTACCAGAGGTTAAATGACGTTACAAAGAAAGACTGCTATCCATTACCTAGCGTTGACGATACACTCAACACATTGTCTGGAGCACAGTGGTTTTCCACATTGGACCTGAAGAGTGGATATTGGCAAGTGGGTCTTCATCAAGAAGACAAGGAAAAGACCGCTTTCTCGACCCCAAGTGGCTTATTCCAATTTAACGTCATGCCATTTGGACTCTGTAATGCACCGGCAACATTTGAAAGATTGATGGACCTGGTACTCCGAGGCCTGACATGGAAAACTTTCCTTGTTTATTTAGATGATGCCATAGTCATCGGGAAGACTTTCAAAGACCATTTGGAAAACCTTAAAGAGGTTCTATCTAGAATTCACGGTGCCCAACTGAAGCTGAGCCCGAAGAAGTGTTCTCTATTCCAGAAGGAAGTACAGTATCTGGGCCATCTGGTTTCGGCAGCAGGTGTTAGCATGGATCCTAATAAAGTAGACACCGTAAGAGACTGGCCAGTGCCGAAGAGTAAACACGAAGTTCAGAGTTTCCTGGGGTTATGCTCATATTACAGACGTTTTGTGAAAGGCTTCGCTACAATTGCTAAACCTCTACATGAGCTAACGGAAAATAAACAAAACTTCCAGTGGTCGAGGGAGTGTGATTAAGCATTTAGGACTTTGAAAATTGCATTATGTTCGCAGCGAATTCTCGCTTTCCCAGCTTCTGAAGGGAAGTACATTGTGGACACAGACGCAAGCAATACTGGTCTAGGAGCAGTTTTGTCTCAAGTGCAAAACGGTGAAGAACACTTTACAGCAAGGCACTTTCTAAACAGGAGAGAAATAATTGCCTTACAAGGAGAGAGTTGCTGGCAATCGTCTGAGCGTTGGAGCATTTCCATAAATACCTCTATGGAAGAGAGTTTTCACTACGTACCGACCATGGCGCTCTTGAGATTTAAAAATCCGGAAGGACAGTTGGCAAGGTGGCTTGAACGTCTGCAAGAGTACAAATTCAAGGTACAACATCGACGGGGGTGCCTGCATGGTAATGCAGATGGCTTATCATGAAGACCGTGCCCGGAAGGCTGCCGACATTGCCACAGAAAGGAAGAACAAAACTCAAGCAAACATGTTCAAGCCATCACAGTAGATTTCCTGGCAGACAGCTGGACAACACAAGGCTGTCGACAAGAACAAATGACTGATGAAGACATTGGACCGATCTTGACAGCAAAAGAGGAAGGTCGCCACCCGGATTGGCAAGATATCTGCCATGGTTCTGAAGTGCTGAATGGCTACTGGGCACAATGGGAATCTCTCACCTTAGAAAGCGGATTGCTGAAAAGGGCTTGGGAAAGTGCAGATGGACGAGACGTGGTCATGCAGTTGATAGTTCCCTGAAGTAAAGTGCAGTCTGTTTTGAAGGAGATGCATGATGGAACGTCTGGAGGCCATCTTGGCATTAACAAAACCCTTGACAAAATACGGAAGCAATTCTATTGGCTTCATCTTCGCCACAACGTAGAGGAATGGGTTCGGACGTGTGAAATATGTGCTGCAAGCAAGGGCCCACAAACCAGAAGCAGGGGTAAAATGAGACAGTATAACGTTGGACTGCCTTTCGAGAGAATTGCCATAGACATTGCTGGACCATTCCCAGTTACTGACGATGGAAACCGGTACATCATGGTTGTAGGTGACTACTTTAATAAGTAGGTGGAAGCCTACACAATTCCAAATCCGGAGGTTACCACTGTGGCAAAGCAGTTAGTTCACAACTTCTGTTGCCATTATGGAGCCCCTATGGAAATCCATACGGATCAAGGGAGAAATTTCGAATCAGGAGTGTTTAAAGAATTATGCCGTCTACTTGGAATTCGAAAGACCAGGACAACATCTCTGCATCCTCAGGCGGACGGGATGGTTGAGAGATTCAATAGGACACTAGAGCAGCATCTTTCGAAGGTTGATGACGAGAACCAAACAGACTGGGACCAACGTATACCACTATTCCTTATGGCATATAGGTCATCAGTACACGACACAACCGGCATGACTCCAGCAAAATTGGTGTTTGGGCGGGAGATTCGTCTTCCTGAGGACTTAATGTTCGGATCACCTGAGACTCAGTCCCAAGAGCCGTAGAACTATTCCTCGCAATTAGAAAACCAACTCCGAGAAATTAATCGCTTGGTAAGAGGACGGATGAAAATTGCCAGTGATAAAATGAAAACTCGGTATGACATTCGCAGCAATAGTGTGGGTTTCCAAGAAGGAGATCAGGTCTGGTTGTTCAACCCAAAGCGCCATCGTGGTCGCTCACCTAAGCTTCAGTCTAACTGGGAAGGACCCTACACTGTGAAAAAAAGAATCAACGATGTTGTTTATCGGATTCAACAGGAAGAACAGCAAAAGTTCATGGTCGCCCTCCTAGATCACCTGGCTAAGTACTACTTCAGAGATGGTTTGCCAGTTCGGGACGAACAGGCTTAAGGAGGGGGCAGTCTTACGACATCACAGAACAATCTATCTGTTTGTCGAATGTGCCAGAAGAATATCGCTCTAATGTGTGTGGCCTACGTGACTGTAGACCCATTCGCAAGAGTTTTCTCGAAGGCGCTAGCCGCGCCAACTGTGTCAAGGCCGAAATTAATTACGTCGCACACTGGCGCTAAAACGCATTATGGAATAATCTGGTAATTTGGGCAGTATATATACCAGTACTCAACAACGTTCAGTTCAGTATAGCTTCGATATATTTACAGTTCGGTTCGAGAGTTATTCTCGGGCGATATTACTGTGCGCGTTCAAGTGGTTATTAGTTAAGTGTTGTGTTTTATAATCGGACGGTATATTGTAATACAATTGTGTTTAATATTAGTGACATTTTATTGCATGTGAACAATTTTTATTTGATTTGTTGTAGTAGACTGTGTTGTTAATTGCGAACTGTTTTACTGTAAAAATTAAAGCTGGTGATTAGTGACTTAATTGGTGTCTTGTACTTATTTTGTTTCCACTGTACCTACAACTATCGATCGAGTAGACTGTCGTAACAATACATTTATTTTAGAGGAGTTCAGCAAAAAAATGATCAGTAAAAAATATTTCCTTGATGCATGTTCTCAAATTAAACAAATTTTCTTGTAATATCACTCATTACTTCTACAAACCACTCGTATGTTCAACTAAAAATATAGAATTAAGAAGGCTGATGATGGGAACAATAGGATTCCTGAAACATATTCCACATAAGGGAAAAAACACATTGAGGTAAAGTAATTATAAATATTCACCATGTTATATAAAATGCATCAAGAAAAAGACTGTTGCAAAATGCGTTTGAATATATGTTACAACATTACAAGTATTATAAAATGAACACACTTTTGCCCATGTACCCAATGCAACTATATAGTGTTAACCACCGGCGATGTCGTAGGATATTTGTATGTTCATTGCGTCAAGTATATGTGGTTGCAAAATAAACGTATTTTTTTAATAAGAGGAGTGAGACGTTGATGAGATGAAATATGAATTAAAGAAATTAAAGAATTAAAACATATTAAAAGAATCAATCAACGATTTATTAAATATTAGAAAGAAATTACTTGATTATTAAAATTTGAAATTATAAAATTCAAAAATATTATCTTTTATAAGTTAACACTCTGTAAAACATAACATACTTTTGCGATTCAGCACACATTAGTAACATATAATCTTAAATATCTAAACATAATGATGAACAAATTATACAATTACTTTATATTAATTGGGTGTCTGACTTTGACTCATTTTTAAAAATAGCAACTCATTTATAAAATAATATTAACTTTACTAAAATAAAATGTAATTGTTGCTATTACTATTTTAATAAAAAAATAACATTTATCTGAAGAATGTTTATGATATCTAATGACACACCCAATTTGTAAAAATGGAACAGAAGAAAATTATTATTTTTAACCACAATTTATAATTACTTCTTTTACTCTGAATATTTAAATTTAAGTCTTTAAGTCTATACTATGTCATATTATGTTCTTTATGAGTTCTTTGCACAAAATATAATTGTACATTTGTCACCTGCGTATTGTCGAAGTTACCGTTGCATGTGTACATTGTGTGCATCCTCAATGATGACAATGACAATGATGATGATGATGATGCGTTCTCAGTACTCTATTGCTCATTGTGGATGATGATCCTGTGCTCCTCTGTCAATCGTGGTGTATTGCAGATGATGACAAAGGTGTTCAAATTGATCAGCAGATGGTCAGAGTGACATCGTGTGAAGATATCTTGAGTCTGACTTTGCCCAATATTGCCAGAGGTATTTATAGTAGATGGCAAACTGACATGTAAGATATTACATGGCATCCCTTTTTTACTGATCACTTTTTTTGGTTTGTTTTTGCGATCACGTAAACTTAATCTTTACGCGAGTGGTTGCATTGTCTTCATAATTTTTCCACTCATCATTTACATATAACTCACTCGTTAATTACTAGCTAATTATGGTAGTCTGGGTGCTAAAAAGCTAGATGAGCAGAAACTATCCGTGTTTGAGAGGAGGGTACTGAGGAGAATCTATGGTCCTGTGAAGGAAAACGACATTTGGAGGCGACTGCATAATCGAGAGTTGTACAAAAGGTTTAAAGATCTTCCGATCGTGCAACTCATACAAATTAACAGATTGCGTTGGGCTGGTCATGTGCAGAGAATGGCGGAGGATAGAATCCCCAAAAGAGTTATGAATTATTTGGTGATGGGAAGGAGAAGGAAAGGAAGACCGTGTACAAGATGGCTAAACCAGGTTGGTAAGGAAGCAGTGAGGCTGGGTGCAGCAAACTGGTGGACATTGGCCAGGAGTAGAGACCAGTGGGGAAGATTTCTTTTGGAGGCCAGGGCCCGGACTGGGCTGTAGCGCCAAGGATGTATGTATGTAATTATGGTAGTAATTAACATTAGTTAATATGACATCTTAATTATTGCAATTTTCTGTAATAATTTTGCATCACCATACGCGTTTTGGTGTTTTTAGAATTGTGATATGTCTTTGATAACAGGTAAAAAACATATTTATTAATTTATTTTAATCATGTCTATACCAGATTTCACAATAAAAACCAACAATTCATACGTTTCCCCCTCGTAGTATACTGTAGGTCTGTGCTGGCACACACACACACACACACACACACAGGCACACTAACGCCGTATTTACACTATCGGGGCAGGTGTACACTTTTGACAGGCTATCGCCTGCACATGCACAAAATATCTAAAACCATTCATCATATTCTTTTTACACTAATTATTTACAAAACATACCGCCCTGGGTAAATATGCAAATATATGTATTGTTGCAATATAGGCCTATATATGCAACGATACATGTTTGCAATACACCCAGGGTAATTTATTTGTATATATAAAATAAATATAAACAGCTATAAATAGTTTCAAATGGTGAATATGGGAACAGACAAGAATTGGACAATTCATAACCTGTTTTGAACAATGGTTTACTTGGTTACTAGGGAGATGGTGTGTGTGTGTGTGTGTGTGTGTGTGTATTGTCACCTGACCGAGGGAGGAAAACAATCGTGTCTTTGTGTATGTGGTAGTGAACTCCACTTCAGACAGACATAGAATACAAATAATTAAATGTTTTTTTTTATAAAAATTCGCACACTTACAATACGTACAGCAAAGTGAATGATCTAATCTTGACACATGCAAAAGGGTGCGCATGTGTAGGTACAATTTAAAGGTGAAATGTAAAAGTATAACCAAATTATACACAAATTAATTAATTACTCAGGTAATTAATATGTGATGACCAATTAATTAACATCTAAACAAAAACAAAATTATCATGAATCTCATGATTCTATTGGTTCGCACATGAATACTAATTAATTATTAGCATGAAACTATGAAAAAAGTGATGTGTGAAAACCGACACGCTGGCCAAAATATACATGTTTGAAATGGCATATTAAACAATCTTTGACCTGTCTGCATGCCTTGAGGATAAAACCTCGGACGATTCTGAATGACGGTACAGACGTTAATGGTTTGTTCACGGGGACACTATATCTGTTTGCTAATTGACATAGACAAATGCTAATGGTTTGTTCATAAGGACACTATGTCAGTTTACTCAGTGACATAAAACAGCCACCAATCATTCTAGATGGGGGACACTCTGTTCAACGGATAACAGACAACAGGAACATCATCATCATCATCATACATACATACAGACGTGTGTGATAACTCAAAGTGAAAAACAGGTGAAAAATGAGCAATTATTTTGAAAAACATAGACAGTAAACAAATTGAATCATGGTTTTAAAAAAGAGAAATAAATAATTGTACATAGAGCAATTACAAAAATTTTAATAAATAACATAATTTAAGCATGTAATTTTAACATCTGTTTTCTAGTAATTTTTCTAGTTAGTTAAAATGGGTGCACAATAATTAATATTTGTTGAAATAAAGTAAATATTATTTTTGATTAAAAAATAGTACAAATAAATTTTCATTTTTGTAATAAATATTAAATTGATATATAATTTACAACATTGAAAATAATTACTTGAAATTCTATATTTTAATGTCTGACACCCAAGTAATTGGAATGATTTTATAATTGTTTTTATATATGAATTTTATGTTTGTTATTTATATGTTCATATCTGTGTTTATTTTTATTATTTGCATATTATTTATGTGTAATTTATAATGTTTATAATGTGTGTACTACGAAACAGCTTCTTTTTGAAAGGCAACTTTTAATACATATTTCTTTTTAATTTTTAAAGATTTTTTCTTATAAATCAATGTTTTATTAGTATTTATTCCATGCCACAAAATCTTTCTCCTCTCTTCTCACATAAAATTTGTTGTGCAACAAAAGGACCTAAAGTAACGAACACAGAAATCCCACAACATGGCTGGTAGGTTATATTCAATAGTTACGTTGAGTACTTTTCAAATACATAGTATATAAATTGTAATGTCCCTAAATGTATAATGAACAGTTCTTCAAATATTAAGTATTTCTGCAAGTAAAATTATATTCTATTATCATCTTTATTTCATACAAAATAAAGATGAATGAAACACCATACAAGGTGATATAACTCATTTCTATAATTTATTAGACATTTCTATTATTAGACATAAAAACAATTAATTGTTTTGGTAACATTTATTTCAACTATATATATAAAGGTATATGGGATAAAGACAAACAGCTACGCATACTTAGATTTATTTGGTTTTGTCTTTTCACATTTATTTACCATTTAACACAACCTGCACTACAAAGGAAACATGTTGCATTTTAAATTAATTATCGATTCACTATATTTTTTATTTAATACTTTATGATAATCTTATTATGTACTATTAATGGCATTTAACACCAACAGGAGAAAATGTGTTACATATAGCAATAGTCAATGAAGACCCAGCTATGGTGAAATTTTTACTAGACAGTGGAGTGAATTTTCAAGAACGTTGTTTTGGTAATTTTATGTGTCCTGAAGATCAAAAAGCTTCAAGAACTGATTCTCTAGATCATGAGTGGGTCAACCTTTCGTTAATTACTAATTATGAAGGGTAAGTTATTATGGTAACACCAATTTTTCTTTTCTCATTTAATATTTTCTGTTTGGACCTAACAGATAAAGTAGTTAAGTAATGACAGTAATATTTTTATTGTTACTAAATCATAAAATATTCCTATTCATTATAAGTTTGTTCTTAGTAGTATTCACTATAATGCCCCATTAGTTTTAAGTGACACTCACAATACTTAGTCACAACAAATACATGTATGTGTACTTATAAAATTTCAAATATTTCTTCTCATAATTACATATTTAGTGAGTGGTTCTGGCTTTGAGTCGTTTCCTTGTTATGGTGTTTTTTGACTCTTGGAAGGTTAACAATAATGTTTTAATACTGCCTCCACTAATCCATTTAATTTCCACTATGGAGACATTATATTCCCTATATAACTGTAGTTTGATGACATTATTCATTATCTTGATATGGTTTTGTTGATACACCAATGTGAACCTTGTTAGTATTTCCTGATTTCAGGATGTAAAACATAGTACAAGAAAAGACTCAGTCACAAACAGATAAACAGAATTGCTTTACTTATCATAGATTACTAGTATGCCAAATCAGATTTAAACAGCATGGAAAGAGTATCACAATCTATACATAGTCGATGTCCTTGGATGGTTATTGATAGCATCCAGTAGATACCTTGTGTTTAAACTTTTGTTCTGTCGTTGTATCTTTCATCAGTTAATCTTTGTCACTCTCTCCATGAAACACACTTGAAGTACTATTGGCACTACCCCTTACACGCATATTTTGCAGTGCTTAGTTCTACTAGACTAGCTCAGCAGTAACAATGTGTACTTAAACCTGACCTCCTATGATATGCACCTGAGGTGGCTTTGGAAAAATTAGTAAATATAGCTATAGCAAATTCCTAAATTTTCCTGAAGTTTTATAGTATCTGTAGCCTATAGCACATCAAGCAAGCAGTAGCCATCATCACTGCTTCCTGCTCTTAATGATGGTAAAGCTTCAGAACTATTGCCTGTTCATGTATACAACAAAGGCACCAGTCAGAAACAAAACCCACTATGTCTTGGGGATCTGAGAAATAGAAGGATGCACAAGCCAGTCTGTCTTTGTGGGGAGAGTGAAGTGTAAGCATGAATCTACTCATATACTTACCGACTTGCTACTACCTACTACCTATCCCTTCATTACTAATCAATACGGTTTTTTTGTATTTACATTGGATTTATAATTATTAAGTTCATTTAAATAGTTCTAAAACCCTATCATATTTTTTCGAAATTGTTCTTGTCAAAATAAATTGAAAACAAATTTATCAAATTCTCTTGAACCCAGCTAATTTTATACAATAAAATTAATATACTTTGGGCAAATATAGCAGAAGATGATAAATATATGGTCGATTGTATTTTATACTAAATGTTAATTTTTTTGCTTAAAAAAATGTTGGAAGCCTTTTTTGGTTCTATCAACTATAGGTTCTTATAAAGTCATGCATTTCTGTCTGTAACATACAGATAGCTCATAAGTTAATGTAGCAGTTATCAAAAAGTGGATTTTTTTCAAGCAACTAATGGTCCATTCTGTATTTCTGTTGTCCTCATGACGGATTACAGTTAAGTTTTAAGTTGTAAAACTTATGAAACTTGACAGTTTGTTACAGAATACCAGGAAACTATCTTCCCATCCTGTACTAGTAAGATAGGCTCATAGTATGAAGACTATAGTGGTTAATAGAACAGTCTTTTTTACAAAACAAGATGAATTTTCAGAATAAATCATCTCCCTAGTAAAAAAAATTATAATATTATGCTGAATATAAATGTATATTTTTGTAAAACTTTCAATGTAGCTACAATGGAAAGGCAAGAAGAAGGTAAAACGTCTGTCCTTCCTCTTTAATTTCGATACAAGACGTCCAAAAATAATGTATTATATTAATTTATATTAAGCTCTCAGAGATATATAGTTTTGCTTCAGTACTGGGGTTATTTGGCAAACACCAGCCATAATCTTTTTATCACTGAAGATAGCCTCCAATGGTGAGCCCGAAACGTCTGGTTCAAACACCATGAGACTACAGTCTAACAGCCTGGCTTACACTCATTTTAATAATGTTGATGCTGGCTGTAAAAGCCTTAGAACAATTATTAAGTAGGTTTCATTACATGAACTCCTGTTACTTTACATGAAGAAAATGCACACTTACGAGCTAATGAACCTCATATGAATAGTTTTGGGCATACTACACACTTGACATGTTTATTTAAAACTACATGTAATGAGAGCTAGATACAGTTATTCAGTTTTTTTTGTAATGTTTCATAAGATTTTTACATTTCAGGTTATGTGCAATAAAAATATTTCATAAAATGCTAGTATAATTAAACAGAGAAATTTTATAAATACATTAAACAAAAACACACTTGAAAACAGAAACATGATAACGAAAGAAGAAATACAGGCAATTGCCTGGTATCTGTTAAATTCTAATAACATTAGAATATTCCATTAAAATATATTACATTAAGGTAACGTTTAATAATTAAGAAAAATTGTTATAATAAGAAATAGTTTATACCGTATTACTCTACTCACACTTCTATATTATTATTTATCCCTGCTCGCACTTCTCTCTCCACACCATGCCAGACTAGCTTCACATCCTGGTATTTCTTAGATCCTCTAGACACTAGTATATAACCCTGCTAGGCCATCTGGGCTGTAGCTCATAACAGTTCCAAGTTTATAAGCCAAAACTAACGGATACACTTATAGAGTGAACACCATTAACAGCACTATGGTTACCGCAGGTTATCTGCAGTACTCTCAGTGACAGCACAGAGCCACCATCCAAGTTTGGGGTATGCAGCAATGCATATTTTTAAAAACTTTTCCAGTTTACAGGTTATGTTTGTAACCAGAACACACTGTAATTTTTGCACCTGTTGCTGGTTTTCTTTCTCACTTGCAGACATACAAAAATGTTTATTCCAATTATATTTTGTATTTTTTTAACAATGTTAACAAATCATAGAACATTTCTGGTATCTGTAATTTTATAAAAATCTCTTGATTTCTAGGTATGTGTACTGGGGAGAATATCCTTTGAGTTTTGCTGCATGTCTAGGACAAGAAGAATGTTACAGACTTATGTTAGCTCGAGGTGCTAACCCTAACAGTCAGGATACAAATGGCAACACTGTCCTTCATTTACTTGTTATTTATGAAAAAAAGGTGTGATACAACAATTTTATTATTACTGTTTAATTTATATTTTCCAGTAAATAATATATAGATATGTAAATGAAACCTACACTAGACAATTTATGTAACTTTTTTAAGTTTTGTAAAAACTATGTTTGAATGTAATTCAGAAATTTAAGGACATGTCTGAATTTTAAATGTAAAATGAATGAAATGCCTGAACAAATGTAAAATTTTGAATATTGAATTCATTTTTCTTGTTTATTTGTTTCTTTATTTTTTTTATGTTAACAACTTTAGTATTTAATGTTTGCCCTATGGGTCAAAAAACATCACATGTTTTCTTGTGTGTTTTATTGTTTTTGTTGTTGTATGCTGTTATAATAGCAATTTATATACCAGTAAATTTTATCATTATAGGCTACATTTGATACAGCTTATGAGACTGGAGCTGACTTGAACATAAAAAATGTTCAGAACTTAACACCACTTACACTATCTGCTAAGCTGGCAAGAATTGAAATGTTTTTCCATATACTGAATATTGAAAGAGAAATATACTGGAAAATAGGTATGTGTGACAATTTTTATGGGTTGCATTTGTTTTGATTCAAGAGATGTGCTGGATTGATCTGAATTGTTTGACAAAAACATTATTAAACATATGCAAGTAAAAAACGGTCAAGTATTTCTCAGTGTTCAGCTCCCAAGACAAGCAAATTCAACTAAAAAGATAGGAACTGACTCAACAATTGATAATTATAATCACCTCGAGAAAGCTAATCAACATTATTAAATTCTCACATATGCTTATTTGGCCAGTGTCCATTCTGTATTTGAAGTCTTCTTCTGGCATAAACAGCAATGAATATGAGAACGTTTAAACCATATTACAATGACTATCTTCACGTCTATGTGACTCATCTTAGTTCTTTGTCACTCAGTATATATTACTGTAATATGGGGAAATGTTTTCTCACAAGACATATTTGACGTGGTCTATACTGGAAGAAGACTTAAAATACAGAACATAATTAAATGATAGTTAACCTTTTCCAATTAGTTAATTGGTTGAAAACGCAACTATATTATGGAATGTTATAAAGAACTAAATGAAGGCTATCAAAATCTTTTTAATACAGTAAATACGCTGCTATGCAGAAAAGTAGAACGTATACTAGTGAAACAGTGTATTTGTTATATTTGGAACATTCTGATTTAAGACTACTATACATGGACAACAACAAAGAGATACTAAGAAATAAAATATTAGTTCATATATATATATTATAATAAAATAAAAAGATTGAGTCTGTGTGTTCTTAATTTGTGTGTTTATGGTCAATTGGTGTGGCTCTCGACGTCTTACTGGCCTGAAACACTTCCTTAAGTTTCCCAGCTGGTCGAGTCCCAATGGTAGTGAGACCGGTCGAGTAGCGTAATGTTGATGAAGAAATATATGTTCAGCTCCACCAAAAGTTTCAAAACAAAAATTGTTGTTTTGAAGAAATAAAAAAAATGTGTTTAAAAAAAAAAATAATTTAATTAATTAATTAATTAATTATAATCAATTAATTAATAGAGCGCTGTGAAGTTTTAAAAAGTGTAATGCTCTTCTGAAAAATTTTATTGAAGTTTTGGTATATTTTAAATAAACTATCACCACTCATAAGATTGTCTTCAAACCAATCGATACTTGTTTACCTTTTTATTTTTTTAGGTTATCTTCACTTATAGGTGGTAAAGTCCTGGTAGATTATTAATTAGAATTATATTAGTGATAACTAGTAATATTTATGAAATAAAGAACTATTTAGTGTTGAAAAATATTAATGTTTTATTAGTTAATAGCAATATTGACTCTTATCGATTATAATATCGATTCTCAGGATATCAAAAAAGTTACAAAGTATATTATATAAAATTCATCCAGGGTTCTTTAAACAGCCAATTATTATCAAAGTCAGAGAAATCGGGCTAATATTTAAAAAGTATAACGTTACAACAAATTAATAATTATTACTACATACAGACATTGAATAATAATTTGAAAATAATATAATTGTTTTCACCAACAGCTGATATGTGCACGGAGAGGCATTGGAATTGTCAAAGAAAGATGGCTGCCGTCAAACTGGTCCAAATGTTGCTCGATTCTGCTACGTTCCGAATGATGTATTTTCTGGCAGTATTCCTGTTCTGGTGTCTGCAAATCTCTTGTTAAATGTTGTGTAGTGCCTGGTGTAATGTTTCTGGGTTGTATTTTGTGTCTCTGTGTAATTATAAGTTCAAACACTTTTACCGATTCCGACACTAATACGTTTATTGTATTATACAGTTTTCTGGTGTTTTGTGGTGTTTTTCCGGAATAGATATGTATTGTTCAGTGTTATTTATTGTTTCTTGATTGTTTCTGTTATAATGTGAGTGTTCTAGAAGTGTTTTATAAGTCACTCGCGATTTCACAAAAACCGTACTATTCATTCCTCGAAATTACTGTTGTAAGTTAGGTTAGATCCGACACAAAATGCTCGTCATATTAACCGTTCGAATACCAATAATCAACTATCTTATTTCCTTCAGTTTCAATTAAACTCTTAGCCAATATAATATTATTCTTAACATTGTTCAAATATAATTTCATATCCTGTGCATATATAATAATTCACTATATGATTGCCTAAACTTTGATTATTTATCAATTTTATTCACTAGATGTTATTTAAATTAATCTTTCAGTTCATTCGGCTTATTTTCAGATTAAATAATGCCGTTTTATAGTGTTTTCTGTCCAAAATTAGTAATTTTACTTTCATTTTGGTATTCTCTGAAAAGTCAAAACATACTTCCTGTCATTATATAAAATTCATCCATTTTATCCGTTATATTTAATATTAATAATCTTATATTGTATTAAAAAGGTTTATATTCCCTTATTTTCTTGTAATTAATTGAATTCGTTGTATTCTGAAACATTATTCTGGAATATATGACTCCCATGTCCAAATTTCTGAGTTTAGTCATTTTCATTTTTATTTATAATTCTGAATATAATTTATTAAAATCTTTCTAAATGGTATGTGTAATTATATGGCTCGATCTCAAGTTTATTTTGTCTAAATCCCTTTTGTTTATTTGCATTTAACTGAGTAATTTCTCTGTTTTAATGAAATTTGGTTTTCTTTCTCTGGCCTATGATTTTTTAACAATTTTTTCTTACAAAATATTTTACAAACAATATATGATGTGTGATACCCTCTCTGACTTTTAAATATAGTCTTATAAACTAAACATTTTTCCAAATTACACAATAACAATGAGTATTGGTTACAATACCAATAACAGTTAAACAAATAAAGAATATTTTTTTAAATAAATGGTTGTCTTCAACCTTCAGACATTTTACAACAAAATCCTTATTCCTAACATGGAAATAAGGTTCACAAAAAAGGTTTTTTTTTTTTTACTAACTCAAGTCTTAATTACTTCCTACTATTTACAAGTAGTAATTATTTTTATAGTTCTGATGTTAGTTGTATCAGACCCAAACAAATGGCCTTATATCTAACACATTTTTAAACATTCTTATACTATATACATAAAAACCTTATATCTATATTCTTGTTGCTAACTATTATTATAAGTGGGATTCTACAGTTTTTATACCATCTTTTACACATTGTCTTTGGGAAATTGTACCCTGTCATTAATAAATAAATAGTATAAATTGTTCAAAAAGTATTATGAAATCTGTTTTTCTTTTTTCATATAAAACAAAATGTTATTTTAAACAGATTTATGTTTTATAAGTAACATATTCTCACAGTACACATTTCAAGTCATTGAAAATTGCATATTTCATTGCATTCAATGTTTGTGATTGCCAAGAATGAAACACAAGGTTCATTTTCTATAATACCCAAAACTATCACTGGTTCACTTTGCACTTTTATATTATGTTATTGCTAAATGGTCGCATAGTCTTATTAACATAATAAGTTGGTTAGTGTTTTACAATGGAGATTTGTTCCATGGGTACTATATTATTGCTTCATCTTAGTTCACAGGCAACTTTTACTTTATACACTTCTCTCTCTTAAATTTATATACATGTGGTTTTCATTTCGTTATACTTTTATTGGTTAATGATTTATTTTGGGGGTATGGGGATTTGGGTGTCTTTTATAAGAGCATGACATCTTCTTCAGGATGCTGCCTTCTTCTTCTTTCATCAGTCTTCTTTTCTCCTGCCTTCTGGGACTGGTATCTTCTCCATCTTCTTCTTGATGCCATCAGGTTTCTTGGGATCTTCTCCATCTTCTTCTTGATTTTAGAAATACACCACCTGTATTGGTTGATCTTGGCTTATTTTAGGGTTTCTATTCTATTTATTCTTCCTCGTTGTGGGTTTGGTCATATTCTTTACTGCTTGGTTATTCACTTTCTTACCTTCCTGGGTTATACCTTGAAAACCTTTGGTTATGAGACTGGTTTTGGATGACTCATCACTTTATTTGAACTTGTATTTTCTTTATAATAATAATGATTTCTCTCCACAGTTGCTATGAATTAATCTATTTATATTAAACTTAATGCTTTCTTCCAAATTTAAATATTATAACTTTATTATTCTAATGATCAATTGCCATTCAATATTATGCATACATCTGTCACGCTACAGATTGCTGTCCTCCAGAAGTAATTATTTCAGACATGTTTATGGATGAAATAATTTCTTATGATAATTTCATCATTTCTTATAATTCATTTTCTTCTCCATTTTTATATCGACTTTTTTATATTAGAGTTTAATTAATTTTATATATATGGTTACTTGTTTTACTACTGATCCTGTTCGGATAGTTAGTGTCTTCTGAGATATATTATTATTGTAATACATTTTCTTTCTTTATCAACTTCGTGTTGCATCCTTGGGATATTAATTCCCTAACATTCCCTATCACGTGGGCTGGGGCAGATCAGAGGGGCACTGTACGCTTCTTCTCTTCTGGCCATACACCACTTCTATAAATTGAGTACAGAGGCATATCCATCCCTGCTCAAAAAACATAATGCTGCTGGAATTATCTTCAGTCAGTCATCGAATAAATAAATAAAAAGTAGTCTCATTTTCGACTAATAAAAATATCTTTGGATTCTCCACTTCGTAGTCTCTCAGATTATCTCACATTTTCTATCTTAATAAATCTTCATAATTATTATTATACTCATTATATATATATTTTTTCAAAACTCTTAACTTGTCTGATATATTTATTTTAATTATGGTTGAAAACCTTTCTTTTAATAATTCTGGTTACTGTTTACAGTGTAACTCTCTTTCTTCTCCATCTGAATTCTCTTTATACTTTCTTCTGGTTACTCATAGTATTAGTATGGTCTTTATATATAGTCTTTCTTATTCATTATTTGAATGGTCTTAATATATTATATTTAATTTTTTAACATTGTATCTTTACATTAGATATACAGGTTGTTATATTGATCATTTTATTTAAACATTTTGGTTCTTTCCTTTCTCTTAGAAAGTTATTAATCCGCCTTCGCATTCATTAACATTAATTCATTTATATTATATTTCATGTGGTATTTCTTCTCTTTGCATTTCATATAGGTCTTATTACTATCATTTGTTCAAAATCATCTTCTCCATCTGTTTGGTATGAGTTGTTCTTCTTTGCTCTTAATTAACTGTTTTCATTATCGTTTCATAAGTAATTAGTCTCTTTGCTTCCAAATTTTTTCTTCTCTTGCATATTACACTCTTTTTGTTATTCTTCTGTACTCCTTCAAATGCTATTGTGAATATCTAGCATTTATTCTGGATTAAAATTAATTCTTCTTTTCTGAATTAATCACTTTATTTTCTTCTCAATTCAATTATAATTGACACATCATTATTTTTTGGAACTTGGTTAGTTTTAATGTAAAATTCAAACTATTCTTTTTATTTAATTGAAAAATATTTCTCATAAATCCTTGTAATATGTTGATGTTATCTTGTTTCAAAGTACTGACGTTCTATCAACATTCAAATTCTGTTTAATTCATTTATTCCCAGAATTGTTTCATTCAGAATTGTTTATAGTAATGTGATCTTACTATTATTTCTGAATGTTTCAGTATTTCTCCAAATTCAAATTCTTCTTAATTATTTACCATAAAGTTTTCTCATAGTTATAGTAAGTTGGTCTTACTTCATTTTTAAATTTTTTGTATTTTAAATTCAAAATTCCTTTCTTCTTAATTCTTCCAAAATGTTTTTCTCATAATTCAGTGGTAGTAAGCTGTGCTTGCTTAATTTAAAATTTTTAAAATTAAGTTCAAAATTCTCTCTCTTTCTCTTTCTTCCATAAAGTTTTGTTCTAAATTTTCAGGTTGTAGTAAGAAGTACTTACTCAATTTTAAATTTTTATAAATATATTTCAATTCAAAAGTCTTTCTTTTTCTTTCTTCCATAAAGTTCGTTCCAAAATTATTAGGTTGTAAGTTGTTCTTACATATTTTAGAATTTTTTTTTTAAATATATAAAAAATTCTCTTTCTTTCTCTTTCTTCCATAAAGTTTGTTCCAAAATTATCAGGTTGTAAGTTGTGCTTACATATTTTTAGAATTTTTTTAAAAATTATTAAGTTCAATTCAAAACTGTCAACTCATTCTTCATAATATTTCTTCATAGAAGCTTGATTGTACACTCCTTTGATTTTTCCTGAAACGATTTCCCTCAACTCATATGTATTGTTATGCTTATCATTTACCACAACATATGGTCCAGTGTAAAGTAATAATAACTTTTTGGTTATGCCTTCTAAGGTGCTGGGTAGCTCTCGATTTTTAAGGAGGACTTTTTCACCCTCTTTATATGTCACAATACGCCCTATTGCCTTCTGGTATTTGGCTTGCCGTTTTTCCTGATCTTCAGCTACCTTGTTGTAAAACTTCAACTGGTTGAATTTCCTATTATTGTTTGTTGGAAATTCAATGATTTGTTCAATGTCTCGGGGAGTCGGCTTCTCATACATGGCTGAGTATGGTGGGATTCCTATAGCTGGATGGTGGGCGTAATTTAGGAATGTTTCCGTCGCTGCTAGGTACTCTTGCCACTTTTTCTGTTGGTTGTGACAGTACGTGCGCAATATTCTACCCACTTCTCTCAGTACTCTCTCAGCCGGATTGCTACTTGGGTGGTAGACAGACGTCTTATAAGTTTTGATCCCAAGTGCTAATAAAGTGTCTCGCCATCTCCTCCCCTTAAATTGTGTACCATGGTCGGTAATAATGGAAGATGGTCTACCGATCTCTGGGATATACAAATCGATAATCACCGCCAAAACCTTTGCTGTTGTTGCCCAATTAACCGGATATAGCTTTATATACTTGGTGTAGTGATCCATTAATATTACCAAGTATTTATATCTGTGTCGACCACCACTACGGGGAAATGGCCCGCAGATATCCAAAAACACTTTTTCCAGTTTTGCGTTGGAAGTTATTGGTATCATGATACCCTCTGTCTTTTCATTGTTTATTTTTGCACATTGGCAGATCTTACAGGATTTGATGTATGTTCTCACCTTGCGGTCGATATTCTTGATCTTACAGTTTTCTTCTAGAGCCTGTATCACTTTTAATGTTCCCATGTGACCATACCTGACATGGTAATCGATGATGACCTCCTTTTCGATTTGGTGTGGGATTATCACCTTCCATGTCTCATCGTCTAAGGCGGTTTTTATGAATAAAATTCCCTTGTTAAGGTGGTAATATTTAGAAATGGTTTCATCATTGGCTTCCAAACGACTCACAATGTTTTTCAGCTTAGGATCAGACTGCTGATGGATTCGAATATTTATTAGCAAAGCTTGTAAATTGGCTCTGGTCGTGAAGATGTTATAAATTTTGACCAAGCTCTCCTTCTCTCCCTCGAAAGTCTGATCTTCCAGATTTATACGTGACAACACATCCGCTACCACGTTCTTCTTTCCTGGAATGTATTCCCATTTCAGGTCATATTCTTGTAGGGCGAGTACCCACCTAGCCAATCGGCCGTGACTCAACTTGCACCTACGAAGGAACGAGATGGATTTATGATCAGTTCGTACCGTGACTTGATATCCGAGAATGTACGTCCGGAACTTGCTGCATGCGAACACCACGCTCAACAATTCCTTTTCTGTCACACTGTAGTTCTTTTCGCACTGGTTCAGTGTGCGACTAGCGAAGCTTATTACCAGATGTTGTCCCTCATCATCTTCCTGGTATAAAGTCGTTCCTAAGCTTAGGTCGCTAGCATCACAGTTTAGAAAGAACGGTTTCTTAAAATCTGGGTGACGAAGTATAACACTCTCCAGAAACTTCTCTTTTATCAAGCGGAAAGTAATATCTTGATCTTCACCCCAAGTCCATTTGTTCTTAGCAGATAACTGTGGTTGAAACTTGGCGGTCAACTCGGAATATCGGCTCTGAAACTTCCTGTAATAGTTACAGAGTCCGAGGAAAGATTGCAATTGTTTCCTGTTTCTTGGTTGCGGGAACCTCTGAATTGCCTCCACTTTCTCTGCTGATGGGGTAATACCTCTGTCGTCTAGGTTGAAACCCAAGAATTGTACCTCGCGCGCTATGAACTTGGATTTCTCCAACTTCAGTGTTATGTTGTTCTGCGCTAGTTTGTTTAGTACAAATTCCACTCTGTAACAGTGCTCCTCCCAGGTTCCGGATGTGCTGAGTAAATCGTCAACATAGACGGTGGTAAATTGGAGCGCTTCTTGTCCAAGAATCTGGTCCATGCATGCCACAAATATGGCGACAGAATTGACAAGTCCGAAGGGCAGTCTCTTGAACTGGTAATTGCGCCCTTCGAAAATGAACGCTACATACTGGCGGCTTTGTGGATGCAGCTCTACCTTTCAATAACCACAGACCGTATCCCAGGTGCTAATAAATTTAGTACCATGAAAACGTTTTAAGATCTCTTCTATTTCACCGGGAGAGGTTCTGTCATTCACAATTGTCTTGTTCAACTCACGCGCATCTAAACAGAGCCGGACTTGTCCGTCTTTCTTCAGAACAGCAATAATTGGACTAGTGTAAGGTGATTGACTAATCTCAATTATATCATTTTCTATCATCTTGTTTATCTCTGTTCTCACGGCTTCTTTGAGCGACTGCGCTATTGGATATGACCTCCGGTTAAACTCTACGTTTTCTTTAAAACGAAGTTGGCACTGGTAGTTTTTTACCTTCCCTGGTTCATCAGAAAACACCGCCTTGTATTTCTCATATATAGCGATTAGACGATCAGCCAGATGTGTTGGTATTTTCTCGTTATCGCTTCCGCACTGGAAATTCCGTATTTCTTGGATCTTAACTGACCATAAATCCTCTCCACCATGGTTGTATATTATGGGTTTAGAAAGAGGGCTGTTTCTAATAACATTTATTTTACGAAGTTGTTGATGTATAGGGCTGGGAAGTATAGTTGTGCTTCCTACCAGATCTGCGGTCCATGTTACTCCGTCTGGGAAAAGTGATACTTTATTTAAATTAAGATCAATTACCGCCGAATATCTACGAAGAATATCGCAACCGACTAAGATGTCAAATGGTAATCCGGTGGCGATTAAAAATTCCATGTCTAA
The DNA here is from genome assembly GCA_034769895.1 of Magicicada septendecula. Classification (NCBI taxonomy): domain Eukaryota; kingdom Metazoa; phylum Arthropoda; class Insecta; order Hemiptera; family Cicadidae; genus Magicicada; species Magicicada septendecula. The sequence continues at coordinate 529,756,314 of CM068368.1, forward strand.
AGCTATATCACAGCTAACGACACTTAAGGAAACTTGCTTCCTAATGGTTTTATTCTGGCGGCCAGTTGCACCTACCAACACAATGTTGTTGACTGGTAACATTGGCAAAGTTTTTTCACATGTACACTGTATTCTCTCCAACTCATTGGAGTTTATTATTGAAATATTAGCTCCTGTGTCTATCATTATTTTAGCGGGAACTCCTTCCACCTCCGCTGTTATATAAATTATCTCATTATTACTGTTGCTGAGACTCTTCTCGTTTTCTTCCAAAAGTTCAGTTCGTATGTCTTTCAGATAGTGATTACTTATAATAGTGATGTTTTTATGCTGGTTTGCTTGTCGCAATTCATCCTTTTCTAACCCAGGAAGTATAAGCAGTAACGGGTCATTGTTGTTGATTACTGCCTCCTCTCGTTTAAAGTATTTTGGTCATTGCTTATGTTATTATTGACCGAGGCATCGTTCGGGAAACTCTGGTTTGTTTCCTGACGTTCTGTACCCAGGTTGAGGTTTAACGCCCTGTTCTGATGTCGGCCAAGATCCTCCAGGCTTGTACTTCGTCTTCCCTGTTCGTGTCTTGGGCCGTCTCGTTCCGCACTCCTCCATCTTCGGTCGGCGCCGTGGAAGCTGCTCCTCCTCGGTTGATAATATCTCCTGGGTCCGCGATCTTCTGCTCTTATAAAATTTACCCTAGGACGTGACACTCGGTTATTATTATTGCTATTATTGTTATTACTAAAATTATTATGATAGTAATTTCGGTTAGGTGGGTAAGGTCTGTCACCATTATTGTTGGGATATGGATTTCTCTGACTGTATGGGACATTATTATTTTGTTGATAAAAATTGTTTCTATTGTTTGGGTAGGGGTTGTTATTCCTAACGCCGTTAAAATTACCGTTAAACTGGTTATTACGCGGCGGGTTGTTAGGGCCGTCGTAATTACTGGGCTGGTTCCGGTTACTTGTATGGTTATTGCCATTATTGGGGTAGATAGTCGGTCTCGCTTCTGGTCTCTCATTTCTCTTTCTGCTCTGCCGATAATACTCTTCGTTCTCGTATCCCTCCAATAACTCGGTCATTCCCTGGATCGTCTTGATCTGGCTGCCTCTCCGAGCCCTGATAATGTCCTCATCATAATGATACGATATCTTGTTCACTAAACATTCTTCTGGGATTGCCGGCTCGAGGTGTTTTGCCATGCACACCTTCCCCAAGAAATATGCCGTCATACTGCTACCTAATTGTGCCCTGTATCTTCCATTACAAATATTGTCACGGATCAAGTTCTGGGTGGTCTCAGACCAGTATTTTGTCTTAAACATTTTCCGGAACTGTTGGTAGTCGGGAATTTCACTCCGGTTGGCCATCCACCAATTATCAGTTATGTCTCGGAAAGACTCGTCTAATATCTCCCTGCTATGGCTCCATTGAGTAATTTTATGCTTGGTCAAATATTCTTCTACCCTAGCCAGGAACTCCATTGGCTTGCGTTTGTATTGCCGGAAGTTGAGCCACTCTCGGCTTTCGTTGATGGGCAATCCGGTGAAATGAGTCGGTCTGTTTCTTATCGCTTCCATCTCCTCTCGGCTTTGTCGCACCTGACCGGTGACATTGGCCATGGTCTCTTGTATATCATTACATCGTTCTGTGACTTGGTTGCAAACTTTTCCAAATTCTTCTTGATTTTCCTTCCTCTGTTCTTCTACCTTCCTACGACTATGTTCTTCGATATTTGTGAACTTGATGTTCACCACTTCTTTAAACTCATGCACCTCCTTTTCGGTCTGGTTGCACTTTCCATCAATCTCTCGAATCTGTCGATTGACCATTATATTTTCTTCTTCCATCTTCTTATTCATCGCTTTTTTGTTAACATTGATTTCTTTATTCAGTTCTTCTCGCAACAATTCCATCCTTTCGTCCAGTTTGTCCAAATTCTCCTGATTTACCTCCCTTAACTCTTCTCTTAGAATTTGATTGTCCCCTCTCAATTCTTCCAATTTCTCCCCCATCTTCTCTTCCAACTTCCTGTTGTCTTCCTTCAATTCTTCCTTCAACTGTCGGTTGTTCTTCTCTATCTTCTTCCTGGTTTCATCAATTTTCTGATTGGTGTTCTCAATTTTATTAATCAACTCTTCTTTAGTTGACTTGAATTCTTCCTTGAACGATTGGTTGTCTTCCTTCAATTCTTCTAACTTCTTCCCCATCTCTTCTTCCATCTTCTTGTTATCTTCCTTCAAATTTTCTATGTTCTTATTCATCCCAGTCAACTCTTCTTTTGTGGATTGATTATCCTTCTTCAATTCTTCTAACTTTCCTCCCATCCTCTCTTCCATCTTCTTGCTATTTTCTTCCATCTTCTCTTCCATCTTCTTGCTGTTTTCTTCTATCTTCTTATTTGTTTCTTCCTTGCTGGATTTGATATCTTCTTTCAAGGACTGGTTGTCTCCCTTCAACTCTTCCATGTTCTTGTTCATCCCATTCAATTCTTCTTTAGTCGATTTGATATCTTCTTTCAAAGACTGTGTGTCCTTCTCCCTATTCTGGTCCATTGTCTTGAACATTTCCATTATTTTCTCCATCCTTACGTCTTCCATTGTTTTGGGTTTCTCCTGGATATTAACCTCCCCTGTCTGTGTGGGTATCTCCGGTTGTTCAGTTTGTTTGGACAACACCGGGGGTGGTGACTCTTCCACCTCCACTGGCGTCGCCTCTTTATTGTCCATTTCAATTTCTAATTCTTTTTCGGCCTCCGCCGCCCGTTTCTTAGATGTTGCACGTCGTTGCATTTTCCCTTGAAATTCTCTGGCTTTGTAGCTGTTGCCTAGCTCCAACTAGTGATTGGGCAGATTGTATTGGCCTTCCAATCGCTAATTAAAGCCCCTAAAGTTGTGCGCCAATTTGTAATAAAATAAAAAGATTGAGTCTGTGTGTTCTTAATTTGTGTGTTTATGGTCAATTGGTGTGGCTCTCGACGTCTTACTGGCCTGAAACACTTCCTTAAGTTTCTCAGCTGGTCGAGTCCCAATGGTAGCGAGACCGGTCGAGTAGCGTAATGTTGATGAAGAAATATATGTTCAGCTCCACCAAAAGTTTCAAAACAAAAATTGTTGTTTTGAAGAAATAAAAAAAAATATGTGTTTAAAAAAAAATTATAATTTTATTAATTAATTAATTATAATCAGTTAATTAATAGAGCGCTGTGAAGTTTTAAAAAGTGTAATGCTCTTCTGAAAAATTTTATTGAAGTTTTGGTATATTTTAAATAAACTATCACCACTCATAAGATTGTCTTCAAACCAATCGATACTTGTTTACCTTTTTATTTTTTTAGGTTATCTTCACTTATAGGTGGTAAAGTCCTGGTAGATTATTAATTAGAATTATATTAGTGATAACTAGTAATATTTATGAAATAAAGAACTATTTAGTGTTGAAAAATATTAATGTTTTATTAGTTAATAGCAATATTGACTCTTATCGATTATAATATCGATTCTCAGGATATCGAAAAAGTTACAAAGTATATTATATAAAATTCATACAGGGTTCTTTAAACAGCCAATTATTATCAAAGTCAGAGAAATCGGGCTAATATTTAAAAAGTATAACGTTACAACAAATTAATAATTATTACTACATACAGACATTGAATAATAATTTGAAAATAATATAATTGTTTTCACCAACAGCTGATATGTGCACGGAGAGGCATTGGAATTGTCAAAGAAAGATGGCTGCCGTCAAACTGGTCCAAATGTTGCTCGATTCTGCTACGTTCCGAATGATGTATTTTCTGGCAGTATTCCTGTTCTGGTGTCTGCAAATCTCTTGTTAAATGTTGTGTAGTGCCTGGTGTAATGTTTCTGGGTTGTATTTTGTGTCTCTGTGTAATTATAAGTTCAAACACTTTTACCGATTCCGACACTAATACGTTTATTGTATTATACAGTTTTCTGGTGTTTTGTGGTGTTTTTCCGGAATAGATATGTATTGTTCAGTGTTATTTATTGTTTCTTGATTGTTTCTGTTATAATGTGAGTGTTCTAGAAGTGTTTTATAAGTCACTCGCGATTTCACAAAAACCGTACTATTCACTCCTCGAAATTACTGTTGTAAGTTAGGTTAGATCCGACACAAAACGCTCGTCATATTAACCGTTCGAATACCAATAATCAACTATCTTATTTCCTTCAGTTTCAATTAAACTCTTAGCCAATATAATATTATTCTTAACATTGTTCAAATATAATTTCATATCCTGTGCATACATAATAATTCACTATATGATTGCCTAAACTTTGATTATTTATCAATTTTATTCACTAGATGTTATTTAAATTAATCTTTCAGTTCATTCGGCTTATTTTCAGATTAAATAATGCCGTTTTATAGTGTTTTCTGTCCAAAATTAGTAATTTTACTTTCATTTTGGTATTCTCTGAAAATTCAAAACATACTTCCTGTCATTATATAAAATTCATCCATTTTATCCGTTATATTTAATATTAATAATCTTATATTGTATTAAAAAGGTTTATATTCCCTTATTTTATTGTAATTAATTGAATTCGTTGTATTCTGAAACATTATTCTGGAATATATGACTCCCATGTCCAAATTTCTGAGTTTAGTCATTTTCATTTTTATTTATAATTCTGAATATAATTTATTAAAATCTTTCTAAATGGTATGTGTAATTATATGGCTTGATCTCAAGTTTATTTTGTCTAAATCCCTTTTGTTTATTTGCATTTAACTGAGTAATTTCTCTGTTTTAATGAAATTTGGTTTTCTTTCTCTGGCCTATGATTTTTTAACAATTTTTTCTTACAAAATATTTTACAAACAATATATGATGTGTGATACCCTCTCTGACTTTTAAATATAGTCTTATAAACTAAACATTTTTCCAAATTACACAATAACAATGAGTATTGGTTACAATACCAATAACAGTTAAACAAATAAAGAATATTTTTTTAAATAAATGGTTGTCTTCAACCTTCAGACATTTTACAACAAAATCCTTATTCCTAACATGGAAATAAGGTTCACAAAAAAGGTTTTTTTTTTTTTACTAACTCAAGTCTTAATTACTTCCTACTATTTACAAGTAGTAATTATTTTTATAGTTCTGATGTTAGTTGTATCAGACCCAAACAAATGGCCTTATATCTAACACATTTTTAAACATTCTTATACTATATACATAAAAACCTTATATCTATATTCTTGTTGCTAACTATTATTATAAGTGGGATTCTACAGTTTTTATACCATCTTTTACACATTGTCTTTGGGAAATTGTACCCTGTCATTAATAAATAAATAGTATAAATTGTTCAAAAAGTATTATGAAATCTGTTTTTCTTTTTTCATATAAAACAAAATGTTATTTTAAACAGATTTATGTTTTATAAGTAACATATTCTCACAGTACACATTTCAAGTCATTGAAAATTGCATATTTCATTGCATTCAATGTTTGTGATTGCCAAGAATGAAACACAAGGTTCATTTTCTATAATACCCAAAACTATCACTGGTTCACTTTGCACTTTTATATTATGTTATTGCTAAATGGTCGCATAGTCTTATTAACATAATAAGTTGGTTAGTGTTTTACAATGGAGATTTGTTCCATGGGTACTATATTATTGCTTCATCTTAGTTCACAGGCAACTTTTACTTTATACACTTCTCTCTCTTAAATTTATATACATGTGGTTTTCATTTCGTTATACTTTTATTGGTTAATGATTTATTTTGGGGGTATGGGGATTTGGGTGTCTTTTATAAGAGCATGACATCTTCTTCAGGATGCTGCCTTCTTCTTCTTTCATCAGTCTTCTTTTCTCCTGCCTTCTGGGACTGGTATCTTCTCCATCTTCTTCTTGATGCCATCAGGTTTCTTGGGATCTTCTCCATCTTCTTCTTGATTTTAGAAATACACCACCTGTATTGGTTGATCTTGGCTTATTTTAGGGTTTCTATTCTATTTATTCTTCCTCGTTGTGGGTTTGGTCATATTCTTTACTGCTTGGTTATTCACTTTCTTACCTTCCTGGGTTATACCTTGAAAACCTTTGGTTATGAGACTGGTTTTGGATGACTCATCACTAGTAACTCATTTTATTTGAACTTGTATTTTCTTTATAATAATAATAATGATTTCTCTCCACAGTTGCTATGAATTAATCTATTTATATTAAACTTAATGCTTTCTTCCAAATTTAAATATTATAACTTTATTATTCTAATGATCAATTGCCATTCAATATTATGCATACATCTGTCACGCTACAATATATATATATATATATATATATATATATATATATATATTGTAACCAGACCGCTGTATGCCGGTCGTTACAAAAGAATAAAATGTAAAAGGAAAATTTTATAAAAAATAGAATTTTCAAATAGTAAGAAATCTTGTTTATGTTTATAGAGGTGTGTATAAGAAATAAATCTGTTTTAAAAGGTTCTTGTAAAAATTTTAATAACAGGTAGGTATTTATTGACCGTCGACCACTTCTTGAAGATTTGAACCAAGTCTGGAGTTAAATAGATTAAAATTAAATTAAAATTTAAATTAAATTAAACCTCCGCTCAACAGTCCGTTAAGGACCAAGGCGTACCGTACGGCTTTTGTGTTAGTGTGACGGTGTATGGCTAGTACTACGCGCCACCAGCCGCTAGTTGCGGTATTCACAGCCAGGAGGCGGCGCTGTTATCTCAGCGCCTACTCAGTTTGCCTCACGACGCTGAGTGCACGCCGTACGGAACCTCCGCCGGGAATTGAACCCGGGACCACGAGCGCATCAATCGCCCGCGTTAGCCACTAGACCACCTGGAGGCTCGTTAAATAGATTAACTCCAGTTAATAATCGATTGGTGACTTTTCTGGCTGGTCCAATATCTCGTTCAAATAATATATATTCTTCTTATTTAAGTCCTTCAGCCTTAATAAATACTCTTAAATTAACCTGTGAAATAAGTAACAGATACGAAATAATGGAAATATAAAGATTTATTGACAATTTAAATAAATAATCGATTTTTTATCGATGGAGAGCAATTATCGACTCTGTCTCGGGAATTATCGATTGTGTCATACAGAACAAAATTTATGATATATTATATTAAAAGACAGGTTCTTTGAGTGATTAGAATTAATAGTTAGAGAAGGGTGACGAGAAAGTATAACATTAACAATTAAAAATAAATACAATAATTACTATTCAATAGTATTTAAATAATTCCAGTATATAATATTTTAATAAATGTTTTGTCGAACCATTGAAGACTGACGTCACTGCGATGTAGGAAGCAGGCTTCTTATTCAAGATGGCCGCTACTCGAGTTGGACTAGGTTACTGCAAATGCGTCGTGTCAGAAAATCACAATAAAATTACCTTCATTAAGGTTTGAAATGTCCCCACACTGGTGTAATATGTCTGTTAATTTATTTGGTGTATTCTGGCGAAGTGTTCTGTGTAAACTTGTGTTAGTTAGTTTATTTTCTATGTGTTCTCTTCTGCGTGTTAAAGTTCTCAAGATATGGTTAGGATTGTAGAGTGAATCAGTTTAAATATAATGTTTTACTGGTTTCTATCACTCGTATTATGAAGTTAAGTGTTTGTTTTCACTATTGTCGTGAATGTTTTGATAGCTTTAGTTTTAAAAAGTGTCTAATTCGTTTAACTCTCGTTTCATATTTTAATGGCTAAACGCTAGTACCATTTTCAACTCGATTTAAAGGACGTTTTGTCACACAACTATCCAGCTTGATATTCAACAAAAGACTAATTAACTTGGTCATAAATCTGGCCCAGTTAATCTTTGAAAAAGTATTGTTAACATATTTCGATTACCTGTTCACATTATAAAATATTACATTATATATGGAATTTATCTATTTTATTCATCACTTTTATGAATTATGAACCTTATTATTGGTTTAATCATCTCATTCCCTTTAAATTGATGTATTATAGTCCATATCTGTAGACATTTTGTGGAAATTAACAAATTTTGTTCACTTTTTGGAAATATAGGCTCAAAATTGGATTTCCGTCTTTATACGAATTTCCTCCATTTTAAATATTCTTAATACTATTATAATAAATTTTAATTATTCATATTCCTATTCCTTTCCTTAAGTACATATAAATTAAACCTTTGAACTGGTTTTTTTGTGTTAATCTGTAAATTTGACATTGCTCTTTAACATTAATTGATTTATATATTTTGAAAATTCACAATATGTTAAGGTATATTTCCTTATTATCATTTTAACTCATAGGATCATTCCTAGTAGTGATTAACTGAGTTATCTTATATAAATTTCGCTAGTTTATAGGATTTATAAGTGAATTATACTGGTTTATATTGTTTCTGTGAATTCACCAGATGGCCTAGATTTTAGAATTTTATATTTCTGTCTTTCTCAAATAAATTTAAACTTAACTCCTCCTCTGACTTTACATAATTACAATTATATGAAAATAACATGGTTTATAACTTATTGTGTGGTGTAGTAGTTAATTAACACTACTGTTATTAAAATAAATAATTATGAACATTGTTTAGCAATCTGCACAATTGAACATATTGCAGACATGGTTTGAACATACATCTTTTAACTATTCTTGAGCTAACATAGCATACCTATTAGAACATTATTAATGGTATGTAGGCTATTATTTATCAAACATAATTCTTTTTAAAACACATAACATAAATCTTATTTTCTAATAACTCTTACAAATACATTTTACTAACACACTGATTTTAGGACTGTGAATAAACAGTCTATTTAAACATTGTACACTTATTAATACTATATTAATGCCAGTCCTTTCTGGTCTAAACCATTATTATTTGTGATCCCCTACATCAGTACACATGAACTCCCATACTCTATTTATTATCATTTTTTACAAATGTCTTGTAAATAAAGATTTACATTAAAATAATAAAATACTGGAAATCTTCCATTTTATTATTTTATTATGCTGTTTATTATTAGATATTAAAGTTGTGATATAGCATACTGATAAGTTATAGTATCACCAACTTTAAGTTTAATGCATTTCTAAAAAACACTTACACAAATTCACTTTCACTGTTGGTTCTGATATTTTGAGTCTTATTATCTCAGACCAGACCTTTAGTAATCATGGACTGTTAAGACTATTTTATTTTCTTTATTACACAATAGCTTTAGTCGATTCACTTCTTATAACGCTATACAGCACTTTAGTTTTCTCAATAATTACATTTTATAGGATTTTGGGTATGTTATACTTTCTTTTGTATAGTTTTTGTGGGTTTGGGGTTGATAGTAGTTTATATAATAATAGGTTTTACAACGGTGTTTCTTTCATACTATTCCTTCCTCTCCTCCTGTCTTCCTTCTTGTCCTTCTTCGTATCTTCCTTCTGGTCTTCATTCTTGTCCTTCTTCTAGTCTTCATTCTTGTCCTTCTTCTAGTCTTCATTCTTGTCCTTCTTCTAGTCTTCATTCTTGTCCCTCGTCTAGTCTTCATTCTTCTGGTTTTCTTGTCTTCCTTCTTCATTCTTGGGTAAACCAAGGTACTTGGTGTTATCTCGACTGAGGTTTAGTTTGGAGCACTTATTTTATTCACTGATACGGACCTCGTTCTTCTCTACAGGTTTCAGGGTATTGTTTTCTTCCTGATCACAAACTTTATTCTTCCCTCTTCTTGTTTTTGGGATATTTTGGGTATTCACCACTCTTTAATTGAGTCTCTTTTTTCTTGATATGTTCTTATATAACTGGTTTACTGCTCTGAGCTTCCTGGGTAAATTACTGATATGATACTATGAGTTGCTTCGATACTTTCTTTGGTTTTTTAAACAGTGGTTTTTATATATAATGTAATGAGGATTTTTATTTTATCGTGGTTCATTCCTTTGATTTATTTAAATGTCATTCAATATTATTATAACATTTGTTGGTGTAATTAAACTTTATGATTTCATATGACTTAAGATGTAGTGGATTTTCTGTCACGCTACAATATATATGACAGTTGTTTATATTTACAATAAAAAATAAATGTTAAACTGTAATTAGTTTTTATTTTCAAGGCATTCTATGGTATTCATTTAGTCACTTAAATTAATAAATTCAATTAAACTACTTTGTAAGTTAAATAATAAGTAGGCATGAGACACGTACTGTCTGTAATGGTGTGTTTGTACAGTACAGACATAAAAAACTGTAATACAGTACAATACGAAGTTAATTTTCTTGCATTTTGTTGCCCATGTTGTGTCCAAATAACACAAATGAATTTGCAAACACTATTCAACTGCAGAACACTGGTTTTAGATAAAAATTTAAAGAAATTTTGCCCTTATTGCCTGAGCCAGCTTACACAACATATATAACAATGATTTTTCAAACAATGGCACCACCACAGAAATTTAAAGAAATTTTAACCTTATTGCCTGATCCAGCTTATACAACACATATAACAATGATTTTTCAAACAATGGCACCACCTTTAAAAATATACTGACAGAGCTCCTATCAGCGGCCTCTGACAAAAGTCAGAATGCTCGAAAGCTGGCTCAGGGAATAAGATCAAAATTTCCTAAAGTTTTGTCTAAAACTAGCTAATTTTCTGTATAAAAATATTTCTTGCAAATTGTTGTTTTCATTCTCTTTGTTATTTTGTTATATGGAAAACTATCATCTTTCTCCTAATGGATGTCACATATTGGTCAACTGCACACAGCATTAGTAAGATTGCTGATGTTCCAGGATTCAGTAAACACTTCTTAAGTCTCCTTATCTAATTTGTAGAATACATCATAACATGTTAACATACACTTTATTATTTGAACTTTCTGGATGGACCCAAAAGCTTTTGGGTGTGCTGTGCTTATAAACAACATTTATTATTCTAAAATGTTGTACCACGTGAGTAAACATGACCATGCTGAGTAAAGGTGATTTCATATTTTCATTCCTCATTATTACTGTACACTTGTTAATCATTCAATAGACATTATTCCTACTTGGTCATTATGATATTGTTTCAGTGTGACAACCTATAAATAAATACTGTGAAAGTACATAATTGTGTAGCACCCTGCTAATTTTTTCTGGGTAAAAACCAGTGGCAAGGTGTGGGTCTGAAACTAGGGGAACCACTGTTGACATTCTTCATGTTTATGTTTTTACATGAGTTTGTACCAAACAATATTCAATTATAAAAAAAAATAACTTCAAGTGTGTTCATTATATATTTAGAGTTAAATAGATGCCAATATTGTGTAAATCCTTTATCTAACTATTTGTAGTTTAGTTGGGTTTATATAATTAATTAAATAATTATCTTGTTGATTCATCCTCTTCGTTCACTTATTAATAATATATATAAAACTTTCACAATGAACTTACTATTCGTTGTTACTTTCCCAAACATTTCGAGGTGATGTTCCTCTTCTTCAGTGGGAGTATACTGAATGTCGATTACAGAATAACCGTTACGGAATTAGGTGTGTGTGGTGGGGGTTGATGGTGGGAAGGGATTGGTGCTGAGGTTCGAATTGTGTGTATGGATCAGTGTATCGAATAGTGTATGTGATTTATAATGTAATTATTCATTTAATATGTTGTTTGGTTGTAGTGTGTGATGTCTGTATATTTCAAATTGTTCAGCTGTGCTTAGTTTTCTACTTTTAGGTAAGTAGTGTAATATTTCCATGTTGTGTTCTATGTTTGTGTAACTGTGGTTTTCGTTATGTAAATGTGTGGCAAATGTGGAATGTATGTAGTTTGTGGTGAGGGCTTTTAAATGTTCAGAAAATCTGGAAGAAAAAGATCTTCCCGTCTGGCCGATGTAGAATTGGTGACAATCATTACAATTTAATTTATAAACCCCTGTTTTGCTGTATGTGTCATTGTCTTTGTTAGTATTATTTATATGTTTTCTAATTGTGTTGTTGGTTCTGTAGGCTACTTTATAATTGTGTTTCCTAAATGTGTTTGCTATTTTATGTGTATTGGAATTGTAGTATGTAAGTGTTATGTATTTGCTGGGTTGTGTGCTGTTGGTCAGATGTGTTTTACTTTTTGTGTTGAGGATTCGTTTGTGTAGTTTATTTATTAATTCGGGGTTGTAACTATTTTTGACTGCTATGTATTTGATTGTGTTTAATTCATCTTGGTAGTCATGTGTGTTTAGGGGTATTGAAGTGAGCCTATGGAGCATGTAGTTGAAAGCTGCATGTTTATGTTGAGTTGGGTGGTTGGATGTGTTGTGTATGACCATGTCTGATGTGGTGGGTTTTCTGTATATTTTGTATGTGTGTGTGTTGTTTGTTTTGGTGATTGTAAGGTCTAAGAAGTTTATGCTGTTATTTAATTCTATTTCAAGTGTGAATTTTAATTTATGGTGTATTTTATTATTATATTGTATTTTATTAGTGTCATGTTGCTGGTGTCTGAGAATTCATTTCCTGCTAATTAATTTATTTAAAATATTCTTGTTTCTTTCAGGCAGTATTACCTGTGCAGCTTATCCATTGTCACAGATTGACACAATAGACATTGAAACTGGGAAAATTAGCAAGAATTCTGCTTTGAATCTGGTAGTATTTGGTGTAAGTGATAAAGAATAACAAGTATAACATAATGAAAGTATTACAGTATTTCTTTTTTCATTTATTTGAAAACAGATTTAGTTATATTTTTATTAGAAAATAACTTTTTCAGAACAACTATGATTTTGATGCCTAGCAACTAGATAAACAGAAAATAATGTTATTTTTGCCTAATTAAAGGAAACTCTGCAATAGGTACACTTAAGAGAGGTGTGGTTAGTTTGTTTTGTTTAATGCAGTATTAGTGTACAACCAATGTTGTACGTGCTCAAGTTATACGCTCACAACTAGATTTCCTAGTGAAATGCTATTCTCCAATGTGTTAGTCTTAGTTACATAAAAGTCAGATGTAATAGCCTTTTCTCCACAACCTGTATAAATGTAATTTATAATTTTATTTTGAATGTTATCACTTCTTTCACAGCACTTAACAATTATTATTTAAGGCACTTTCACTCGTGAAAAACTTACTTGTTGTTATTTCCTCAAACGTCGTTTCGGAGTGGTTTTCTTCTTCCTCAGTGAGTTTTAAATGCGGAATGCATCAAGGTGTTGGTAATCTGTAACGGGTTTTTAGGTGACTGGTTGTGTGTGGGGGTGTGGAGATGGAAGGAGGTTGGCGCAGGATTCTGAATTGTATGCGTTGTGTATTATTGTGTCGAATAGTGTGTTGGAATTAAATTATAAATGTTCATTGAGTATGTTGTTTGGTTGTGTTTGTCTATTTCGTATTGTTCTGTGGTGTTGAGTTTGCGACTTTTGGGTATGTAGTGTAAAATTTCAAGATTGTTTTTTATATTGGTGTAACTGCGGTTTTCTGTCTGGATGTGTGTGGCAAATGTGGAATGTATGTTGTTATTGGATATTGCTTTTGTGTGTTCAGAAAATCTGGAGGAAAAAATCTAGGCCAGACAGGAAGATCTTTTTCCTCCTCCTCAAGTTTTTCACAAGTGAAAGTGCCTTAAATAATAATTGGTAATTTATAAATTTTAATAATATTTTAGAACAATCATTATCCTGAATATTATGAATATTTATACAAAAAAATATTTTTTAGTGATAAAACATTGTTAAATCATGACTGACAAATTGTTATGTGGCTGTCCTATTGTTCGTAATTCTTATTTCACCTGTGTTGTTTCTTGTTTCTCAGGATAAAGATGAACATCTCGAATTAATGGATGGAGTTCTTATAGATTTGCTAAATGCAAAATGGAATGCTTTTGTAAAATTTAGGTAAGTTTATATATTTTTAAGCATTATCTATGTTAATTAGTTCTAAACTAATTAAAGCCTAAACATGTGTGGAATCTTGCTCATAAGCTTTCATGGTTTTTATTGATAATAAAAACATTTTTGTCAGTTTGAGACACATTACTTTAGTTTTTACAATTGTGGGTGCCTCATCATAGTATGGTCAAAACGTTTTGTTTAAAGAAAAATAAAATAATGTGTTAAACCAAATGTTATTGTTAAAATGTGGAATTCATAAAGAACTGATGAATAAAAGGAGATCAAAGATACTTTTAATAGGAGAAATAAGCTGCCATGCAGTAGAGCTTTTACTAGTGAATTAGTGCATTGAGTTATATTTGGGATTTAAGAGAGATGGACAGTAAAAGAGAGATATTGTAATGAGTGAGAAATATTTGTGTTAACTGGGCGAAGACAATAGGCAAAATAATATTTTGTTACCAGACAATATTCTGATAAGAATTAAAAAAGTACTTTAAAATCAAGTAACTTCTACTGGATAGTCAATAACTAATACTAAACAAATATAAAAACATGACCTCATAAATAGGTCAAAATGAAGTGGAAAAAAGGAGTTACCAAATTAGTGAAAAGATGACAGGTAAAACTCCCAGAGAAGGTACAGAGGAAGATAGATGTCTTTAGCATATGTGTGTGTGTGTGTGCGGGGGGGCACCACAAATTTGGAAACACTTCCCAGATGAATGGGTGGTGGAGGTGATGGGTCTATTTAAAAGCATATACTTAATGCCTTGCAGGAAGTTATACTGTTTTGCACAATGATAAACAATTATACAGGGCTGGGTGACATAATTTAACAATTTTAAAATTGTGCAAATGTTGATATTAAGTGTAACGTGTAAATTCATTCCGTGGGTATTTTAGTGTTCTATAATTATGAGTTTATTACCTGAAGTTTATTATCTTCTCTTACTATCTGAAGTTCTTAACATCCAGTCATGGTCTAGTAAACTCCTCTTCCTGCTGCTGGATGGTGTCTCCAAATAGTGTTTCCACCATCCATCATCATTCCTCACATGGCAACTTTTTTTGGTCTGCAACTCCTGCAAATGCTCGAATGTTGTGCTTTATTTTAGATATGATATGTTCTTGACTAAAATTTGTATTCTTCTAAGAAGTACTTATTTACTTAAATGGAATTTTGGTGTTATAAAATTAAAACTTCATTAGCATCTGGATACTTAATATGGTGTTATTATTGACCTCTGCACTGTATACTCTCAGAAAATAACACTTAAAATATATATTAATCGTTTTAATTTTTTATGATGCTATAATTTTAGCATCAGAGGTTCCTGAATTCTGTAGACAATGACTACTAGGTTTGTACACTTTGCTCTCTTTGTGAACACTAAAGTAAATTGTAGTAGTAACCTTCATGTTAATGGAGGGATTAACATGTCAGATATTATTTATTCCTCTCAAAGCCTGAATGAATGGTTATTCAACTACACACTACACAAGTTTTGTCAGATGCCTCTCCCTTCACTCATAAACACTTGCTGTTCAAATTTGCTAGTTACACAAAAGAATAACTGACTCTTTATTAAAAGATCTTTAAACCTAACTTTTAATGGTACATAATCCATTATCTTAAGAGTTTCCACAGACTATTACCATTGTCCAAATTTTAACTACAGAATGTTTTGACCTACAAATAAACTGTGGTCAGATTATTTGTGGTCTCTAGTCAGTGTAACACAAATAATCTACAGTTTAAAAGTAACTGTCAGTTAATTGCAACGATATTGTTACTAGATTGCCTTGAAAAGGGTCAAAAAATAAATGGAAAGTATCACGCTAACCTTTTGGGCCAATTAAATGTAAAAATTTGAGAAAAAAGACCAGGTTTAGCAAAGAAGAAGATCATTTTCCATCAGGATAATGCACACCGTCACATATGCGTTGTGTCTGTGGCAAAAATCGCCATAGTTGAAGTATGATCTGTTGCACCATCCACCTTATTCACCTGATTTAGTGCCATCTGACTTTCATCTATTCCCAAACCTCAAAAAAATTTTGGGGGGAAGCGATTTTTTTCAGATGACAAGCTGAAAGCAGCAGTAAATGGTTATTTTGAGGACCTAGAAGAATCGGACTTCCTCAATTGGGTAAGTGACAGGGTAATGACTTGACGCTTAATTGCTGTTCATGGGGTGAATGTGGGGCCACGATGCGGTAAAAAACAGAAACGCCACACATTCGTTTCTATGGTAGGCCGTGAACTTTTCACATCACCTTTTGTGTAAGAGACAATTGAAGTTGTCATAAGAAACAATTATTATTTTCTATCATATTGTATGTAATGGATTTCTGAAGGCTTTTGTTCACTACAAAGAAAGTTTGATTAAAATTAACGTTACAAGTTAAAAACTGTTACATAAAAGTACAATATAAAGCATGGAGCAGAAATACAAATAGGTTTCAGTAAAGTAGAATTTGAATAAATTAACATGGATTAAGAGAAATATTGAGAAAGTTAATGTTTTTTCTTTTACCCAAACAGCATTTTCAATTGGTCATACAACAGTACACAGTTATTCCGAAAACAAATATAAACTATGTTGTAAAAATAATTTGATACTTAGTAAATATTTTTTTCTTTTTCGATTTTGTTTGATTAAAATTAACGTTACAAGTTAAAAACTGTTACATAAAAGTACAATATAAAGCATGGAGCAGAAATACAAATAGGTTTCAGTAAAGTAGAATTTGAATAAATTAACATGGATTAAGAGAAATATTGAGAAAGTTAATGTTTTTTCTTTTACCCAAACAGCATTTTCAATTGGTCATACAACAGTACACAGTTATTCCGAAAACAAATATAAACTATGTTGTAAAAATAATTTGATACTTGGTAAATATTTTTTCTTTTTCGATTTTGTTTTTTGTTGTCCATGTTGTGTCCGTTGATTAACTAATTATAAGTATGACACTACTGACTCAGAACACAAAGTCAGTTCCGATTATCTTTTTCTGATAATCATAAGTAGTATAGGATAAGCCGTCTCAGTCTTCAAATGTCATTTGCACTGTTATAATTTTATTTCTTTATCTTACAGATTTTATCGACAGTTCTTCCTGTTCTTGTTTTACTTCTTGATATCACTGGTATGCTTTACCTTGCGTCCTGCACCTCCTACTCGTGCTGCGACAACAAACATTACAGGCAAACCAAATGTTACAACTCCGTCAAGCATGCTGTACTTAAACACAACACCAGTTCCAAAAGTTACTAATGACTTGACACAAGAAAACATTAGTACAAGTCTTTTAGGTTTTAATTCTCTATGCAGTAATGTTAGTAATTCTTTGAAATGTCTAACAGATGCTGATCCAACTTCACCAACACTGAGCTATAAAAATTCATTCAGTCGGCTGACAAAATCTAAAAGGCAAATAGAAAAGAGTAACATTAAAAATACAACCAGTACCATTAAAAATAAAACATTAAATGTCAGTGTAAAGTACACTTTTAGTATTTTTAATATTTCAATTGAAACTAAAAACAAAAGTATTGACAAACTATTTGAACAACAATACAAAGAAAAGCATAAATCAACTAATTTACTTCATCAGTCAGAGAATAAAAGTTCTGTGTACACAAATCATGACAGGATAGGTGTGTCAAAAAATGAAAGTGTTATTTCAAAGATCACCATTTCAAATGGAAGTGGAAATACATTACCAGTTGTAAATATTACAGTGATAGTTCTGCCAACACTGCCCATGAAAGTAGAGGTAAGACAAACTTTTCAATCATTTCAATAATTTTCTCTCCTTTTTGTGAAAAGATGTATATTTTATAGAATTCTAGCTTGTAAAATAATCATAGTTTATATTATTATTTTATAAAAGATTAAGTTTATTTATACACTTTTTTTTTAATAAAGTAAACCAGATCAAGATAAGTACAAAAGAGTAAGCCCTACCCGTTTGAAAGACAAAATCACTCATACAGACCAGTATACTCATGCAGTAGTGTGCATGAGCATCATAATTTAAAATGTAAGCAATTTAATAAAATAAAAGCCATTCTACTACCATATTCATATATTAATTAAAGAAGGTGATAATTACACTTGCTTTATAATATATATATTTTGTGAAGTATTAAAACCTTTATATACTAAATATAATTTGAAACAAATTTTAAAAAATTGTAAAAACTCCTCATTTTCAATTAGTGACTAATAGCACCAGATAATATAAAAAACGCAACTATATCAGTAAGAATAAAGGCAATAGTCTAAAACAATTATAAAATAAATGAATTACACAAACTATATTACCACACAATTAGTCAACACATTATAATATCAAATTTTAAATGAAAATATATTTATACATAAAAGTCATCACCTTTTATTCCTCCAGCCTTTTTTACCTACAGATCCTTTCTTGAGTCATTTGTACATCCATATTTGTTTAGACAATCAAGGTTATAAGATTCTTGCCAGATGTTCTTGCCATTTCTCTTTACATGTTTTTATTTTATTACTCTTGCTAGATACCAATTATTCCTTATATTCTGTTTTCCTGTTATGTAGGCCTTGCTCACACTTTCCTTATTGAAGAAATTTTATTTCTGATTTCTGTACTATACTTTCTATCTTCTTTTTCTCCATCAGCAAATGAGCAGCCATCACTTTATAGAATTCCATCTTCATCTTCCTTTGTTCATCATTTCTGAGTGTTCAGTTCACAGATTACTGAACATTGTATGGCATATAACAATTTCATTATGTTTATCAATGTTATGTCATCTCTGAAATAAGTGAAATGCCTAACTTACTTTAAACTTTCCTGTTTATAACTCTATTGGTATGATAAGGTGTTATTCCACAAAAAATCATACCTTTGATTTATTTCTTGTTTATATCTTTATATAGTATGCACATATAACTGCTAAGGCTTGAAAATTGGTCTTTGCAAAGCATGTTCTCGAAGGTGACCAATTTTAGAAGATTGTTCATGAATAAAAGGTCATTCAGATATCTATCAAAGAGATTGATTCAGATATTTGGAATTAAAGAACTGCTCTTATTATATATAAATATACAAAACATAATTGTAAAATATGGAAATAATGACTATAGTTAATAAAATTTTCTTATATTTGTAACTGAAAAAGTTATTAGTAAATTGAAGAAGTTATAATAGCAAGATATAGATTACAAACTACCTTGAAGCAAATGAAATTCTGTTACTGAAATCTAAGGAAGTAAAACAAAGAGTAGGATGTATTAACTTTGATTACCGGTACTACAGCAATCTGCTTTCTCTCACTCTCTCTCTCATTCTATATATATAATAACTTTACCTCAAGATGTTTTACTTATTTGGAACATGTTTCGGGACATTTTGTGCACACACACACACACACACACACACAAAACTATATAATAATTTATACAATTTTATACATACATACATATTTTCTATATAAGTAACTCGACGTTTCTTGCAGTAATTATATAAATTTGTGATGTTATTCAATTTCTTTCTTCTGCAAGTAGTATAATTCATATATTCTTTTTTTTTAGAATATAGAATATAAAAAAAATAGAATATACGAATTATACTACTTGCAGAAGAAAGACATTGAATAACATCACAAATTTATACATACATATATTGTAACGTTTAAAATCGTTACGTTCTTATTAAATATAGCCTCACTTCGGATTCGTCAATTTGTAACGTAAAAATATTCGTTACGTATGGTGTTATTAGTAATAAATAGGTTACTTGTAGTTTATGTTGTGTGCACTTAATTTACATACACCGCCCGTTGGAAGTGTCAATTGGTAATAAATAAATAATGTAGTGACTAACTCGCACTGGAGTCGTCAATTTGTAATCATTAATATGTTATGTTGGACGGCGAATGGTTTTGTAATTTGCCGCTTGCTCCCACTGTGCCGCTCGTTTCCGTGACGTCACTCAATGTTGCCAACTATCGTGGTGTCCGCTGTAATCTGTGAATTTATTTCCTAAATGGAACAGCAATAATAATGACACAAATATAACATCAAACATATATCCTTATAGGAATCCTTTATTCAGAAAAACACTGGTTAACTGTTTCTTAAATTTGATTATGACAATCGCAATTGTGGCGCAAATTATACGTCTCCTTTTTACCAGTTGGCAGTAGTAAATATTCAGTATTTTGTCTGATCAAAAGAATGCTTTCGTTAATGTTTCTATTTAAAAATAAAGTATCTCAGGGCGTATATGGTTCGGGGATTACATTTAAACAAAATATTATTCTATAAATCAAAATACAAGTTTTACAGTTAAAGGATATTACAATGTTAGAGTGTAACGTGCACACAGGCAGTCGTATAGTGGTTACCAGTTCTAATAGGTTATGTCCAGTTTAGGCGTTTAATAATTATTATGTAAATCAAAGGTTCTTGTGGTGTTTGAAAAGGTGTCAACCTCAAATCGTGTTATTAGTGAGTGTTCTTAGTGTTGGTGTGATATGGTGTCTGTAGATTTAGTTGATTAGTATTTAAAAAGTCGCGTATACAAATGTGGGTGTTGATGCACAATATAATAAGATGTCAAAATCACCAAATCCTCTTCTTTGAATGCTTCCCGGTTGAAGATAGGGCCCACGTCCACTTCAGATCTTCTTCCTGGTTCTTGGGTCTTCTATTTCATATAATGGGTGTTCTTCTGTTGGTGTAAAAAGTTCGTGTTGTGTACCTCTAACTGTATTAATATGTTTGTATCGTTTTTTCACAGTTTATTTTATATTATGTAGGACGTTTTACAAACGCGTCTATCTGCTAAGATCGTTGTCAAAGAAGTCTCATTTTATTTATCCGAATTTTCTGGTTGCTAAGGGTAAACTTGGAATCTGGTTGGTTGATTCGGATATACATTGTCATATACTTTCATTATTTCAAAATCTAAATTTGTTCAAAACCTTTAAATTACTATAACTTTTCTGTAATGATTGGGAATTTAAAACCATTATCAGCATTATTTTGATCTTTACATTTGTGACATTTAGACACTAAACATGCCTACTTTTACTTAAGAACTACAGATGTTACAATTTTGTTATTTGAAATTTTCTTAAATAACTTGAGATGTATTATTTTGTTTCTATATTCGTTGTGTACACTATTGACTATAAATATATTTATCCTTCCACATTTGTTTTACAAAATCCCTAACATTATTATTTAAAATTTACAAAAGTTGGTTTCACCTGGCCTATGTACTGGTGTTATTTTCATCACCATGTTTAAAACCTTTAACAGTTAAATTATCTCTTAACAATCATAAAAACTGTTTAACACATAACATTATTTTAACAAAACAAAAGATATACTATTCTATTAGTTTAAATTCATGCCCACATGGCTATGATTTTACTGAACCTTTGCACAAATAAACTGTCTTTTTACTCAAACTGTACAATTGTTTGACACTTAGCAATAACATCTTTTTATAGTCTATTTTGCTTTGCCAATCAATTTATCACTGTTTAACACCAGTTCTATGGTTATATTTGTTAACATAAAAAAATGAAATTAATATCATTTAATTGATATTCTTTTAAAACAACTGTTTCACCTGCTACATACAAAAAACAACACAAATACCATGATAATAAAACAATGTGCTAAAACATAATAACATGCACATTTTTATAAAATAAATTCTGCACTAATTAATTAGTCTTTTGTCAGTTAATTCATTAATTACTCTGACACTGTCTATGTTATGCTTCACATTACTTGTCACTATGTTTGTCGTTTACCCTATTCACTTAACACTTAATAGGTTGTATTTATAAACATACTTATTGGGTTTTATAGGGTTTTACATTTTATTGTCATTAAAAGGACTTCACTCTTGTTATAAAAATGTTATTGTGAACAAGTTATTATTTGTTGTTTTCTGGACAATCTTATGAACACTATTTGTTACAATTAGTTGTATGGTTCATGTATCTATAATAAGGTTTGTTTATATTTTCATTACATCAATTAACTTAATCATTTACTAATATTTCTTTTACATAATATTACATGTTTGGGCCTATTATCCCTCAATTTGTATTTTGATTATCTTGATATTATGATACTTTGAATGAAACCATTTGTTTCTTTATAGTACTGGTTCATAAGCCGTCTCTCTTTATAATTATTTATTTGGTCATTATTGAAAGTTCATGTCATAATCGGGGTTGTAAGGTATTTTGCATCACTTAGCCTAAATCCTTAATTTGGGTACGGTCAGTTGTCTTACTAGTCAGTCTAAAATGGTTAGTCGTTCCTCTTCACTATCATCTTGGAAGATATTGTCCTTCTTGTTTAGCTTCTCATCCAAAGTCTTCATTTAAATCAGGTACGATATTAAGTTGTTCCAAATGTAATGTTACAATATATTGTAATTAGACGAGATCCTCTCTCGTTATAATTGGATAAATATCATGATTATTATTGTTATTATTAATTTCGTATAGTGGTCATGTGTTGTGAGTTCGATGGTGAATGGTTTAAATTGAATAAGTTGACTCTTCTGCTTGTCGCTGAGGTGACTCTAAAGGTGTGCCCCTTCACTGAAATTACATAAGTATCATAGTTATAAAAATACTTACTAGTGATGGTTGGATGCTAGTAATGTGGAAGTGTATTACTAGTGAGAATCATTCAATTCAAATTCTCGCCGTCGCCTCTATTACCAACCATTGCTGTCGCTCACCTAAGCTGCAAGTCTTATTCAAATACAATAACAGTCAAACTCGTTTATCATTCGTGAATTAATGTTTTATTGTTTGAACTCATTGTTAATAATTGTCATTGTACAATAATCTTGTTCATTTGCTTTTAAAATGTTGATATCGAGTATGGACTCTTTTAAAATAAACAAAACTCAGGGTGGCCAGACTGCGCCTAACAAACGACCAGTCTGGATGTAAACAATTTCATTGCTTTACTTGATAAATATAGCAGGTTCTTTTAGTCTGCAAGATACACTTTAATTAATTAAATGCACTATTGTAATAATTAGTAGGCGGAGAGTAAAAAATGTTTTTAATTCTTTAATACAACATAAACATTGAACAAGTGTTCTTTACTTGAATTGTAGGTTAATTTGGGTTCATTTTAACCTAACTTACTTGATTTTAAATGACTAATATTTCATTAAATATGTTAACAATTTCGTACAACACTGTTATAATGGAAATCCAGTGATAATTTCATTATTTATCTTCTTATGTTGGATATAAACAACTAACAGCTATTTAAAATTTACCCACTCCTATGGTTAATGAGTGTGTTACATCTAGTTATAGTCTTACAGTTAAACACCATATAACACTTAAAATACTATATGTTCAGGGTTCTTTTGATTCCCTCATTGACGATTCAATGTCTTTTACAAAGATGTTACAATTAATATTATTAATTAGAAAATTAAAGTTTGTCAATGATCAACTCTTTCGTTATTAATTGTTTATTTCAATTGTTAAAATCCCTTTTCCATCTAGGTAGGGTTACATTTGATCTAATTTTTATTAATTAAATTCGCTGATGGCGTTCTTTAATTGTTTAATTACTTATATAAAATAATAACCATGGTCACTGATACTTGCGTATACCGTCGATCTTGTAGTATCACTATTTCACAAATTTTTCTTTCTTTATTATTATTTAAATGGAATTAATTTTTATTAATTCCTTCTCACTCACTACCTATGCGCATGCACTCCAGTATAGGTCACTGTTTAAAATAAACTTCACTTGCCCATGTACCCGACCTAACCTCAACCTTGAGTTTTGAGGTTAATATGCTTTTATCAGCTGTCGACTTGTCAATTCAATATTTTGTGGTTATTATGACCAACGTGGAGTCTGCATCGAAGCTTGAGATGAACTGATGATGTTACCTGTATCGAGATTCCGTACTTTGTAGTTAATAATGGGCCCTGATTGGCTAATTGTTATAATTTTCGTGAGCTCTCGGTAACATTCGGCGAAATAGACGCTCAAGTCAGCGTCAGTAGCTGGTGTTGAGATTGTAATTCTCTGGTTTCCCTAGTACGCCCACGGGCTTGTAATTAACTCATTTTCTTATAAGTTAAATAATTCACTTATAACTACACTGATACTATTTTCATGACTACTATCATTTTTATCTTTTTATCATGAGTATTTTGAATACCCTTATCATATAGTTCTGCTATGGGGTGATAAAACCACATTTCTTACAAACTAATTATATCTCTTATTTTATATATTATACTAATTATATTGTTTTTCTTCACTTGTGTCTTTTGTTATAACTTATCAGTACTGTACAATAAATTTTCTCACATCGTTATTTAGTTATAGCTATGAATTATCCTTGAATTTCGTTCTTGGATTTCGTTGTCCATGACGTGTCCGTTACTTAACTAAATATCACTATAGTATTGACGACTCGGATCACTAAGTTTTTTATAAGTAAAAACGTAAAGTTTTACCTTACAGCCTTAACCGGCTTTCACCTTTAGAAGCCTTATGAATTATCCATTTTCCTTGGACTAGACTCTAGGCCTATGGTCATATTAATTGTTTATCAATTAATTTATAATATTAGTGTTTTGGTAACACATCTTTGTTGTGGCCTATCTAAAAATGAACTTGTCATTACCACTTCTGATTGTATCAGCATTAGTTATTATCGGTTAATTTTACTTTAATTACAGTTTCTTTGATTATTGTTTAGTATACTTGAGTATTACATTTTTCTCTAATTGGATTTTTGCACCTTTATCTCTTTATTATGTTTATTCTATATCGGTGTTCTTATAGCAATTTTAATACTTGGCAGTGGTTAGTTCTGCTTTTATATTGGGAACCACACTAGTTTGAATTTACTTAAACTTCTTGCATCTAGTATTAGTTAGGGTTAGGGTATTAGTTAGTGTTATTTAGGGTATTAATTTGCTTTATTATTATTAATTTGGTGGACATAATCCTTGATTTGTCTCACCTGAACGTTATTATTCATTATTTAATATCATGGGTTGAGTCCCTATTCTTTTATTACAGTTTTATGTGAGGTTTTTGCTGTCCCAGGTGCCCATTCTATGTGGTACACTTGGTTACATTAATTTACATTTATTCAGCACTTATGTTCCTTTATACTATGACCTTTTGTACATTGAATGTTCCTTATAGTATCTAGTTAGTTTACACCAATACATTTTGATTTAACATCATTTTAGTCATAGCTTTTTACTATTTTATTGAAAACTAGTTGGCCAGATTAGGTTATGTCCTAACTTGGTTTCTCAACAATGGCTGAATGTCAGTTTCTGTTTTCTACACAATTTATGATTATTTACTCTTACCTAAAGCTGATATTTTATTGTTTACGGTTATTTTCTATTTTGTTATTATCTCAACCTTTATTATTAAGTACTAGAGTTAACTGCATGGAAGTAGTACCGTCAAGGTCACTCACTTTCACTGCTTCTCCCTGTCACCTCCACGCCCCTCGCCCAGCGTTGTTGCTGGTTAGTACAGTGTGTAGCGTTTTAGCAGTGTTACGAAAGTAAATTTCATACATCCACCTTATATTGCTCGTTTCAAATTTATTTATGCGTATCGCGTAAATGAATTTTTTTTATCAGGAATAATTAGTTGTGGGTAACATTACTCAGTTAAATTCTGGGCGCCAGTATTTGAGCTATAAAAATTTGTGTGAGTCGGCAACATATTTTTTGTTGTCGCGTAAATATCTATAGAATTTCTATCTTTGCGTTTCTTCTCTTTCTTTGGCTTCTTTTGTTACGATTTGCAGTTCTCTGAATCTATGATTTATACTTCATTGGTTTTTCTTATGTTGGAATCTAAAGCTTTTAGCAATACACACCCTAACTTTACGAAGTACCATTAGGTCAGTTATTTTGTGTTTTCCGTACAGTGAACTTAATTATTTAAAGTTTTACTGTTTTCTTCATGGGTGGTTATCCTACAGACTGACAGTTGTCTGAGAACGCTGACCTTGCCTGCTGTTGTCGCTTTAATTTTTTCATACTCACGGTCTTTTCCCTTTTGTAAATGAATCTATTTTTGTTCTCTGCACGGTCGTTCCTAAGCCATATGGTTCGGAATTTCTGTTAGGTATATGTACACAGTTGGTATGCAAAGTGCGTATACCCTGTCGGCATGTCTTTTCAGTAAATATTGGTGTCTGACACTTTTATGAATGCCTTTGTCATTTTACACTCCCCTCAAAAATGTGTATGTTTACTGGCCGTGCTACTACCTTTCTTCCGTTGCACAAAGTTAAATAGGACTGAGCAATTTCTGTAAACAAATTTGTCGCTGTTGTGGCAAAAGCCAATCCCATTTCAGGTACAGTACTGACTATTATTTATAATACTCATAAGGAATTCTATAGTTTATAAAATAAGGAAAATTTTAATTATAAAATTTGTAAGGACAATTCATAAAATATAGAATTATAAATTTAAATTCTATATTTAAAGATTTATAATATACTAATATATGAATAAGGAATTTTAAATTTATTTCATGACGCATTTGTATTTGTTGTTTATAAAATTATCCTTATTTTCTTAAGACATCCAACTCGTTTCACGTTTATACATACGATTATTTTTATGCTACTTGTGCATGTAACGTCTTATAGTATAGTTCTAATTTTTTTACTTAATTATTAATAAGCAGTGCAGGAAATAAAAATAGAATATTTTTCAGAGTCACGAATAGTGCGGTGTCTCTTCAATAATTAAATGGGGCAAGCTTAAGACTCAGGATGCGTATGAAAATCTGTTCAAACAAAATATAGCTGACGCATCGCATTGAATGTTATGTATAAGTTACGGAAATTCATTGTTAATTAATTATTAACAATGTATTAATTGTGATGTAATTATTATTAAGAATTATTGACAATGTATTCTAATGTATGTATTAGAAACTTTCTCCCTGTAAAATTTTACTTTAAAAAATACAGTAAAACGCAAGTTAACCTTACATTACACTATCTTACAAAACCAGAACAACTGTGTGATACTCGTAAGATTTTAAAAAGGTTTTTACTTTAAATAACATTAAATTTTATCTATACAATTTCTGCAGTAGGCATCTATGAACCTTCAAAATGTATCGTTGTTTTTTCAGTCTTCTATTGTCATTTGTTTTAGAATGTTAAACAGTTTAAAGCACAAAAATGATTTTAATGGAAGCCTTATTGATAACAACAAAGTAAATATTTAATTTAAAAATCACTTTGTTATATTCTTTACATTAAGTAGGCCTACTTACTAGTGTAGCATTTTTCGGAAGAAAGGGAAACTGTTGCTTAATGGCAACGCTGTAAGTAAGCGGTGTGACCTTGACGATACTACTTCCATGCAGTTAACTATAGTTGTCTTTGACAACCTTAATTCCACTTTACAAATTTTATTAGTCCCTTGGCCATTGTCTATTTGTTATGTTTATACATCATTTAATTATACAATTACAATACCGGTACTCACTCTCCCTCTTAACTTCTACTTTCAATATTTAATTTTTTGAGTTCTGTTTGTACTGTTAAGTCATTGAAGTCATTTGATTAATAAGTTTATGTCAGTGTCAAGTCACAGCTTAGGGTTTTAAATCAAGTTTGTTAACTCACTCTTATTTTCTTTTTCATTAATAATACTTTTATTTTCATGGTTTAATTTATCCTTACCTATATTATCTCATTTTGGTATCTAATTTGATTAGGCTTTTCCCCTAGTTGCACTGATTCTTCCATCACACTTAATAAATTTTTTCTGGTTATTGTTGTCTTCTCACTGTCTGATCTATTGGGTAATTGGGTACGTTGTCTTGTCGTTAGTCGTGTCTTCGTTTCTTCAATTATACATTTACTTATAATTTTTTTTTTCTTTTATGAATTTGCTAACTGCTATAATTTTTTTATTGTTCGACTAAGCTTTTCATCATTACTGACATCTTCAGGTCTTAAACAACGACCTCAAGTCGTTGTTTAAGACCTGAAGATGTCAGTAATGACGAAAAGCTTAGTCGAACAATAAAAAAAATTATAGCAGTTAGCAAATTCATAAAAGAAATAGTAAGGATGGCTGCTAATTTAAACAATACGAAGAATTTACTTATAAATTATAGTTTAGTTTATTCCCCTACTTTGGTCATAATACCTTATATGTTCATGATTGCATGTTCATTTTTTGTTGAATAATTTATTTTGGGTAGCTTTTAATCCATTTGTTATACATTGGGTTCTGGGTGTGTTATATGTACCATTACAATATATATATATATATATATATATATATATATATATATTGTGTGTGTGTGAGTGTGAGTGTGAGTGTGTGTGAGAATCTCTTAAAACATATTGTTATGATGATCTACTCGATCATTGTAGGTGCTGTGGAAACAAAATACAAGACACCAATTAAGTCACTAATCACCAGCTTTAATTTTCACAGTTAAACATTTCGTAATTAACAACACTGTCTCTTACAACAAATCAAATAAAAATTCTTCACACGCAATAAACAATGTCTACTATAGAGTCTTGCACAATTATAAAACACATAACACAATAATTCTTCACTTTGACAAGCACTCAATCCGCACTAGCGAATATTGCTCACGTAACTGACTAACAACCCGGCTGCTATGGCTTTATATACGCTGCGCTGAGGTCAAGTACAGCTTTCCCTCCTTACTACATGCCAGCGGCTTACTGCTTATCTCAAGTGTTCCTGGAACTCGCTAGAATCACCTATTTGAATGACGCAACAGCTGCCACACTGGACAGGGTGAGTGGAGAATGTTCTGGAATGTTCGGTGCGCTTCTCATAACACCGCCCCCTCCTTAAGCCTGTTCGTCCCAAACTGGCAAACTGTCTGTGAAGTAATACTTGGCCAGGCAATCTAGGTGGTCATCCTTGCGAAAGATAATTCTCCGGTTCTTTGAATTCGGTCTCGTGTGATCCGAATATCAGGTTCCCAGGAATATGAGTCTTCCGCTCACCGCTAGTTTTGCTGGAGTCACTCCCGTTGCGTCATGTACTGATGATCTAAACACCACTGGCTGATCCAAGTCTGATTGGATCTCGTCAAAAACCTCTTGCGTAACTTCATCTTCAGCAAGTTTCCCCTGGGTGCTTCTATTAACTCAGGAACAAACAAGGGGTTTTCTTTGTCACCCATAGTTGGGTTTCCAGTCACTTCTTTTGCCGTTTCACGTATGTGTACTTCCTCTGCTAGTTTTTCTTCCATTTCCTCCTGGAATAGGAAAGGTTCCTCTTGACCAGTCCTGTTTACTTCTTCTTCGGCCAATGCCACTTGCTTGTTTGAATGGTTGGCAGACCCTTACATTTTGGCCATGCAAAGCTTTATCTTCTCTTGTCCAACCTTCAGGATGATCTCTCTTAAATCCACAATGAATCTGTAGGCATTCATAATGTCCGTGCCAAGAATCACTTCATCAACAATGTCTGCCACAAGCATTTGATGGCTAAACTTGAGAAGACCCAGGCGTACACATATGTCTATCTTTCCTAATACATTGACGGGGCTTCCAGTCACAGTCTGTATTGTACAAGAGCTAATTTGAGGCTGTCGGTTGCTGATTAAGTCAGGGCATACAATAGACACTGTAGTGCCCGTGTCAACTGTAAATAATGTTCGTTTACCTTCCGCAAATCCATTAACGATCAGGTTTCAACTAGTCTTATGTAGCGTGGAAACTATGTGATGTTCTGGGGTATTACTTCTCCAATTGGTGTGATCGCTGTCTTCACTCGGTATTTTATTCTTCCAGCAGTCTACCTGTAGATGACCACGTTTCACACAGTTGTAACACTTCGGTCTTCTGTCTTTATCCTTTGGTTCGAAAGATCGTTGTGGCGCTGCTGACTTCTTAAACTGTTGTTTTTGAATTGTCTCTTTATGCCATCTGCTATGATGATACAGTGGTATTAAATCCGTTTGGCTACAACATGATGACGTACTTTGATTAATGTAGGTCGCTGACTTGGCAGCTTCAAAACGGAGAGCATGAACAAGAGCATCTGGTTTATTATCATGCCGTGCCATTCTTAACACTTGTTGTAATTGACTATCTCTGATACCGTCAATAAACATAATGAAAGAAATCCACTTCCAGAAGTCCTCCAATTCTTCGGGATAAGCCAATCTTGTCAGTTGGTCGATATTCGCTTCAAACTCTTGAAGGCTCTCCCCTGAATGCTGTCGCCTCACTTTAAGTTGAACACGGTACACTTTGCACAAATGCTGGTCACTGTACCATAATTCGAGAGCTTTTGTTAATTTGGCATAGATGTTCTGGCTGTAAGATGGCACCAGGGGCGGCTTAAGGCCCGTGCACCCGCACGGGGCGCCGATGTTGGGGGGGCGCCAAAATGGGTTATTATAAAAAATCTAATGCGAACGCCAAACCTGCTGCGACGTTTATCAATTGCGATATGGATGAAAAAGAATATTATTGTACCGAAAAAACCCATAAAAAATTAAGGATTACATTAAAATGCCTTGAAGTATGCGCAGAACAAATAATGATCTCAAACACAAACACAAACAATCCAGTTCAACTGCTCCCTTCCTACCGCATAACCAACTGCCGCGCGCCACCTCCCCTCCCCTCCCTTAAACAAGACATTTGGACTCATCTAGGGTGCCATCACTGGCACTGCAAAACAAAGCGTGATTCACCTGTCAGTCCGAATCGGATTACAGGGGCGGTCAGCATCTGTTTATACTGTGTGTGTTAGGTGTTAGAAGCCCATGTGTGTAAAGTCATTTTACTTAAGTGCGGAGTTAGTGAAATATTAGTGTGAAACACATTTAAACATAAAACATGTCAGATAAAAAGAAACATTCTGGGTCATACTACAGGAAAAGAAGAACAAAACAAAGTCTTGATGAAGAAAACCAAGCGGCTGCCTTGAAAAAGTTTTTGTCAGGAAATAAAAGCATTGCTTCGAGTTGTTCTTCTTCAACAATGACAACAGAGCCAGAGACTGAAGTCATCGAAAAAACCCTGAAGCCAATTTAAACAAAATAGTTTTGAAAACTGAGGCGAATTTAAATGAAATGGGTCTGGAAACTGAGGCAAATGAAAATGAAATGGATTGGAAGTTTTCGGGAATTCACCAGGACCCTCTTTAAGTGAGGTACATTTTATTTATTATAAAATTAGACTATTATACTCATATTAATTTATTAAAAAATTAGTGGACGAACACTTATTATCCTTAAATTAGCCGGTGAATTTAAATCCTTTACTAATTCATTCGCCTAGCTGTAGCTTGTTGACAACCGTAACCTCCCAATGCCTTGTTCTGAATAGAACAAAGGAGGCAAAATATTTAGGTGTTTTAATAAGACATTTAATATTTAAATCCTACAAAATAAGCAAATTGAGAAATATTGAAATTTCTAGACTAGTTTATTTTGCATATGCCCAGTCTGTTTTACACTACGGAATATTGATATGGGGTGGTGCATCAAAAACTTACTTAAATAAAATATTTATGATCCAGAAGCAAATAATAAAGGCTACCTTGGGTAAAAATATGTTTTATCCCAGCAATAATCTTTTCTCGGAATTTAAGGTACTAAAAATAAAACAATTATATATAAAAATTTATTACTCTTCATTAATAAAAATAAAAACCTTTTTGTTGCTCGAACATTATCTTACAACATTTGACAACCGGGCTTTGAAACTTATAAAACAAATATCGAAATATATCTGCATGTAGAAGACAATTCATATATACTTCCAATAAATTAATAAACTTAATACCAAATGAATTTATTCATAC
This sequence comes from Magicicada septendecula, assembly GCA_034769895.1. Taxonomy (NCBI): domain Eukaryota; kingdom Metazoa; phylum Arthropoda; class Insecta; order Hemiptera; family Cicadidae; genus Magicicada; species Magicicada septendecula. Next base: position 529,788,108 of record CM068368.1, read on the forward strand.
ACTACTTACGACTAATCTAAGAAATGAAATGGATAAATGGATTGTAATAAATAATAACTTATTAATATTTTAATCACTAAGTATTTTAAAGTTTTCCTACTCTGAAATTCCGGTGACAATATACCTATCAAAGTCTTCAGCTTAACCTGTACACATTGTGGTAGCATTTCCATATAGTGATATTGTGTGTCTTTATTTGCATTTTTTTTTTCATTATACATTTTTCTTAAACGTACTTTTCTTTTACATATATCATTTATATATCAGGCTTTTTTTCTTTATTTATTGTATTATATTTTTTGTAAGAATGTGATATTCTATATATAAAAACTATATTGTAACTCATACCCACGCGCAGACTACGGTCTTTGTGGGTATTTCTCATCGCCATATTTTATGTAAATATTACTATTTTTGATATGTATTATGAAACAAGGAGATGAATAAAGATTTGATTTGATTTGATTTGTGTTACTGCATGATTATATTCAACAACTGTGAGCTATTCATATCTATCTTTTTTATTTGTACCTATCATAATGGTATACTTTTGATGTAGCTTCATATGCAATTGTTCGTCATGAAATGCAAAGCAAGTTGTATTTATAACTTATACCCATACTTTTTTTCAGCTTCCTGCAGAAAATGTCCAAATAGGCCTATCACACGACCCCGGCAAATGGCCAGAACATATAACCGACACAGAACGCCAAATATTGGTTCAACGTGGTCCTCAACAAGTTTATAACATAGATTTCCCAGTAAATGAAGATGGACGAAGATTTAGTGTTAAAAAGTTATCAAAGACGTATGTGCAATGGTGAATATGTTTCACGCACCTGGTTAATTTATTCCACAAAGAAAAACGCTATATTTTGTTTTTGTTGTCGTCTTTTTGATAAAATCAGGATCTCTCTTTCTTACAAATCAGGCTATTCTGAATGGAGACATATGCATGAACTTTTATCTGAACATGAGAACTCTCCAGGACATATGAAAGCATTTCAAAACTGGGTTGAATTTAGCACAAGCCTACGCCTGGGTGTAACCATAGATTGTGAAAACCAACGTATTATTAAACAAGAAGTTGAACGCTGGAGAGAAGTGTTTAAGAGAATAGTGTTCATGATTGAGTTTCTTGCTTCACAAAACTTAGCATTTCGTGGTAAAACTGAGACACTCTACTTGAGAGATAACGGAAACTTTTTGAAATTAATGGAGTTTATTGGTAACATTGATGCAGTAACTGCTGAACACTTAAGGAGGATCACCTCAAAAGAGACTTGTGTGCATTATCTTGGAAAAAACATCCAAAATGAAATAATTGAGTTGCTAGGCTCAAAGGTAAAACAGCACATTTTGAAACTAGTTAACGAATGGACATATTACGCCATTATATTAGATTGCACTTCTGTTGACTCTACGACTGGAGAAGGACTGACAGACACTCTTCTCTCTCAACTCAATGAAATGAATGTACCGCTAAAAAATATGCGTGGTCAGGGCTATGATAATGAGTCCAACATGAAGGGGAAGAACGTGGGTGTTCAAAAAAGAATATTAGATTTGAACCCTCGTGCATTTTTCGTACCATGCAGTGCACATTCACTCAATCTTGTCGTCAATGATGCTGCTGTATGTTGCACTGAGGCTGTCGACTTTTTTAGCAATGTTCAGGAAATATACAATCTTTTCTCTGCCTCAGTACATAGATGGTCTGTGCTGATGGAACATGTAACATCTTTAACAGTAAAGCCTTTAAGTGCGACTCGATGGGAGAGTCGTGTTGATGCTGTCACTCCTCTGAGATATCAAGTTGGAGAAATATACAATGCCTTGTACGCGCTATCAATCGATCCCAGATCTGACGCATTTGCCAAAAACAAAGCTCTGGCTCTAGCTTAAAAAAAATCAAAAGTTTCAAGTTTGTGTGCTGTCTTGTTCTTTGGCACACAGTTTTGTTCAGAGTTAACCTTGTTAGAAAAATGTTGCAAAGAGAAGAAATTGACATTTCAAAGGCAGTCGAGATGATTTCAAAAGTAAAAAGTCATTTTGAGAAAATGCGCACTGACAAAGGATTTGAAGAGTTACTGGTTGATTCAAGAGAAATCGCCGAAGCACTTGAAATAGATCATAATTTTCCAAATGAACGAAAAGTACGGCCTAGAAAAAAGAAATGTCAATTTGACTACGAGAGTTCTGATGAACCTATTGAAGACCCCAAAAAGGCTTTTAAAAGTAATGTGTACTTCTACGTTTTGGACCGTGCAATTAGTTCATTGGAAGAGCGGTTCTCTCAGCTAAGTCATCACAACAACCTTTTTGGATTTTTGTATAACATCAAAAATCTTGAAGACAACGCCAATTTGTTGAAGAACTGTACAGATCTACAGCTTGGATAACTGATGAAGATCACTCCGACAGAGGGATTTCAGCTTAAACAAGAACTGTTGGTTTTGCTCTCTATACTGCCAGATGGTAGCGCAAAAAGTCCTTTAAATGCACTAAAATATTTATCAGTCAACAACCTCACAGAAAACTTTCCCAATGTCACAATTGCTCTCAGAATCGCTTTGACCCAGTCAGTGTTGCTTCAGGAGAAAGAAGTTTTTCAAAACTGAAACTTATTAAGAATTACTTGTGATCAAGCATGTGCCAGGAGCGTCTTGTTGGGCTTTCTTTAATGTCAATAGAATTTGAAGTTCTTCAAGATATTGACATAGATGTTATAATAAAAGACTTTGCAGAAAAAAAAGCAAGAAAAGTCATGTTGTGAGTGTTAAACACAGTGTCAAAGATCAAAGTTAAAGTGTCATGTAAATACAAGTAGATTATTAATAGAAAGTTATGTGTAATTTAGTCAATATACAAGTTTATTCATTTTATGAAAAAATGTATGCAGAATTCTTTAAAACCTGGCTCTTCTTTGACAAACGAAATGCAAATGATTTTAAGCACATACATACATTATTATGATTTTATATTAAAGCGCGGTTTTTAAGCTCCAATAAACAAAATTGTCTGGTATCTATTTCCTGGAACAATTACAGACCCTTGTAACATAACAAAATGTTACCTAACCTAAACGTATACTATCAGATTTAATAAGTACATAACAATCATGTAAATAGGGAATATAGTGATAAGAATAACCAAGAAGAGAGAAATCATGGAGGAAGAAAGAAGCAGAAGTGCCACATGAAACAGTAAACCCAAATACTGTTTGACACTACAACCAGACAATGACTAACACAAACTGATGGACAGAGTAAATGTACTTTAAGCTGTCAAGCGAGTCAGTGAATAATGTAAACAGAATATGATATGCTAATAACAAGTGAGTCAATAAGAATCTGAATAATGTGAAATCAGAATTAGCATTTTGCTGATAATAAATTTAACCATGACTAGTAATTTACGAATGCCAAGAACTAAAATTAGCAATGGCCACCAAAATGATAACAAAGATATATTTCAATCTCAAATATACTTATGACGAGAAAGAAAAACCATTTGTAAGAGGGAACCTTGTACGAATAAGGTACCTCAACAAATTACCGAATAGTGAACCTATAAATGTTGTTAAGGCAAAATTCCAGTATAAGCGGTATGTCTTAACAAGGCCTAGACCAAACAATAATCAGTGAGTTGATTATTGGGAGGTAACATGAGTGTAGATTAAATGCACAGAACAATTGTTATGCTCAAACATAGCAGAAAACCATTATTAAAATAATATATTTAATAATTCAATTGTTAGTTAGTAGAATAGAGTGAGTTAGTGTAAAACGAAATGTCATAGTAGTAAGGATCGTTCATTACCATGTATAAAGATAAGGTTTATCCATAATGTTCAGTAAAATGTCAGTACAGAATTAATAGTGTTCTCACATAAACGTTTGAGTAATAAAATGCTATGTGAACACAACCAATATTAATCAAAGTGCAAAATCGTCGATTCAGGTAAACAGACGACAGTGCGGAGTAGTGTACCTGAACATTGTTTATGTAGCAATGTCAGTAAAAGTGAAATTAACTCGGTATCAAGTGATATCAAATTAAAGAGGACAAAATGATCTTTAATTTGATGGTAATATCGCCCCAATCGCAACTGTATTAAGTGCGTGAAAGGTGTTAGCATCATTTACGAAATATGCTTCAGAAATCTGGATACTAATAACAACAATATCGACAAGCTGTCAATCATTTCAGAGCTTGGCGGTTGGAAAACCGTTATTAACGGCCAAAATGACAATACGTCATATTCATCACACCTGCAAGAGCCAATCACAAAATTAGTTAGTAATTAACATTTTTGCCTAAAGCCGATCGAGGAGTAGAGTATAAAAGAGGATGTAACCGATTCTCGACAGACACTTATTAACTTCATCGAGCGCGGAACGTGCGCCAGCCATCTCAACATTTTTATTAACTGATAGCGTCATCATCATCACACGTCAAAGGAAACTATTCGACAACAACCTACAATTACTTCAAATTATTCTACAGAGAACCATAGTGATTATGTGCAGTATTATTTCAATTTTGTGCTGGAAAATAATGAACAGAAGCAATTAAATAATGTTATTTATGATCCATTAAGTTAGAAGCGGATCGGAATTCTCTGTTCTTGTGCATGTGCAGTGAATAACGATAATCATTATAATCTGATTATCGAGGTGCTAAATGAGTTTTAATTAAATAATTAAAACCAAAAGGTAACAGTGCAACCATTATTCATTTTCACTACAAGCGCCATAACCTGTACGTTTTTATACACTGATCTGTACTGACGCAAAACACAGAAACATTTCGATATTACACCATGTCTCAATTTATTTGATGAATTTGTCATTATTAATTAAGCTGAATGTTAGTTATAAGTGTTCTCAATCTATAAACTTTGTAATTCAGAAATCAAGCGTGACGAACGCACAACCTATCAAATAGGTTATTTTTATTTGTTTACTTTATGAAAGTAACGTCAAAACATTATTGATCAATTTTATATCAGAAAATTATTAGATATTGTGTAGGCATAACTTTCTTTTTCGTGTCTCAAAGAACTCATATCTGAGATTTTAATAATATTAATGTTAAAAATAACAAATACCTGGACTTAGCCAGATTTACCACTTGTGCTCTGAGCAAGCCTTATAGGGTATATAATAACTTATTTACAATTGTACCTCATTATATGTTTTTAATTATATTTGTTTTGAATTCTCTATCAAGGGTATGAATAAAACCCATTATTAACAGCATAACTCGACTTAATTTATTTCTAATAGATAGTTAAATATTTTATTCAGGAAAACTTAAACAACCTTTAGTTGTGATTGAATATATGGAATAGCATTGCCATAAAGGTAACAAACAATTATTTTAAATTTCTTTAAATCATTAGTTGATTCAATTCATGGGTTTTACACGGGATTTTCCCAAAATAAATCCGTGTGGCGCCCACTATCAAACAAGGCAACCTAACCTTGTAGCTGAAGTGAGTTGGTTTTTGTAAACTGTCTTGGCAGCTTATTGAACTTCTAGAAAACACGACCAGGTACGTGAAAGTATATTATATTTATTCTATTGTCCAGACATTACTAGACGTAACGTACTTAGACTATCATCGACCTGGAGGAGAAGTTTCACAGCGAGTATCAACAAGGCGACCAGCATCATCAAGCGACCAACTATTATACTTTACTTTTGAAATTAAGCAAAGCTAGTATTTAAATAATATTAACACAACGATTTTTATTTTTATTTAAGGGAATTCTTTTCTGACAACTATAGTTGTAAAATTGTAAACACACTTTGAGTAACCTCGAATGTTATATTTTAAAGCGCTTTACAAAATTAGTAACCTTCAATTAGAAACAACTACAAACATTAATACATTTCAAAATAATATTTCAAACATAAACATAATTTTATTTAACAACCGCAATACTTTTATTTTATTACAAATTGGAGCCCAACAGTGTGGCTTTTAAAGGAAAGACCGTTTATTCAATTTATTACAAATTGACGCATCCAACGGGTGGCAGAATTACACCCCACGCGAACGTTATGTAATATTCGTTGAACGTTTCGTTTTATTACAGATTGATGCCAACAACATATTACAGGCTTTTCAACATATGAACAAGTTATATATTTTTCGTTTGATTATAGATTGACGAACACAACGCGGGGCTTTTAAGAATAAAGGAAGAACCCCAATTCGTTATTACAGATTGGCGCACCAACTAGTGTGGCTTAAAAAATATTAAATAAAAATATTTTTAATATTAATAAACAGCCCGGTAGACACGAAAGAATAAACATGCCACACACCCATCAATATGATACGAGATATAAGGACAGTCGGGTAGGAGAAATACAACCAAATACAGAAACCTATGAAGCACAACCCCTACGCGAAATGGAAGTTATTACCATTAACAATATTGAGGCTCGATCTGAAGAAACACCCCAGGTAGAACCGGAAGTAGAAGTGAGAGCCAACCACCAACCCAGATTATCTGAAAAACCCGCGCAGGCAGAGAATACGGACTTCCAGGAAGCAATGATGAGAGTGATGATGGAACTGAAAGAAGATGGTAGGAAATCTAGTGCGGAGAACCGGAAGAATATCGAGTTACTAAATAAAAATATAGAGTCAATGAAGGAGGATCATCGTGACTTAAATAAAAATATAGAGTCAATAAAGGAGAATCATCGTGACTTAAATAAAAATATGGAGTCTATTAGTAAAAATATGGAGTTACTGAAGGAAGACTTGAATAGAAGGATAGATAATACCCATAAATCCATGGACATGCTGAACAGTAAAATAGATGACAGCAGTAGGGCCGTAAGAGAAGAATTGAACACCACTTTAATTGAATTTAGCAGGAGGATGGAAGAAGGTAATGAGAAAATTAACACCAGAATAGACGTGGAGATAGCTGTTGTGAGGGAAGAAATTATAGAAGTAAACAAAAGGTGCGAACAGCAAGACCAGGATTTGAAGCGAACTAGGGAAGAGGTCGACGGGAGGAAGGAAGGAGAGAAACCAATCAATGGAAAAATCCAACCAGGAAACTAATGATGATCAACCAGAGTTAGAAGAGATACTGGAAGTCAGTAATAACAAAGACCAGGAGTACACTGGACACGTGGATACTAAAAATGATGAGAAGAAGAAGGCAAGAAAACGGGAAGCCGAAGACTATCTGGTAGCAGCGAAGTGGAAGAACCGACTGATAGGCAGGCATCACAAAGAAACTGCTGGTATTATACATTGGCCCATATACTATCACAAAAGACCATGAAAACAATACCTATGAACTCACTGACATGATAAACAAGAAGGTCAAAGGTACATACAATCAAACGTCATTGAAAAGGTACTATAATTAAAGAAATTGATTAGGATAAGTAATTACAGCATGCCAAATATCCCAAAAAATGTAATACTAGAAACTGATATGGGAAAGGACACCTGTGTAACGTAATCATCCCCAATAATGCAACCAATAGAGTGGAAAAGCACAAGATAACCCCATGTATGTAAACCATAAAAATGATTACTATTAAGAGCAGACAAAATATAGGGGTAGGCGACATTTATCACCCGAATATTTAGAGTATAAAAAGGAAAGAATATGTTTTAAAAAATGATTACTATAAACGAACTCATTCAGTGATTAGAAGAATCACATATTAGGCCCAAATTATTGAAGGTAATTAATTTACTATAACAAACTTATTTGCCCTATTGAGTTACAAAAGTGTGTAGGATTAAGATATAGGCCAAACTATTTGTTACTTGTTAAAAAGGAACCAGATCTATCACACCAGAGGATAGAGAAATACGTATTGTAAACTAAATGAGTTATGGAGAGAAAAGACATCTATTATGGCATATAACTAAAATTACTATGATATACTTAGAAAAAAAAAAATGTTTATCCAAATGAATACTATATGTAACTAGATTTTATCAAATGATTATTGTGTACCTCTCATAGAACTTAAATATTATATAAAACCATCCAGAATAAAGGTTCACCCAACTAACCTTTGAAGGAGTAGAGAGGCAGAAGATCAAAGAGAGTATAAAGAAAGAAGGATATTATTATGGAAAGTAAAGAGAGAGAAAAAATGTTTTTATTAAATAAACCATGTAACCCCAAGAGTGTCTATAAAATTAGATATTAATATGTTATTATATTGTCACATAATATGTTATATTATCAAATATTGTATGTAGCAAAATATGTCAGAAAACATCTAACCAAAAACCAGTCAGTATATGAATAGTGTAAACCCTGATAATTCAGGAGAAGTATAAATTATTGAGAAAAAAAAAACTAATGAAATATTGTGAAAATAAGATATTGTAAACTCTAGATGTAAAAAACCAACTACATAATTATATAAGCATCAAAATAAGTGCGTAATCTTAAGAATACTCAAGTGAACCAAAGCAAATTGTCAACTAGTATAAACAGTAACAATACGGCCGATAAAAAGCATAGCTGAGAATGTCAAGTCTGAAAAGAAATAATTACCTGTAAAAAGGAAAGCATGTTAGCAAGTATAAAGATGGAAATGTGATACAAATGAAAACCTCTGATACCTTGAATATTATATTAAAGATATTATATTATTGAAAATGAATGATATGTGTTATATTTTATGAGTTGTGATAGTGCAACTATTGCCTGGTGCAATGTTTATTTTTTTCTCAGACAGAGAAGAGTAATGCCTCTGAATCTGAGTATGTGTATTGAGGAACGGCAGAGAATGTAAGCCACAGTGAGCCACTCTGATTCCGAACCCACTACAAAAGTTAGGGAGTTATATTGTATTGATGTATCAAGGACTATTATGAAAGAATCTGTGAGGTATAAATTATAATAACCATTAAGATAATCACGAAGGTAAAGATATGTAATAAGAAAGAAGAATGTGAATAAGACAGGAAATTGTTAATTTAAGAAATGAGATCTATTGTAGTTAAATGACTTAAAAAGTAAGCTGCTTGAAAAATACTAGTAAGTTAAGAATTATATCACTAGACAAAAAATCAAGCTAGAGTAACACACAAATAGTATATTAAAGATCAATGTAAAGAGTACAAGACAAAAATCAGTAGTAATATGTAGAAACTGACATGAAATGATAATTTTATAAAAAATAAATTTTTTCTCAAATGATCAATTTTGAGGAGGGAGTATATGTAACATAACAAAATGTTACCTAACCTAAACGTATACTATCAGATTTAATAAGTACATAACAATCATGTAAATAGGGAATATAGTGATAAGAATAACCAAGAAGAGAGAAATCATGGAGGAAGAAAGAAGCAGAAGTGCCACATGAAACAGTAAACCCAAATACTGTTTGACACTACAACCAGACAATGACTAACACAAACTGATGGACAGAGTAAATGTACTTTAAGCTGTCAAGCGAGTCAGTGAATAATGTAAACAGAATATGATATGCTAATAACAAGTGAGTCAATAAGAATCTGAATAATGTGAAATCAGAATTAGCATTTTGCTGATAATAAATTTAACCATGACTAGTAATTTACGAATGCCAAGAACTAAAATTAGCAATGGCCACCAAAATGATAACAAAGATATATTTCAATCTCAAATATACTTATGACGAGAAAGAAAAACAATTTGTAAGAGGGAACCTTGTACGAATAAGGTACCTCAACAAATTACCGAATAGTGAACCTATAAATGTTGTTAAGGCAAAATTCCAGTATAAGCGGTATGTCTTAACAAGGCCTAGACCAAACAATAATCAGTGAGTTGATTATTGGGAGGTAACATGAGTGTAGATTAAATGCACAGAACAATTGTTATGCTCAAACATAGCAGAAAACCATTATTAAAATAATATATTTAATAATTCAATTGTTAGTTAGTAGAATAGAGCGAGTTAGTGTAAAACGAAATGTCATAGTAGTAAGGATCGTTCATTACCATGTATAAAGATAAGGTTTATCCATAATGTTCAGTAAAATGTCAGTACAGAATTAATAGTGTTCTCACATAAACGTTTGAGTAATAAAATGCTATGTGAACACAACCAATATTAATCAAAGTGCAAAATCGTCGATTCAGGTAAACAGACGACAGTGCGGAGTAGTGTACCTGAACATTGTTTATGTAGCAATGTCAGTAAAAGTGAAATTAACTCGGTATCAAGTGATATCAAATTAAAGAGGACAAAATGATCTTTAATTTGATGGTAATATCGCCCCAATCGCAACTGTATTAAGTGCGTGAAAGGTGTTAGCATCATTTACGAAATATGCATCAGAAATCTGGATACTAATAACAACAATATCGACAAGCTGTCAATCATTTCAGAGCTTGGCGGTTGGAAAACCGTTATTAACGGCCAAAATGACAATATGTCATATTCATCACACCTGCAAGAGCCAATCACAAAATTAGTTAGTAATTAACATTTTTGCCTAAAGCCGATCAAGGAGTAGAGTATAAAAGAGGATGTAACCGATTCTCGACAGACACTTATTAACTTCATCGAGCGCGGAACGTGCGCCAGCCATCTCAACATTTTTATTAACTGATAGCGTCATCATCATCACACGTCAAAGGAAACTATTTGACAACAACCTACAATTACTTCAAATTATTCTACAGAGAACCATAGTGATTATGTGCAGTATTATTTCAATTTTGTGCGGGAAAATAATGAACAGAAGCAATTAAATAATGTTATTTATGATCCATTAAGTTAGAAGCGGATCGGAATTCTCTGTTCTAGTGCGTGTGCAGTGATTAATGATAATCATTATAATCCGATTATCGAGGTGCTAAATGAGTTTTAATTAAATAATTAAAACCAAAAGGTAACAGTCCAACCATTATTCATTTTCACTACAAGCGCCATAACCTGTACGTTTTTATACACTGATCTGTACTGACGCAAAACACAGAAACATTTCGATATTACACCATGTCTCAATTTATTTGATGAATTTGTCATTATTAATTAAGCTGAATGTTAGTTATAAGTGTTCTCAATCTATAAACTTTGTAATTCAGAAATCAAGCGTGACGTACGCACAACCTATCAAATAGGTTATTTTTATTTGTTTACTTTATGAAGGTAACGTCAAAACATTATTGATCAATTTTATATCAGAAAATTATTAGATATTGTGTAGGCATAACTTTCTTTTTTGTGTCTCAAAGAACTCATATCTGAGATTTTAATAATATTAATGTTAAAAATAACAAATACCTGGACTTAGCCAGATTTACCACTTGTGCTCTGAGCAAGCCTTATAGGGTATATAATAACTTATTTACAATTGTACCTCATTATATGTTTTTAATTATATTTGTTTTGAATTCTCTATCAAGGGTATGAATAAAACCCATTATTAACAGCATAACTCGACTTAATTTATTTCTAATAGATAGTTAAATATTTTATTCAGGAAAACTTAAACAACCTTTAGTTGTGATTGAATATATGGAATAGCATTGCCATAAAGGTAACAAACAATTATTTTAAATTTCTTTAAATCATTAGTTGATTCAATTCATGGGTTTTACACGGGATTTTCCCAAAATAAATCCGTGTGGCGCCCACTATCAAACAAGGCAACCTAACCTTGTAGCTGAAGTGAGTTGGTTTTTGTAAACTGTCTTGGCAGCTTATTGAACTTCTAGAAAACACGACCAGGTACGTGAAAGTATATTATATTTATTCTATTGTCCAGACATTACTAGACGTAACGTACTTAGACTATCATCGACCTGGAGGAGAAGTTTCACAGCGAGTATCAACAAGGCGACCAGCATCATCAAGCGACCAACTATTATACTTTACTTTTGAAATTAAGCAAAGCTAGTATTTAAATAATATTAACACAACGATTTTTATTTTTATTTAAGGGAATTCTTTTCTGACAACTATAGTTGTAAAATTGTAAACACACTTTGAGTAACCTCGAATGTTATATTTTAAAGCGCTTTACAAAATTAGTAACCTTCAATTAGAAACAACTACAAACATTAATACATTTCAAAATAATATTTCAAACATAAACATAATTTTATTTAACAACCGCAATACTTTTATTTTATTACAAATTGGAGCCCAACAGTGTGGCTTTTAAAGGAAAGACCGTTTATTCAATTTATTACAAATTGACGCATCCAACGGGTGGCAGAATTACACCCCACGCGAACGTTATGTAATATTCGTTGAACGTTTCGTTTTATTACAGATTGATGCCAACAACATATTACAGGCTTTTCAACATATGAACAAGTTATATATTTTTCGTTTGATTATAGATTGACGAACCCAACGCGGGGCTTTTAAGAATAAAGGAAGAACCCCAATTCGTTTTATTACACCCTTCGGCCGGATAGCCATCCATAAGTAATCAATAGATAATTGCGGGAGGGGGACCCGGGGGGGGCGCCAAGTGACTATCTTGCACGGGTGACATTTTGCTCTTGAGCCGCCCCTGGATGGCACTGTGTGTATTAGCTCTGCGGCAGGTCCTTTTAATGCAAGAATGAGTGAAAGGCCTTTCTCTTCTTCTGTCCATTTATTTAAGCAAGTGGCAGCTTCAAATTTGGCTAATATAAGTTGCCCAATGAGTGCTTCCATCAAATGTTGGTACCTATTTGATCGTTGTAGGTACAGTGGAAACAAAATACAAGACACCAATTAAGTCACTAATCACCAGCTTTTCTACGAAGTGTCCTCTGTTTCCACTGTTAACTGTTCTATCCCACTTCTGACACCACTGTTACGACGGTCTACTCGATCGTCGTAGGTACAGTGGAAACAAAATACAAGACACCAATTAAGTCACTAATCACCAGCTTTAATTTTCACAGTTAAACATTTTGTAATTAACAACACTGTCTCTTACAACAAATCAAATAAAAATTCTTCACACGCAATAAACAATGTCTACTAATAGAGTCTTGCACAATTATAAAACACATAACACAATAATTCTTCACTTTGATAAGCACTCAATCCGCACTAGCGAATATCGCTCAAGTAACTGACTGACAACCCGGCTGCTATGGCTTTATATTGTAACATGACATAAGATAGCGCAAAATACACTAATGATTGATAAACAACAACAAAAAGTTGAAGGTAAGAAGAAATGTTAAAAAACGTATAACTCAAAGATTAATGACCAAATTACGAAATGACAATGGACTAAGGAACTGACGATGACTTGACCCAATAGATTGGAGAAAAACAAGAAAAATAGAATGGAAGAAGAAAGAAGGAACAAGAAACCAAATGTAACCAAGAGTATAACAACAATCATTGTAATCCCCAAAATATGACTAATATATGTATGTAAAACAATGCATTAAAACAGTTAGGGCATAAATAAGATGTAACCATGTAAACAATAAAAAATAAGATATAGATATTAGGTATATTATATGAAAGGAGAAAAAACATGAATTTATAAATATAGGGTAGGAAGCTAAAAATAACAATACCCAATTAATAATAAACATAGTCAAAGCAAGTAAAAAATACATTGAGCCAAATAAAGGCTATAATTAATAACAAAAAGTGATCAATGTGAAATGAAAAATAAAACAATTATTAATGCTTGGATTTCGCTGTCCATGACGTGTCCGTTACTTAACTAAATATCACTATAGTATTGACGACTCGGAACACTAAGTTTTTTATAAGTAAAAACGTAAAGTTTTACCTTACAGCTTAAACCGGCTTTCACCTTTAGAAGGCTTCTAATTATTAATGACCAATAACCACACAGTGATATTAAATTAATTAGACAACCCGTGTGGGAGATATCAAGTGAATGATATAAATAAGTGGATAAATGTAAGTAAGTGATAACAAGCTATGTAAATAACATATTATAAAAGTGAAAGTGTTAATAAATAAAGAAACCTTCTATGAAGGGAAAAATGCAGTGAGTGTACAGTATAAAGTACTTAAGAAGCAGACTGTAGTAGTATAGCTAAACAGCCTTTGATAGAACTTTATGTTATCAAATAAGAATGAACTAATTGTACCATTAGTAATTTCTGTAACAGTAAGTAAGAATGACCAGAAAATAAGATGAAAATTAAGTTATTAGAGTGGAAGATAAGAGAGACAGACACTGTATTTTAGTGAAGGAATTTGTAAGTGAATTATATTGTGTAAGGTACTGCTTAAAATTATTATTATAAGAGTTTCGTTATTGTTTAAAAAACCATAGAATTTATTAACTTATAAGATAAGCAAGATAGAAATAAGAAACCAAAAACAGAAGTTGAATTTCAGGTTTGAGCCTGTTAAGAAAATGTTCTTTTTATATAATAAGAGGTGTGTTGTTAGAAGCTCCAAAGTTTTATTATCTGTTTCTATAAAAAAATTGTTCAATGAACCAATATATAAGGTTAATGAGTTATAAAGAATGTTAAATAGTAGTATGGGGAAGTCTAGGCTCTAGGCCTAACATTTAGTGAAGGAACTTTGTAAGTTTAAAAAGAAAACAATAACCCAGTATCAATTAGAGTATATCAAATGTTTAAGCAGTTAAATAAGTGTATCAAGTACAAAAATGTATAAATAATATTCAGTTTAGAGATAACTACATAAGAAATATAAATAAGAAAATAAGGAAAATGTTATTAACTATTCAAAAGTAATCATGAGGGATATCAAAATAATCTTTAACAAAAAAGAAAAACAATGGTGTTCATATAATTGATGTTACTACTAATATAAGAAAGAAATCATAATTTGAAGAAATTTTATAAATTTAAACCAAAATAAAACGTTAGAATACAACAATGTCATAAGATATTGACCAATGAGAAATAGGATAATTTGAAAGGTAACCATGACAACTGACACTTATTACATAAATTACCGTTGGAATTCTAATTACTTCATTATTGACTAACGCGGAGGGTGGATGTATAAAGCTCTCGACCCAAAATTAACTTTAAAAATTTTTAATTTTACAAAATTTTAAAAGAAGAAGTATAAGAGAAACATTCTAAACTACAACTGATGAGATGAACAACTATTAAAATAATTATACCATAAAAATCATGGTAAAAATTATGAAGACATAAAATTAACGTAATACACGACCTATTCTGAAGGAAGAAGTAAATTTACCCAACTCAACCTGAGGACATCGAACATCTATAAGAACTGATGGAAGTCGAACTTCGAATTAGAACCATTTGAATGGGAATTCAGACAATCCAAAGAAGAAAGCACTCCTAGAGGTTTCCTGAAGAAGAAGATGATCATCGGAGAAGCCACGTCAAGAAATCGATGAGTAAAAAATAACAACTTCACTTCAAATCAAATTTTCAATTACCCATAATAACGAACTATATTATTTCACTTCACAGAGCACAAATTTAACTCTATAACTGAACATAATCAATATATCACTCTTAATAAAATATAATCCATCAATAAATTTTGAATTATCTTGTTGTTGCATCCTCTTCGTTCACTTATTAATTTAATAATATATATAATACTTTCACTTATGAACTTACTATTGTCACTTCCCAAACGTTTCAAGATGTTGTTTCTCTTCTTCAGTGGGTTGAGTACTAACTGTCGATTACAGAATAACCGTTACGGAATGGAGTGTGTGGTGGGGGTTGATGGTGGGAAGGGGTTGGCGCTGAGGTTCGAATTATGTGTGTGGATCAGTGTGTCAAATAGTGTATGTGATTTGTAATGTATCTGTTCATTTAATATGTTGTTTGGTTGTAGTGTGTGATATCTGTATATTTCAAATTGTTCAGCTGTGTATAGTTTTCTACTTTTTGGTAAGTAGTGTAATATTTCCATGTTGTGTTCTATGTTTGTGTAGCTGTGGTTTTCGTTATGTAAATGTGTGGCAAATGTGGAATGTATGTAGTTTGTGGTGAGGGCTTTTAAATGTTCAGAAAACCTGGAAGAAAAAGATCTTCCCGTCTGGCCGATGTAGAATTGTTGACAATCATTGCAATTTAATTTGTAAACCCCTGTTTTGCTGTATGTGTCAATGTCTTTGTTAGTATTGTTTATGTGTTTTCTAATGGTGTTGTTGGTTCTGTAAGCTACTTTATAATTTTGTTTCCTAAATGTGTTTGCAATTTTATGTGTATTGGAATTGTAGTACGTAAGTGTTATGTATTTACTGGGTTGTGTGCTGTTGGTCAGATGTTTTTACTTTTTGTGTTGAGGATTCGTTTATGTAGTTTATTTATTAATTCGGGGTTGTATCCGTTTTTGACTGCTATGTATTTAATTGTGTTTAATTCATCTTGGTGGTCATGTGTGTTTAGGGGTATTGACGTGAGCCTATGGAGCATGTAGTTGAAAGCTGCATGTTTGTGTTGAGTTGGGTGGTTGGATGTGTTGTGTATGACCATGTCTGATGTGGTGGGTTTTCTGTATATTTTGTATGTGTGTGTGTGTTGTTTGTTTTGGTGATTGTAAGGTCTAAAAAGTTTATGCTGTTGTTTAATTCTATTTCAAGTGTGAATTTTAATTTATGGTGTAAAGTGTTAATGTATTTATGGAAATTTTCTATTTGTCTTTTGTTGCCGTTGTAAAGGAGTAAAATGTCGTCGACATACCTGTGCCAATATATTATTTTATCGGTGTATTTGTTGTTGTTCAGTATGTGTTTCTGTTCTATGGTGTGTATGAATATTTCTGCTAGTATACCTGATATAGGGGAGCCCATGGGTAGTCCATCTGTTTGTGTGTAATACATGCTATTGTGTGCGAAATAATTTTGATCTGTGATAATTTTAGTTAGATGGATGATCTCGTTTATGTGTGTTTCAGGTGTGTTATTTATTTTTAGTAATTGTTCTAATGTAATTATGGTTTCTTTTATGGGAACATTGGTGTATAGGTTTGTTATGTCGAATGAAGCAAGTGTGGAATTGTGGGGAATGTGTACATGTTGAGTTTTATTCACTAGATCTATATTATTTTTGACAGTGGTGTTGTTTGTTAAATTTATGCTATTTCTGATCAATTTATCTAAATGTCTAGCTATTTTGTGTGCAGGTGCTTGTGTGTTGTTTATAAGTGGTCTGATGGGAATATTGGGTTTGTGTAATTTCGGTAGTGCATTTAGTGTAGGGGCTTTTGGTTTAATTTGTTTTAGATATTTGATGTTGTCAGGTGATACTATGTGTTTTGTGTTATTTAGGGTTTTGTTTATTTGTTCGTGATATTTAGGGGTGGGGTCTTTGTTTAATTTAGTGATGTTGTTTTCTTTAAAAAATGTTTCAATTTTGTTATTTAAAGCCTGTTTTTCTATTATGACATTTATATTACCTTTGTCTGCTTTAAGTATGGTTAGGTTGTGTTCGTGTAATTTGTGTTTTATGTTTTTTAGTGTTTGGATTTCATTATTGTGTTGTTTATTTTCGTATTGTTGTGTGTGTTATAATTTACGCTTATTTCATAACGTATTGTATCATGGTCTTGGTTTAGTGTGTGTTGTATGGCTGTTTCAGCGTCTAGGACTATGTCACGTGTATGTTTACTATTACCGTTATTATTTGTATTGGTACCTAAATTGTGTTTTAGACCTTTATCTAAGAGGTTTATTTCTGCGTTAGTGAAATTGGTAGTCGTTGTATTTACAGTGCGTGTGTGAAATTTATGTGTCGGTGTCGGGACAGTTACGTTCCTGCGTGTTAATATGTTATTGATTTTTCTGTTATGTACTTCCTGTATTTTTATTTGGATTTTCTCTATGATATTTCGTGTATGTTGTATTACGTGTTCCAATTCAATGTAGTGTAATATTTGTGTGAGTTTTACGTGTAGGTTATATGCCGTTTTGTTTAGTGTATCTTTTTTATGGTATAAATCATTGATGATATTGTCTAGGTGTATTATTTCGGCTTACGTTTTGTTTTTGTTGCTGCATATGTATTATTTTTTATTGTGATTTGTGCATGTGTGGGTATAAAGTTGTGTTTACGGCAAGTTTTGTTGTAAGCGATGTTCAAGGAGGTTTTCGTTATCTGTAATCTAACATTTCTGTACTTGTGGATGTAATACGCTGTGTTGGCGGTATTAAAATTATCTTGTTGTTGCATCCTCTTCGTTCACTTATTAATTTAATAATATATATAATACTTTCACTTATGAACTTACTATTGTCACTTCCCAAACGTTTCAAGATGTTGTTTCTCTTCTTCAGTGGGTTGAGTACTAACTGTCGATTACAGAATAACCGTTACGGAATGGAGTGTGTGGTGGGGGTTGATGGTGGGAAGGGGTTGGCGCTGAGGTTCGAATTATGTGTGTGGATCAGTGTGTCAAATAGTGTATGTGATTTGTAATGTATCTGTTCATTTAATATGTTGTTTGGTTGTAGTGTGTGATATCTGTATATTTCAAATTGTTCAGCTGTGTTTAGTTTTCTACTTTTTGGTAAGTAGTGTAATATTTCCATGTTGTGTTCTATGTTTGTGTAGCTGTGGTTTTCGTTATGTAAATGTGTGGCAAATGTGGAATGTATGTAGTTTGTGGTGAGGGCTTTTAAATGTTCAGAAAACCTGGAAGAAAAAGATCTTCCCGTCTGGCCGATGTAGAATTGTTGACAATCATTGCAATTTAATTTGTAAACCCCTGTTTTGCTGTATGTGTCAATGTCTTTGTTAGTATTGTTTATGTGTTTTCTAATGGTGTTGTTGGTTCTGTAAGCTACTTTATAATTTTGTTTCCTAAATGTGTTTGCAGTTTTATGTGTATTGGAATTATAGTACGTAAGTGTTATGTATTTACTGGGTTGTGTGCTGTTGGTCAGATGTGTTTTACTTTTTGTGTTGAGGATTCGTTTATGTAGTTTATTTATTAATTCGGGGTTGTATCCGTTTTTGACTGCTATGTATTTAATTGTGTTTAATTCATCTTGGTGGTCATGTGTGTTTAGGGGTATTGACGTGAGCCTATGGAGCATGTAGTTGAAAGCTGCATGTTTGTGTTGAGTTGGGTGGTTGGATGTGTTGTGTATGACCATGTCTGATGTGGTGGGTTTTCTGTATATTTTGTATGTGTGTGTGTTGTTTGTTTTGGTGATTGTAAGGTCTAAAAAGTTTATGCTGTTGTTTAATTCTATTTCAAGTGTGAATTTTAATTTATGGTGTAAAGTGTTAATGTATTTATGGAAATTTTCTATTTGTCTTTTGTTGCCGTTGTAAAGGAGTAAAATGTCGTCGACATACCTGTGCCAATATATTATTTTATCGGTGTATTTGTTGTTGTTCAGTATGTGTTTCTGTTCTATGGTGTGTATGAATATTTCTGCTAGTATACCTGATATAGGGGAGCCCATGGGTAGTCCATCTGTTTGTGTGTAATACATGCTATTGTGTGCGAAATAATTTTGATCTGTGATAATTTTAGTTAGATGGATGAACTCGTTTATGTGTGTTTCAGGTGTGTTATTTATTTTTAGTAATTGTTCTAATGTAATTATGGTTTCTTTTATGGGAACATTGGTGTATAGGTTTGTTATGTCGAATGAAGCAAGTGTGGAATTGTGGGGAATGTGTACATGTTGAGTTTTATTCACTAGATCTATATTATTTTTGACAGTGGTGTTGTTTGTTAAATTTATGCTATTTCTGATCAATTTATCTAAATGTCTAGCTATTTTGTGTGCAGGTGCTTGTGTGTTGTTTATAAGTGGTCTGATGGGAATATTGGGTTTGTGTAATTTCGGTAGTGCATTTAGTGTAGGGGCTTTTGGTTTAATTTGTTTTAGATATTTGATGTTGCCAGGTGATACTATGTGTTTTGTGTTATTTAGGGTTTTGTTTATTTGTTTGTGATATTTAGGGGTGGGGTCTTTGTTTAATTTAGTGATGTTGTTTTCCTTAAAAAATGTTTCAATTTTGTTATTTAAAGCCTGTTTTTCTATTATGACATTTATATTACCTTTGTCTGCTTTAAGTATGGTTAGGTTGTGTTCGTGTGATTTGTGTTTTATGTTTTTTAGTGTTTGGATTTCATTATTGTGTTGTTTTTTTCGTATTGTTGTGTGTGTTGTAATTTACGCTTTATTTCATAACGTATTGTATCATGGTCTTGGTTTAGTGTGTGTTGTATGGCTGTTTCAGCGTCTAGGACTATGTCACGAGTATGTTTACTATTACCGTTATTATTTGTATTCATACCTAAATTGTGTTTTAGACCTTTATCTAAGAGGTTTATTTCTGCGTTAGTGAAATTGGTAGTCGTTGTATTTACAGTGCGTGTGTGAAATTTATGTGTCGGTGTCGGGACAGTTACGTTCTTGCGTGTTAATATGTTATTGATTTTTCTGTTATGTACTTCCTGTATTTTTATTTGGATTTTCTCTATGATATTTCGTGTATGTTGTATTACGTGTTCGAATTCAATGTAGTGTAATATTTGTGTGAGTTTTACGTGTAGGTTATATGCCGTTTTGTTTAGTGTATCTCTTTTATGGTATAAATCATTGATGATATTGTCTAGGTGTATTATTTCGGCTTTACGTTTTGTTTTTGTTGCTGCATATGTATTATTTTTTATTGTGATTTGTGCATGTGTGGGTATAATGTTGTGTTTACGGCAAGTTTTGTTGTAAGCGATGTTCAAGGAGGTTTTCGTTATCTGTAATCTAACATTTCTGTACTTGTGGATGTAATACGCTGTGTTGGCGGTATTAAAATTATCTTGTTGTTGCATCCTCTTCGTTCACTTATTAATTTAATAATATATATAATACTTTCACTTATGAACTTACTATTGTCACTTCCCAAACGTTTCAAGATGTTGTTTCTCTTCTTCAGTGGGTTGAGTACTAACTGTCGATTACAGAATAACCGTTACGGAATGGAGTGTGTGGTGGGGGTTGATGGTGGGAAGGGGTTGGCGCTGAGGTTCGAATTATGTGTGTGGATCAGTGTGTCAAATAGTGTATGTGATTTGTAATGTATCTGTTCATTTAATATGTTGTTTGGTTGTAGTGTGTGATATCTGTATATTTCAAATTGTTCAGCTGTGTTTAGTTTTCTACTTTTTGGTAAGTAGTGTAATATTTCCATGTTGTGTTCTATGTTTGTGTAGCTGTGGTTTTCGTTATGTAAATGTGTGGCAAATGTGGAATGTATGTAGTTTGTGGTGAGGGCTTTTAAATGTTCAGAAAACCTGGAAGAAAAAGATCTTCCCGTCTGGCCGATGTAGAATTTTTGACAGTCATTGCAATTTAATTTGTAAACCCCTGTTTTGCTGTATGTGTCAATGTCTTTGTTAGTATTGTTTATGTGTTTTCTAATGGTGTTGTTGGTTCTGTAAGCTACTTTATAATTTTGTTCCTAAATGTGTTTGCAATTTTATGTGTATTGGAATTGTAGTACGTAAGTGTTATGTATTTACTGGGTTGTGTGCTGTTGGTCAGATGTGTTTTACTTTTTGTGTTTTACACAAACCCAATATTCCCATCAGACCACTTATAAACAACACACAAGCACCTGCACACAAAATAGCTAGACATTTAGATAAATTGATCAGAAATAGCATAAATTTAACAAACAACACCACTGTCAAAAATAATATAGATCTAGTGAATAAAACTCAACATGTACACATTCCCCACAATTCCACACTTGCTTCATTCGACATAACAAACCTATACACCAATGTTCCCATAAAAGAAACCATAATTACATTAGAACAATTACTAAAAATAAATAACACACCTGAAACACACATAAACGAGATCATCCATCTAACTAAAATTATCACAGATCAAAATTATTTCACACACAATAGCATGTATTACACACAAACAGATGGACTACCCATGGGCTCCCCTATATCAGGTATACTAGCAGAAATATTCATACACACCATAGAACAGAAACACATACTGAACAACAACAAATACACCGATAAAATAATATATTGGCACAGGTATGTCGACGACATTTTACTCCTTTACAACGGCAACAAAAGACAAATAGAAAATTTCCATAAATACATTAACACTTTACACCATAAATTAAAATTCACACTTGAAATAGAATTAAACAACAGCATAAACTTTTTAGACCTTACAATCACCAAAACAAACAACACACACACATACAAAATATACAGAAAACCCACCACATCAGACATGGTCATACACAACGCATCCAACCACCCAACTCAACACAAACATGCAGCTTTCAACTACATGCTCCATAGGCTCGCGTCAATACCCCTAAACACACATGACCACCAAGATGAATTAAACACAATTAAATACATAGCAGTCAAAAACGGATACAACCCCAAATTAATAAATAAACTACATAAACGAATCCTCAACACAAAAAGTAAAACACATCTGACCAACAGCACACAACCCAGTAAATACATAACACTTACGTACTGCAATTCCAATACACATAAAATTGCAAACACATTTAGGAAACAAAATTATAAAGTAGCTTACAGAACCAACAACACCATTAGAAAACACATAAACAATACTAACAAAGACATTGACACATACAGCAAAACAGGGGTTTACAAATTAAATTGCAATGATTGTCAACAATTCTACATCGGCCAGACGGGAAGATCTTTTTCTTCCAGGTTTTCTGAACATTTAAAAGCCCTCACCACAAACTACATACATTCCACATTTGCCACACATTTACATAACGAAAACCACAGCTACACAAACATAGAACACAACATGGAAATATTACACTACTTACCAAAAAGTAGAAAACTAAACACAGCTGAACAATTTGAAATATACAGATATCACACACTACAACCAAACAACATATTAAATGAACAGATACATTACAAATCACATACACTATTTGACACACTGATCCACACACATAATTCGAACCTCAGCGCCAACCCCTTCCCACCATCAACCCCCACCACACACTCCATTCCGTAACGGTTATTCTGTAATCGACAGTTAGTACTCAACCCACTGAAGAAGAGAAACAACATCTTGAAACGTTTGGGAAGTGACAATAGTAAGTTCATAAGTGAAAGTATTATATATATTATTAAATTAATAAGTGAACGAAGAGGATGCAACAACAAGATAATTTTAATACCGCCAACACAGCGTATTACATCCACAAGTACAGAAATGTTAGATTACAGATAACGAAAACCTCCTTGAACATCGCTTACAACAAAACTTGCCGTAAACACAACTTTATACCCACACATGCACAAATCACAATAAAAAATAATACATATGCAGCAACAAAAACAAAACGTAAGCCGAAATAATACACCTAGACAATATCATCAATGATTTATACCATAAAAAAGATACACTAAACAAAACGGCATATAACCTACACGTAAAACTCACACAAATATTACACTACATTGAATTGGAACACGTAATACAACATACACGAAATATCATAGAGAAAATCCAAATAAAAATACAGGAAGTACATAACAGAAAAATCAATAACATATTAACACGCAGGAACGTAACTGTCCCGACACCGACACATAAATTTCACACACGCACTGTAAATACAACGACTACCAATTTCACTAACGCAGAAATAAACCTCTTAGATAAAGGTCTAAAACACAATTTAGGTACCAATACAAATAATAACGGTAATAGTAAACATACACGTGACATAGTCCTAGACGCTGAAACAGCCATACAACACTCACTAAACCAAGACCATGATACAATACGTTATGAAATAAAGCGTAAATTACAACACACACAACAATACGAAAATAAACAACACAATAATGAAATCCAAACACTAAAAAACATAAAACACAAATTACACGAACACAACCTAACCATACTTAAAGCAGACAAAGGTAATATAAATGTCATAATAGAAAAACAGGCTTTAAATAACAAAATAGAAACATTTTTTAAGGAAAACTACATCACTAAATTAAACAAAGACCCCACTCCTAAATATCACAAACAAATAAACAAAACCCTAAATAACACAAAACACATAGTATCACCTGACAACATCAAATATCTAAAACAAATTAAACCAAAAGCCCCTACACTAAATGCACTACCGAAATTACACAAACCCAATATTCCCATCAGACCACTTATAAACAACACACAAGCACCTGCACACAAAATAGCTAGACATTTAGATAAATTGATCAGAAATAGCATAAATTTAACAAACAACACCACTGTCAAAAATAATATAGATCTAGTGAATAAAACTCAACATGTACACATTCCCCACAATTCCACACTTGCTTCATTCGACATAACAAACCTATACACCAATGTTCCCATAAAAGAAACCATAATTACATTAGAACAATTACTAAAAATAAATAACACACCTGAGACACACATAAACGAGATCATCCATCTAACTAAAATTATCACAGATCAAAATTATTTCACACACAATAGCATGTATTACACACAAACAGATGGACTACCCATGGGCTCCCCTATATCAGGTATACTAGCAGAAATATTCATACACACCATAGAACAGAAACACATACTGAACAACAACAAATACACCGATAAAATAATATATTGGCACAGGTATGTCGACGACATTTTACTCCTTTACAACGGCAACAAAAGACAAATAGAAAATTTCCATAAATACATTAACACTTTACACCATAAATTAAAATTCACACTTGAAATAGAATTAAACAACAGCATAAACTTTTTAGACCTTACAATCACCAAAACAAACAACACACACACATACAAAATATACAGAAAACCCACCACATCAGACATGGTCATACACAACACATCCAACCACCCAACTCAACACAAACATGCAGCTTTCAACTACATGCTCCATAGGCTCACGTCAATACCCCTAAACACACATGACCACCAAGATGAATTAAACACAATTAAATACATAGCAGTCAAAAACGGATACAACCCCGAATTAATAAATAAACTACATAAACGAATCCTCAACACAAAAAGTAAAACACATCTGACCAACAGCACACAACCCAGTAAATACATAACACTTACGTACTGCAATTCCAATACACATAAAATTGCAAACACATTTAGGAAACAAAATTATAAAGTAGCTTACAGAACCAACAACACCATTAGAAAACACATAAACAATACTAACAAAGACATTGACACATACAGCAAAACAGGGGTTTACAAATTAAATTGCAATGATTGTCAACAATTCTACATCGGCCAGACGGGAAGATCTTTTTCTTCCAGGTTTTCTGAACATTTAAAAGCCCTCACCACAAACTACATACATTCCACATTTGCCACACATTTACATAACAAAAACCACAGCTACACAAACATAGAACACAACATGGAAATATTACACTACTTACCAAAAAGTAGAAAACTAAACACAGCTGAACAATTTGAAATATACAGATATCACACACTACAACCAAACAACATAATAAATGAACAGATACATTACAAATCACATACACTATTTGACACACTGATCCACACACATAATTCGAACCTCAGCGCCAACCCCTTCCCACCATCAACCCCCACCACACACTCCATTCCGTAACGGTTATTCTGTAATCGACAGTTAGTACTCAACCCACTGAAGAAGAGAAACAACATCCTGAAACGTTTGGGAAGTGACAATAGTAAGTTTATAAGTGAAAGTATTATATATATTAATAAATTTTGATTTTAAAATATAATAATTTTCAAAAAAAAACATAACTTGTTGACAAGAGTTTAACCAAACCTATTCTAATTCTCATTGCCAATAACTTACTTTGTAGGTTTTAATATATCAACCATTGTGTATTTAGTTTTAAGGAATGTTATAATTTTGTGCATTTATTAGCCAATAATCCAAATTCTGTAGTCCAAAGGACTTATTCCCTGAGAGACACAAAATTATTATTTGTAAACAAAATATGTACGCCATAATGGGTTCCTTGCGTACGACTGAGCAAGCCAAGCGATGCCAACCGAGCAATTTATAAACGCCGGAATTAACATAAATGTATGTATTATTCATCAACTGTAATTGAACAGGTAATATAAAGAAGGGTTCAATAAATTTTAATATTCCTCAACTGCTGTATGTTTGATTCTTATAAAAAAAAAGGTAATATAAAAAAAAACTTTTTGAAAACAAACCATCAACATACTACAGTTAGCGAATTCGATACTGCAAGACAGCGTGAGCCAATCAGGTGGCGAGGCGGTGAAATTCGAATTGCGTGACGAGAGATACGGTTAGCCAGTAAGTATTGAGAAAAGTTATAAACCGGCTCGCTACACATGATTAATTTTAACAAAAGTAATTAACAAATTAATACAAAATAATTAACCCACAATAACACAGTTATATTACGAATTCGACGATTACTACGGTTGACATTATAACTCGTACAACTCGATCTATTACAAAGTGATGATCCCAACAGTGGGGCTTAAGGTAAGGATAGATCCGGGAGTACTTCGTTTCTGTGACGAATTGATGCAAACAAAGGGTGACATTCAAAATCTCACCATAAACATCTAGTTACAATATACGCCGCGCTGAGGTCAAGTACAGCTTTCCCTCCTTAACTACATGCCAGCGGCTTACTGCTTATCTCAAGTGTTCCTGGAACTCACAAGAATCACCTACTTGAATGACGCAACAGCTGCCACACTTGACGGGGGAGTGGAGAATGTTCTGGAATGTTCGGTACCCTTCTTGTAACACTATAATAAGGAGCCTAGAAACTGCTGTCAAAAAAGCACTGGAAGTATCAAACAAGTTACTGACTGAGGAAGCTGACAGAACAAATAGAAATAACGTACAACACGGATTGTTAATTATGCATTACTAATAGTATTTGTAGTTATATAAATGTGGTCCTTGCACAATAGTTCAGCATAGCCCTATTTGGTGTCGACACATAGGTATTCTGTATATATGTTGAGGTGAATATTATTTTTGGTTTACTATAATTTGAAAACTAGTGATTAGTTCAGTATTATTATAAAATCTGAAGACTGCACAATATAATAGTGCACAAATGCAGAATATTATAAAATACTTTCTTCTCAGCGCTGATGTGTATTTTGCTTATATAATGGATGTTGAAAAGGAACACCAATCAATAGGCTAATAGTAAAAGAAAAGCCATTAATCTTTCTAATACTGACAATGGAAGAGGTTTTTAGCAACAGAAGAATGACTTGGGGCATACTGTATTTGTGTTATCAGTTAAGAAAATCTCAGCTAATCCTTTAACAACCAAACATGTCCAAAAATGTTTAGTGTATATTGAAGACAAATGTTTATGAACAGATCAAATCTATAATTAGATGAGACTGGGTTAAATATTAAAATTCTTTCAAATAAACCTTTTGTGACATCAAACAGTAGAAGAACCTCATCTTAAGGTTTCAAACAAAGAAACAAAATTTTTATGACTTTTGTAAAATACTGCAGTTATAAACTGACTTAATCTGTTTGTAACTGGAAACCAATAAAACTTTGAACACTCAAACATTGAAATCAAGCTGTTCTTTTAGTGAATAATGAGAAGCTCTACAGCCTTGGATAGACTTGAATTTGTTTAAAGAATAGTGCTTTCAGAATTTGTTCCAATGGTAAAAGATCTTACACAACTTATTAAATCCCTGTAAAGACTATTTATGTTATCATCAATTCACCAGTGTGCCAAAGAAGACTAATGCCTGAGAACCATTTATATAACGTCTACCACGTAATGAAATATCTTTAGCACACCTAATAGAACAAAGTGGTGTGCAATGTTTTTTCATCAGTTTTATAGCAAACTGTAAGTAAGACTTTATAGTTCCTTGAAAACAATAGGTATCAAAGACGTGGACTACATGTTGGATCTGAACTGTCTAAAACACAGAAAAAACTGAAATTAACAAGTGTTTAAAAAGTATCAAAGATGAAATAGGAGTACTGAATAATATTGTGCTTGCCAAGTGATGCAGATAATGCCAAAACTTTGTTGATTAGTGAATTTAAACTGCTGGGTGGAAGTGATATATACTGAAAAATGGGAAAGATTTTATTAACAATTGGAAATGAATGTGATGACTTTATCAGTTCTTCTGCTAGATAAAATTTCTAACGTTGATGATTATCCAAACTTCATTCATTCAGATTCTGCCAAATTTCTACTGTCTTTCTTGGTTAATATACAAAGTAGATGACAAAACACAAAAGTATATTCCTCTTATGTATAAATGTACAGTAACTAGAACTCTATATAAAGTAGAGTAACGAATTGTAAATTGGAACTAACTGGGATTGGGAATGGTTCCAATCATCGATTTATTCCATTTACCTGAATTTGAAAAAGAAGAGGTATGAATTTTAAGCCTAAAATTTGCTTGGATTTCGTTGTCCATGACGTGTCCATTACTTAACTAAATATCACTATTACATGTGATCCTCTACTTATTTGGAACACTTATTAACACAAAAAACAATTTAATTTCTTACCTACCGTTACGATCGCTTGTCTGGCTTCAGGGTTCGATCACATGAACGCTAGATACAAACATGGTTTACAGGTTAAGCAAATCACTGACACAACTCATTTTTGAAGAGAATTACTATTTAATCGTTTACTTTTGAACTGTTGTAAAATTAGGAAGATTCCTTAAATACATGTTTCCAAAGTTGTGCAACTCTTACATAATCGAACTTACGAACTATAGCTTACCTTGTATCATTTATAATTATACAACTGAATTCACACACTAACAGCCCAGCATTGCTCACTCACTACTCACATTCCATTATAAAACCCCATTACCCGATTGAATGCATGATATAGGGTTACTGCCGGCAACGCGTTCTTCCGTGACCTCGTGGCCACACCGCGGTAGGTCGTAAACGTCTCGAACAAGAACAAAACTAAAGCACGAAATTATGTGTTAATGCTCTGCGACTCTTCTTCCATACTGTCACTAGTTTAAAAAAATGATTACTTCACTTGTATATCAAATACTGATGAAATTTACATGAGCATATTTAGCTCTCGTGTCGGCGCCGACACAGTCAGTGACGAACTGGGCAATGTGCTTCTCTGAACGTGAGGAACAGAGTATTCACGGCCACCTGCTTTGCGTCGTCGTTCATGCTTAATCTGCTGTGACTTAGGCGTTCTGTGCGTGGAACATAGTGTGGTTTTTCCTAGTGTTCTAGTAATCCGTGGTGACGATATTTGCATCGGCTCTACTGACGTCATTAAAATGGGCGGTCTTTAGCAGCATTTCCGGATGATCTGTGAAGAGACGATGAATAATTTCGTTTTCTAGCCATCTTGGTTTTTTGGTTGAAAGCGTCCCTTCGAGCGTGTGCTGGTATGGTTGCGCTCGTGCGTTGACACACGTGTGCAGATTTCTTAGAATTTCGAAGGTGGTAAATTCTTTGCTTGCCGCGTTACACAATAGAAATTGCGTCTCCGCTACACTGTTCCTTACCACGTGTTCTGTTGTAAATGAAATGAATCTTTGTCGTAATATAAAATTTCACAATGTTTTCTAAAACTCCCGCACAAAACGAAATAAATAAAAATACAAATGCCCCTCACGGTAAAAAATAAAATACCCAAATTTTGACATGCTACAATACCCCCTCGATGAGAATTCTGCTATTCACAACAGAAGAAATCTCATCGAATAACCCCGAAGAGGACCGGTTAGGAACTGGTGCCAACAACCCCCTTGTTTTTAATCTACATGGGTACACGACCCCCCTGGCTCAGCGACCATGGACTCATCTGAACGAGATCACTGGACTTCTCCGTAAGAGATCCCAACACCGAGAAATCGAACAGCTAAGTACCACAGCACGCCTCGCCTTCTAACATGCTACCCCCAAAATCCTCAATCCCTGGCTCAGATTATGCCAGATCCTCCACCGATATGTTTCCCCTTTTATGCAAGCTGGGCTGCCTTTAGCAGATACTGGGCTCACACACACACTCACATTACATGTTGACATAACGCATTGTAAAATTGAAAAATTCTTTTAAAATTTTGAAAAATTTAAAAAAATTCAAAATTCAAAATAATATACTCAAAAATTCTCTTCCTGGTTTTTTGTTTTCTTTAAAATGACTTAAGTTAAACATTTCAAAACACATCCTTAACCTAGCATGTAATCACTTAGAGGCTAACAATACAAAATAAATCAATAACATAGACATGGTTAATACACACATAATAAAATAATCATTACTGTATACATATGTAATCTTTCTCCCCCTGACTCTAACAACTAACAACTTCAACTACCATGACACCCATCTCTATTAAAAACATCTACCAAACACTCTAAACCCAACCTATCATTAAACTCAATTCGCTATAATTAATAAACTCAATTAATAAACATAATAAAATAATCATTACTCAAAAATATTCATTAACTGGCAGGCGAAAAATCAAGATTTTTTTTTTTCAAAAATCAAAATTTCCAAAAATTTTAAAATTCAAAAAAATATTAATTTTATTTAAATGTTTACTTTATATGCAGAAATTATTTAAAATTCAGTTTAAATTGATTAAATAAACAAACTGAATTGACTTCCTACTGTACAAGCTTAGTATGTGTATGACCTCATCAGCTGATCGAAACTAGGTCAAGTCCAAGACCCTTGACCTACATATGTTATGTATGCTTTCTATCTGAAAATACATTTAACATCTGTAACCTCCCAACTAGAAACACAGAATATAATAAAATAAAATATTTAAAATTAACACAATATTAATATAATAATCAAATTGACATTTAAATTATTTAAAATAAACAATTCTTAATTTTACATGATTTCCAAATTCTGTCACTGGTTTAAAAAATAAAAAAAATTATATCTTTATTATAAATTTCTCTCTTTATTAACAATCTGATTCTACTTTACTGTGGGTGATGTAAATTATTTATTCTCATTGACTGTACTACTAGATCTGTATACATATGTAATCTTTCTCCCCCTGACTCTAACAACTAACAACTTCAACTACCATGACACCCATCTCTATTAAAAACATCTACCAAACACTCTAAACCCAACCTATCATTAAACTCAATTCGCATCATTCTACCCTTATAAAAAAAAATACTCTCTACTCCTTTGTACATAGGATATGTGTTTCCCCCACCCAAAAAACAACTCCCTTATTTGGCCCCTGGATTCTACCTAAGGCGGCCCCTCCTCACCAAAATCGATACAAATTCCCGTCCCAACATATCATTTTGTTGTGGACTCCTACATTACACTACCCCTATTACAAAATTGCCATCCCCAAAAATCTCAATCTCATTATCTTACTACAAATACAACAAAATAACCTCATTAATTATGCACATCAACATATCACTCAAAATCTACAATTATTCTCCGTAACTACTGTGTCAACATCAATACGTCTCAAAATTCTATAACATACATAACTTCAAAACAATATTACATTATCTTCATCTCTACTATTTCTTTAACTTTGACTTTGACTTCAACTTGGACAGATCTATATGTCCCACAAAATATTTATCACCCAAAAAACTATCTTTTATTAACCTTCACAAATTGTTACTTTATTTCTCATTTTATCAAATTATTATTATTTTTTTCATTACTTTAAACATCTGTGATACATCAAACATTGCATTGAACATCAATTACTTAGAACATTTGTAACCAATATACCAGTGACATGTTATTGCTGATCAGCTGATCCTCCTATCACAATTAAAACACATTTCAAAATTGAACAAATTACATGAAATATATCTTTATCAATACTTACTTCTACCCTCATTGTTTCCCCTTTCTGATTCTGATCATTTTGTGTTACCCGCCTGCCAGACAGTTTAATTATTGGCTTAGTTTAAAATATACACACATAATGAAAATACATATTTTTATCCACAACTATATCTAACGTACAACAATAAAATAATGCATTTAAAATAAGAGCATGTAATGAATACCTCATATTAAATATCTAAGCAGCTAGTTACTTGAACAGAGCACAAGCAGTTTTATTGGATCAAATTTGAATTATCAGAAACTTTTTATGTCATAAAATTTAAATTCGTGGCTCATCTGAGCCACCTCCCAGCCACACACACTATTTCAAGTTATGGAGGACTGTCTCGTCCTTGCGCTTCGACAAAGACTGTATATTTTGGAGCAGGTTTTACCTCTCCGTGTCTTTGCTTCTGCTATGACATTTGAACATTGTCGAATATCAACATATTCTCGTTATATAATGACATACCCTTAATGCGGGTCTACCACCTGTCTATGCTACCCCCAAGCGGGCAGAGTGGCAGCCGCTGTTTCATAGTTCCGGGAGATTCCCCTAATTGTCTCCCCCCATTGAATTTCTAATATATACCAATTTCAAGTCAGCTATGGTCAAGGGACTTGATATGACCATAGCTGGCCGCTAGCCAAATCCACGATTAGTGCTGGTAAGGCAGTAATCGCCCGAAAAGTCGAGGAAATCTAACTTCAATTTGACTGCCTGTTACAATCATTACTACTACGTGCGACACGGTCGTTTAGCAGTGTGTAAATTTTAATTTACACGAAAAAAAATGTGCCGCACATTTTCGCCATTTTCGCCTCCGATGGGGGTAACACTCCCTGTTACCCCCAACCCTTTCTGCTATCTACGAGAGCACAGGCCACCCCCGCAATAGCAACTTACTCACTAATTAATTAACAATTGAAAACTAAACTTTCTACAATTGCAGTTCCACACTCCATTGTTCTATCACTTCATTGAGCACCAATCTACCCCCCAAAATCATCCCCACATCTTGTATTGACAAGTTTTTTTTTTTTATTACACACTTTTCAAAGCGTTCCCATACTCACTGATACTAAAACTTGACAATTATATTCGGTCACTTAATTCTAAAATTATTCCTTTAAATTTAAAATTATATACATCCAACATTGTTTTTTTTTTTTTTTTCTTCAGCGATTATGGACGCACCTGAAACGGGGGTGTTTTGCGATGAAAGATACATAAGCTTCAACTCAGATCTACTTTGTGCAGTTACTTCCCCTTCTATGCAAATTGTACTACCAAATCTTCTCGTTTCTTCTACCCCATCGTCTGAGTTGAAACTTCCCATCTTTCTCCGCAAAACTCTTCATTTCGGGCTTAAGCAACCTATTGCCAATGGCTCAATTTTAAATTTGCCAGTGACACTAAAAGTATTTAAATTTGTATGCACTGCCCTGTATTTAACACTCTAAGGCAGTGCAGGCACGTGACAGGTACATCAAAACTGATGCACTTGGAGTGTATTAATGATAATTTGTCACGTACCTTTTGGGGTCCCCCTCCCTGTTCAATTGTGTAGCTAAATTTCCAGTTTGTACCAATTTTGGTGGAGCCGGACCATCGTTGCTTTCACCGCCCGAAGGAAGATCTGCCAACCATGGCCCGCCTCCGAGTTCCGAATTCCACGGCCAGGACTGTTAAGATCGTGACCGCCCAAAAATGGGGGAGGAGCCCTTCTAGAAACATAAAAAAAACAATTAAACGACATTCATACATTTACTATTTAATAAAATTCTTATGCTGACCAAAATAATTTCAAATTTGTAGCGTTGTGCGTACCCACTATCTCCCTGGTTTCTCTATTCTGTAACACATACGAATTTTTTATTTTTATTTCTACTATCTCGTACGGCCCCTCGTACAATAAGAAAAATTTCTTGATCTCCTTATCTTGAGCGCTCGATAAATCATGTCATCGTACCAATACCAGCTGTCCAACCTTGTACTGCGTCCACCTACCTTTCATGTCATGTCTCTGTTTTCTCTTCTCCCCCTTCGTCAATAAACTTTCATTCGCTAACCTAAGTTTAATATCGTGGCCAATAGTGTTGGTCTCCGGTGGATACTCAAGTAGTTGTTCCAAAATCCTCTGTGGACGCTTACCTCTTATCAGCTCATAAGGCGTGAACCCTGTCGACTCGTGTGTGGTGCAGTTAAGCCAATTTTCAATTTTCTGCACGTAGAGTGGCCACTCGCTATGTTTGGCGTGGCAGTATGTTCGGAACATTCTTCCCAACTCCCTCATGACTCTCTCCGCCTGATTGGACTGTGGATGATACACTGCGGTGTGCTTTGGGATGATACCTTCCCATCCGAGAGTCTGGCGCCATCTCCCGCTGATAAACTGCGGACCATGGTCGGATAATATCACCTTCGGCTTTCCCACGTTGATCATGTAGTCTCGTGTGATCTTCTCGCTCAGCACCTTACTTGTTGCTCGCTTCATGCTATATAACCTTACATATTTGGAAAATGTGTCAAGTACAACAAAAATATGCATCACTCCACCCCTACCTTTCGGCAAAGGGCCGTACAAATCTACAGCTACTAGATCGAATGGTCTTTCTACTTTAATATAATTTAGTTCTCCTTCCAACCTATAATTTACAACTTTAGATTTCTGGCATATCTCGCAAACTCTAAGTATTTTTCGGACTCGTTTCTCCATATTCTTAAATAGACAGGACTCCTTCAACACATTCACACATTTCCGTGCCCTAAAATGCCCATATCTAAGGCGACAGTCCCACACTATTTTCTCTATCAACCCTTCAGGTATAACTAACCTCCAATCCCTCTCTCTCCCCTCTACTTTTTTAAACAAGCTACCTTTAAACACTTGAAAATATTGTTTGTACCCAAACTCATCTACATCTGATTCTAGGCTAGTAATGATTTTATTTAATTTACTATCAGCTCTTTGCATTACATTTATATCCTTTAATTCTTCCCCAAAAAGTTTATCTTCCCTGGACAATCTATAAATCTCTATTTCCTTGATATCTCTACCCGTTCTATTTCTGTCTATGTCTACTCGTGATAGTGTGTCTGGCACCCTGTTCTCTACACCCTTAATGTATTCCCAAGAAAAATTATACTCTTGAAGAGCTAACACCCACCTGGTTATACGGCTGTGCGTGAGTTTGCAAGTATTCAGGAACGACAGCGCTTTATGGTCCGTCCTGATGATGGTTCTATTACCCAGCAGGTACGTGCGGAACTTCCTCACGGCGAACACTATACTGAGGAGCTCCTTCTCGGTTGTAGTATAGTTGCGTTCTGCGGCTAGCAACGTCCGGCTGGCGAAGGCGATGGTTTTGTGTTCTTTCGCCTCGTCCTCTTGGTATAGTTCTGCTCCAAGTGCTATATTGCTTGCGTCTGTCTGTAAGTAAAATTTTTCATTAAAATTGGGATGATTCATTAATATCATATCAGCGAACTTATTTTTGATGTCGTTGAACGCTGCTCTTTCATTATCGCCCCATCTCCATTGTTTGTTCTTTTGCAGCACTGTGCTGAGTCGGGCCGTCGTCTGGGCGTAGTTCCGCTGGAACTTCCTGTAAAAATTACAGAGACCAAGAAAACTTTGCAATTGTTTTATATTTTTAGGCTCCGGGAACGTCAGGATGGATTCTACTTTATCCGGATTAGCACGTATTCCCGTAGGTGTTATTATGAAACCTAAAAAATGTATCTCAGTTTGCAAAAATTTTGATTTGTCCCAATTCACCGTCAAACCTCCCTGGTGTAACTTCTCCAATACATACTCTAAATGTTCAACATGCTCCTCAAACGTTCTAGAAGTGATTAGTATGTCATCCACATATATGGTTAAAAAGTCTAAGTTATGGGGTTGCAAAATCTCATCAAGACACTTAATAAAGCTGGCTACACTGGTGTTCAAACCAAACGGCAAACGCTTAAATTGATAATTTTTTCCGTTGAACAAGAACGCGGTATACTTCCTGCTATTTACCTCCAACGGGACTTGCCAATACCCGGCGGTTAGGTCTAAAGAGGTCATATATTTCACACCGCTGAATTTCTGAAAAATCTCTTCTATCGCTTCGGGTGACTCCCGGTCTGGAATAATTATTTGATTGATGTTGCGGGCATCTAGGCATAACCTCACTCTCCCATCTTTTTTGATCACTACTACTAAAGGGTTGGAATAAGTTGATATCGACCTTTCTATAATATCCCCCGCTAACATCTTATCCAATTCTAACTGTACGGCCTCCCTTTTCGAATATGGTACCGGATAACTACGTTGGACATATGGCGCATGCTCCCTCACCTTTAACTCGCATTCATAACCTTTTGCCCTTCCTGGTTCCCCGGCAAATACTCCCCTATAATCCTCGACTACCCGCCACAGCGCTTTACGCTGAGAACTCCCTATTGCGCCACCCTCCCCGCAAAATTTAGCCTCTCTATCCGCCCATATCCTCTCTCCACTCTCTTCACTCACACTCTCTCTACACACATGTATACTAAGCTCCATATCCCTATTTATGGTCTTATCTGGTATAACCCTTATACCCGAAATCTTTACTGTGTCTAAAACCCGTTCAAAATTAACCGTTATTTGTTTATTTTCATCGCTCAATTCTAAAATTCTTTTTCTAAAATTGATGACCGCATTATTCCTTATTAAAAAATCATTACCCAAAATCACTTCTAAATTTAAACCCCTTACAACTAGAAATGTATTCTCATAGCTTTCCCCATTTATTAACATGTTCAACTGGACTTGTGTTGTAACCTGTTTACTTCTAACACCCGTAATGCCTACAGTTGTTACTCCCGCTACTGGCAAAGACGGAATATGTTTGTTAGTCTCTTTCAATTTATTCAGTACATGTTCTGCTATTACAGATATTTCACTACCTGTATCTATAAGTGTCAAGACTGACTTACCTTCTATCTCCAGTTTTACCTCAGTCAACCACGCCTCTTGTCTCCTCGTTTCCGCCTCCTCTTCTTCCATCAATTCCGTAGCCAAGTCCGTGTGGATCGTGTTATTCCTGTATTTATTTTCGTGGACCCCGTGATTATTCCTCGACAATGGCCGGGCCTCCTCATCCATTGTCCTCCTTAGTTTCCCGTCCTTTCGTCTGCATTACGGGGCGTATACACTCTACCCATATGCCGATTTCCTCCTTCGTTTCTCAGATTCTCCGCTCGTCGGTCGCCGTTCCTCTGCGGTGGGTTGTTGAATCTCGGTTGTGTCCTTTGCTGCTGTCCGGGCCTCGCCCTTCTACATCTATAACAAAAATTACGGTCAGCATAATTTTCCACCAGACATCCGTCACATTTCCACATCGGGTATCGTCTGTCTCGTTCTCGACCGTTTTGCGTGGTTCCCCCGTTTGGTCCTCCTCTTGGTGTATAATTACCTCCATTTTGTATATTAATTTGATGTATGCGTCTGCTATCTTCCTGGTCCTTAATATTCTGAAAAACATCCAATATTTTTTCTAATTCATTTATATCGCTTACCTCTCTGGTCATTAACGTGATCTGCACTTCCCTCGGTAGGTGCTTACTGATGTGGCGTACAAACGACTGGAATGGCAGCGGTGGTTCTAAATACTTCGCTTCGTTGTATAGCTTCATCGTATAAACTGTAATATTACGGTTGTTTCTTCCGAAGCTCCCAGTTCCCATTATTTGGCTTCGTAGTATCTCCTGCTTCTCCTCCGACCAGTATTTATTCCGAAAGGCTTTTTCAAAATCTCCATACCTCTCCCATTCGTTTCGATGTGTCTCCGCCCATATCTCCGAATCGCCTTTAAAACATTTCAAAATTTTTATAAGTTTAACCTCCCAACTACTACCATTAAATCTGTCAAATTCCCGTACTCGATTTAAAAATTGCATTGGATGCACTCTCCTATTTTCACTACTAAAAGTTTCTAATTCTATTTCATTGTTTGTGTCTCGTGTCATGAATATGCGTTCAGTAACATTGTTTAAATTTTGGTTTCTTACTAAACTTAATTCGTCTCTCATACTACTAATATTTTGTTCAAGTGAATATAATTTTTTGTCATTACTATATTCAGATTGTACGTTATTCTTTGATATTACATCGATAGATTCATTTACTGCTTGTATATCTGTCTTATAATTATTTTCAATTTCATTTATTTTAGAATCTATCTTATTTTGGTGTTCATCAATATTTTGACTAATTTTTTCAACTGTCATTACTACACTACTCAGCTTACATTCAGTTTCAGTATTACATTTATTAATTTTAGATTCTATGTCATCGTTATACTCATTCATTGAATTAATTAATTTTTCATTATTCTCATTGATTTGCTTCTCAACTCTACTTATCTGATTATCTATTTCATTAAATTTAACATCTGTCTTCTGTATTGAATTCTCTAATTTGGTTTCTACTTGGTTAATTTTATCAGTAAATTCTACTTTGGTATTTTCACAACGTCTATTAATTTCTTGAATCTCACTTTTTAATTCATCGAATTTTCTGTTCTGGAAGCTACCTTGCCTATCCAATTTATCATTCATTTTATTGTATTTGACATTAGAATCAATTTGTTGCTCTTTATAATTGCTATTTATATTTTCAGACATGGTTTTTATTAGATTAAACAGATCGTCCATCGACAACTCTTTGGTTCGTGTTGTCGACGGAGTAGATTGTGCTGCTATGTTTCCGTCAGTGAAGCCGACTTCTTTACTATCAATTCTACTTTCCCTATCCAATTTCGGGGTTACTTGAATCCCTGAATCTTCATTTACTTTACTTTGATCTGTTATACTTATTTCTGCTTCATTCTGACTCACACTTGGAGTCGAGTGTGCTTCAAAGTTACTAATGTTTGAGTCGTCGAAAACTTCGACACTCGTCATTTCATTTACGTTATTTTCGTTATCTGACATTTTGTATTATTGGTTAACTTAAATTAAATAAATTGATTAAATAAATTACTTAAATAAATAATGTAATTAATTTAATTTTGTAATGTAATGTTATTTTGCTATGCTAACCTAAAACATGTTTGTATCTTTGTAGATGTGGAATTTAATTAATTAATTATAATTAATTCAATTCGTGCCTGTTTCGCGGCGCCAATTGTGATCCTCTACTTATTTGGAACACTTATTAACACAAAAAACAATTTAATTTCTTACCTACCGTTACGATCGCTTGTCTGGCTTCAGGGTTCAATCACATGAACGCTAGAAACAAACATGGTTTACAGGTTAAGCAAATCACTGACACAACTCATTTTTGAAGAGAATTACTATTTAATCGTTTACTTTTGAACTGTTGTAAAATTAGGAAGATTCCTTAAATACATGTTTCCAAAGTTGTGCAACTCTTACATAATCGAACTTACGAACTATAGCTTACCTTGTATCATTTATAATTATACAACTGAATTCACACACTAACAGCCCAGCATTGCTCACTCACTACTCACATTCCATTATAAAACCCCATTACCCGATTGAATGCATGATATAGGGTTACTGCCGGCAACGCGTTCTTCCGTGACCTCGTGGCCACACCGCGGTAGGTCGTAAACGTCTCGAACAAGAACAAAACTAAAGCACGAAATTATGTGTTAATGCTCTGCGACTCTTCTTCCACACTGTCACTAGTTTTAAAAAATGATTACTTCACTTGTATATCAAATACTGATGAAATTTACATGAGCATATTTAGCTCTCGTGTCGGCGCCGACACAGTCAGTGACGAACTGGGCAATGTGCTTCTCTGAACGTGAGGAACAGAGTATTCACGGCCACCTGCTTTGCGTCGTCGTTCATGCTTAATCTGCTGTGACTTAGGCGTTCTGTGCGTGGAACATAGTGTGGTTTTTCCTAGTGTTCTAGTAATCCGTGGTGACGATATTTGCATCGGCTCTACTGACGTCATTAAAATGGGCGGTCTTTAGCAGCATTTCCGGATGATCTGTGAAGAGACGATGAATAATTTCGTTTTCTAGCCATCTTGGTTTTTTGGTTGAAAGCGTCCCTTCGAGCGTGTGCTGGTATGGTTGCGCTCGTGCGTCGACACACATGTGCAGATTTCTTAGAATTTCGAAGGTGGTAAATTCTTTGCTTGCCGCGTTACACAATAGAAATTGCGTCTCCGCTACACTGTTCCTTACCACGTGTTCTGTTGTAAATGAAATGAATCTTTGTCGTAATATAAAATTTCACAATGTTTTCTAAAACTCCCGCACAAAACGAAATAAATAAAAATACAAATGCCCCTCACGGTAAAAAATAAAATACCCAAATTTTGACACGCTACATACATTAACGACTCGGAACACTAGGTTTTTTTATAAGTAAAAGCATAAAGTTTTACCTTATAGCCTGAACCGGTTTTCTCCTTTAAAAGGCTTCTTCAGAGGTTGCTGCTGGTAGCGCTGTCTGTCTTGTTATGGGTGACGGAATCGAATTTTGAAAGATCGATGCTGTGTGTGGGGGGTGAGATATGTTTGAATAATGCGTGCGATTTGAATTGTGTCTGTTCATTTAGGATGTCGTTTTTATTTGTTTTTGTGTGTTTGTATATTTCCAATTGTTCTAGAGTGTCTAGTTTTCGGCCTTTTGTGTGTACATGTAGAATGTTCATGTTATTGCCGATGTTTTTATATGTGTGGTTTGCTTCAATGAGGTGGTTTGCAAAGGTGGATTCTGTAGTGGAGTGGAGTGCCTTATGTGTTCAATGTATCTCTGTTTGAAGCTACGTCCTGTCTGGCCTATGTAGAATTTATTGCAATTTGAGCAATTTAGCTTGTAAACACCGGTAGATCGAATTTGTTTTGTGCTTTGTGTGTGTGTTTTGATAGTGTGTGTTCCGTTTTGTTAGTAGTTTTGTAAGCGATTCTGTATCCTGCTTTTTTGATTATTATTATTAAAAATAGCCCACAAATTCAAAAAAGCAGGATACAGAATCGCTTACAAAACTACTAACAAAACGGAACACACACTATCAAAACACACACACAAAGCACAAAACAAATTCGATCTACCCGGTGTTTACAAGCTAAATTGCTCAAATTGCAATAAATTCTATATAGGCCAGGCAGGACATAGCTTCAAACAGAGATACATTGAACACACATGTGCCGGGAGTTTAAGTCCCGGCGCTTCTATTGTGGAGAATTTACTTAAGAGGATGAACTGCCGAAATAAATTAATTATAGTAATTACGCGTCGTTACGGGGTTGCCGTTTCGTGGGTTTCACTGAACGTCGACGCATTCTGGTGGTGGAATAGTGCGTTGTTTATGTTTTTGACGCGCTTGTTTGAGGCAGGATGATTCATTCTGGATTCAGCAATAGCGGGCACTAGCAGTCATCTCCCCCAGCCGAACCAAGTTTCTTTAAGACTTCTAATTTCTATTCACTATGATTGAGTAGAAGCTAAGCGATCTCCGGGTTCCCGATTCAGTCATAAGTCTGACTTACTCCACGTGTGGTTAACCATCTGCCACAATGCCATAAATATATCTAGACTCGATCTTGGCCACCACGGGAATAAAGACTGCACGTCACGCCACAGTACCCACAAGACATGTTCTGGATTACACTCAGGTGACATTTAAGCTTTAAAAATACTCTAGGCGCTACAGCAAATACCACGTGTTGTGACATTATTCACAGTTAACTCAAGTTCCATTCAATTGTGCTCGCGTCCAGCTGGACATAGTGTTGGGTTACAAACTTTCTCTAGTATAGATTCAGAATGTAATTACGCCCCAAATAATTGTAGACCTGGCTGAGGGGCACGTGTCCGGCGACCATTAATTTTATATTTGTTTTACGGTAAAAGTTATAGTTGTAAAAGTTGTGGAGAATCAGAATTTTGTGATGTACGTGGGTGCTGTTCGTAAAGGCTGGGACCTTGACCGGCTGGTCGGGTCCCTATTACCATTTTGGAATTTTGTATTAGTTAATCATTATTAATAAATGTATATTTTAAAAGGGGTTGGAAGTTTTTAAGGGATTATAAGTTTTTTTCTCTCTTACTTGAATCAGGCACCTGTGGGGGCAGTTCTATGCAAGAACCGGATGTGTTCTTTAATGTTGGATCAGGCCCTGGCACGTGTCGGCGGTCGGGTCAATTCCGATTTTCTGTAAATTTCTTTATATATTTCTACATGGCTTCGCTTAAGCACAATGATTTTACAATTTTATAAAATCATTCAGAATGTACCAATACTTAAAATCATTATTGTCTTTCTTACTGCCATAGTCAGTTCAGGATGTCTTAAGTTTTTTTACATATATTTATAACATTAGTTCTCACTATTCCATTCTATAATTGTAAAGTTATAAAATCCGCCTCAGTTTATATTTAATTTTCTGGTGGTTATGTTCCACTTGGATTTTCTTTAAAATTTTGAATTCTTATAAAAGCATAAAAGAAAGTGAAAAACTTACAATTTTATAAATCCATACAGACACGTTAACCTTGTGATGGTACTTTATTATCAGGGGACAAACCCAAATTTTTTTTTATTATAGATTGTAACTTGAGAGTTTGTACAGGCTGCTATGCCAATTTAAATTTGTAAATTCTAGTCCTTATGATTAATTCTGTTTTTTTTTTTTAATTCTGTTATACTCTTATGAGTTAAAGGGGTTTTGGTTTTTTTCATGAAAATTTATATAAAGCTGTGCTGGCCACTTAAACTGAGAATTGTAGTTTTAGGTCATGATGACTATTCCAGATGTTCTCCACATTCATGTTTGGGTATGATAGGAATATACAGGCTGTCTGTCAGACTTAGCATGCTGTATTGTGTCTGTGATGTATATGTATATGTGTATTTATGTGCAATTATGTGTTCTTATGTCAAATGTTATAAAGGTGTAATTTATATAATTTATATGTTATATTTACACAATTCATATGATTATTGTGTTATGTGAAAAATATATATATTATAACATCGCCAAATTCAGATCAATTTTGCTAACTATAAGTATGTATAAACAATGCTAAAAAATAATATATTTTAATAAATAAATAATGAAGAGAATAAAAATATAAAATGAATTAAGAAAGAAGGAGAAAGAGTTATAAACTAAAAGTGATTAATAAAGAAACTCAATGACTAGACTGACAGACAAACGACATTGACCCAACCCCAGAGATTGGCCAGCTAAGAACCAAAATAAAGTAAACAAGATGAAAAGTGAAGGAGAAGAAAAATGAGAACAAAAAGGGAACAAACCAACGATGAAGAAAATAAAATGAAACACGTCAAGAAAACACAGACAAGACATGGAGAATAGAGAAATAATGTAATCAAAAATAATAAAGAAAATGAAACCGGTAAAGAACCAAGATAAATAATAAATGTTAGTATTGATTGAGTGACAATCGTAATTAGTCATTAATAAAACATGATAGCTAAAAATACACTAGCCAAAGAATTAGAAATACATGTAAGTTAGTAATAGAGAAAGACATGATGTTAATAATTATATATAATATGTGTAGAGAAAGAGAAAGATATTGAAATAGTGAGAAGTAAACGGAAGTTAACCTAGTGAAAGTGAAATTACCCTAAA
Source organism: Magicicada septendecula (assembly GCA_034769895.1). NCBI lineage: Eukaryota > Metazoa > Arthropoda > Insecta > Hemiptera > Cicadidae > Magicicada > Magicicada septendecula. The sequence continues at coordinate 529,831,593 of CM068368.1, forward strand.
GTGAAGTGATAGGAAAAGAAACACTAAGTAAATTATGATAAACACAAAATAATTTAAAAGTGCAAGTGATAAATAAATAAAAATATTGTCAATGATAGAAATAGTAAAAATAGGGAAGGCTAAGATAAACACTTAGTAAAAGTAACAAACACTTAAGTTTTAATAGTGAGCAATAACATTTAAAAAAGTTATTAAGAATAATATTTAAAATAAAACATTGATTCAGTAATAATGAACACTGAAGAGTGATATTAACTGTAATGATTATAAAATAATATTATTATAGAGCTTAAAAATGTATTGTAGAATTTAAAGGTGAGAACCACAGGACCAAGTAATAAGATAGGGTTGACATGGAAAGGAAAGCAAAGAGTTTGTATAAAATAAGTAGTTTAAAACCATAAGTAAACACCCACGTTATAAGGGAAGAGTAATGAAACAAGTTCAATAGGGGTGAGGTTGTTTATCACCCAAGCAATAAATCAAAGTTAATGAATTGTACACAAATATTAGATAATAAGTGTTAATTAATTATCTAAACAATTATTTATGAATAGGGTATGGATTGGGTAATTATCCCAAACATAGACCTAAATGTTATATGTTATATGATGAAAAAAATAGTAATTAATAGCCATATTGTTGAAATTGGCAGAGTAAAGAAATAAGAAAAGGAAGCAATGTTTGAGGTAGAAAAGAGAAAACCGTTAGTAAATAATTAGCAAGAAATAATGAATAAAACAATTGTAATACAATAAAATCACACAAAGACTGAACCAAAACACATCCATAGATAATAAACATAATTATAAGAACAAAATAAAGCTCTAGGACAAAATGAGATATAATGTGTATGAAATAATAAAAAATCAGTAATGGCTACTTAGACTTGAGAAAAGCCTAACGGTCAAACACCAACCAATACTAATTGTATGAAATTAGTCAAGTAATTAACAAATCCAAGGTGACTAATTGACCAAGGATAAATGATAAATTTTATTAAAAACAAAATATTAAAATAAGGAGTTATATAAACAGAGAAATGTAATTAGCAAATATTAAATTAATTGTAAACTAATGAAACATGAAATAACCCAATATTTTGGGGGGGACCAAAATAATCTTTGTGAGAAAATACAAATGACAGTGCTAATAATTAATACTTAAGAAGGAAGATAATGGAAGGAAGAAAGTCAGAAGGTATATGAAGATTTGAAAAGAATTCAAATTTTGATAACAATGGATTTATATCAAGCTAGTCCAATCAGATTTCTTTGGTAACCATGGAAACGGGACTGGTAGAAAAAATTACCGTTGAATATCATTACTCAAAAAGTGATGCTCAGGAAAAACAGACGCCAGAATTCTGAACAACCAATTTTCTTATTCAAAATGTTTTAAAGGTCAAACAAATTGTCCGAATTGAACGAGAAGGAGGCCGACTATCACTGAACTCAATTACCTGATGGAGAAGATTTTTTATTTCAAGACGAAGTGAATAAATAAATCCAAATAGTTTGAAAAAGATGCCAGAAGCCAGAATAAATGAAAACTGAATTATATTGTGGCTACAGTCCTTTATTCCAGACCAACAGAGTAATCACATGCTACGAAGCTGTTAAGTATCCTATAAATTATCTAAACTTCCGAAATAACGCACTTTGAATATTTCTCACTAAATTCTGAAATATCACTGAATCAATTTTATTCTCTTTCAAAGATTAAATAAAAATATTAAGACACTGAAAATTTGTCAAATTATAAAGCTAACCTAGTATTAATGTACGAACTTTACAACACTTTTACTACACTCCAACAAACCACTTATAGCTAAACGTTACAATATTTAAGTAGAAACATTGTAAGGTTGTGTATTTTTTATTATTGTAATTGCATCTAAGCCTTTTAACGTGATCAAAAGAATCCAAACATTTGAACGAAAATATTTGTTTACCACTTAGGTAGAACGACATACTGTATGTTAGTCACGTTCAAAATCGATTGTAAAACCCAGAGAGAAATTGTCTCATAAATAAATAACCGGTGCAAAATTATATAAGAAATCAAATATAGGTTGTGTCTATGAAAACAGTAATAACCAATCGTTAATAAATCAATACTGTGTATATAAAAATGTGTTTTATTTTCAGTAGGAAGGTGTATTCTTAATATTATAAATTACAGCGGACGTCTGTGAAGTGGTTACTAGCGCTCAAGCAGCGAATACAGTAAACTGCTGGCTTGATCGTACAAATCGATAAGCGGCGGGACAAATTGAATTCTTCACACCGCCTGAGTGGAACTGCTGATAATAATACATATTTAATTGTTTTAAATAAACAATTTGGTGCCACCTGGGAATCAACACTCCTAGTGAACCTCAGGGCAGTACTACGATACCTGGTTATCCGTCGTTCGCGGCGGACTCAAGCATCGTAAGTTACGTTACCGAGCGAGGACGAATTGGTAAGACACACATACACAAGTTACACTCTGATACACTTCTACATTTTACAGAGATATAATAACGACGACGGCACATGTTCCATAACAATATTTATATTTAGAATGTCGGGAATACTATTGTGGGAATTTATGACAGTAAAAGACTGTCTCTTGAATTGTGATATATGATGATAAAAAAGCATGGTAAATTCTAATTTCAATTTATATATATAGATATATGTATACAATATATAATTTAAGAAAGATTAATATGGATTATGAAAATTATGAGAACTTTGAAATTTAATAAAGGGCTGTTATATTGTTTGTTAATGGCGAGTTTTAATTGCAAGTCCCGTCTCACTGGACCCAGCGCATTTTTGCTTCTTCTAGGCCCTCTGCCTGGTTTTTAAATATCTAGTGGCCTCTCCTTAAAAAAAAAAATATATATATATATATTAAAACTGAATAAAATAAGGAGGGGATACAAATGGTAGCAGAGCATGGTATGCCCCGATCGGAAGTCGGTACCGTCACCGACTGGATTCACGTTTGAAAATTTTGGAAATTTATGTTGATTAAATGTTGAGGGTCGTTAGCTACGTGTTGGTGAGATGTTCGATGTCATGGTAGGGTTAGGTGTTCTTGATCTTATGTATGGTGTTAGTGTCTGATGTTGTTTCTCCTCTTGTGTGTGTGTTAGAAAGAGAGCTAGTTCTGGAGTGGGTCAGGTCTCCGCAGCGCTAGGGAACCCGGGGATCTGCTCGAAGGAAGGATTAGTACTTGAGTTTTTTCTGTTTTGTAAGTATGTTTGTGTTAGGTATTGCGTTGGGATTTATGTTTTATTGTTGTGTATTGTGAATTGTGTAATTCTGGCAGCGGTATGTTAACAGAGATTGCCCAACCCCATTTCCGGCGTTCTCCAGAAGTTTCCGGTGGTGGATGGAATAGATGAGGACCAGTTGTTGGTTTTCTTGGACCTTGTCCTGCAGTTGGAGGATTTCCCGGGGGTGTCCGATGGGGACCTCTTGTCCCTTATATACCCGTATTGCCGGGGGTCATTGGCTGGGCTGGTCACCAACGCTCTGCGTCGGGACGGCAGTATCGACGCTTTCCATAGGGAGGTGTTGGACTTTTTCATACCCCATCGACGACGTGACCAGCTGAAGTTTAAGTTATTCTATCGTCTACAGGCCAACGGAGAGGCATTGGGGGACTTCGTGCACGATATACGGAAAGCTGCCCGGGTATTAAGGTTGGGGTTGCCCGAGACGGAAGTAATACAGGTAATGCGAGAAGGGCTGACTCCCCAAGAGAGATCCCGGCTGGTGTTCGCAGATCCTCCACGTTGTTTTGCGGACCTGGACCGGTGGTGTGCGCATGCCAGAAGGGTCCAGGTGAATGATGAGTCCCGGGGAAGAGCTGCTAAAGATGTCCAATACTCAAATGGCTTGTTAGGAAGAACTAAAAAAGACAAACATGGGGGTTGGTGGAGAACACAAGAAACTGTAAGGAAGACTGAATATTCTGGAAGTAATGGAGGCTACAAGGGGTTGGCAAGTGAGAAGACGGTAACAACGGTTACAGTAGAGAAAACAAATAGGTATGAAATTAACAGGGGAAGAAGAAGTTATATTAGTAAACCAACATCGGCCAGTAGGGATCCTGTAGCAGGGCTTTGTTCCTATTTGGAGAGAAAGGAAACTTTAAACGTTCCAGATGAATTACAAGTGTCTAATAGAGTGATGAAGAAGAGCGGAATAACTTCAGTGGATCGACATAGGACAACAAGAACATGTCTGTTAACACTGAATTGCAGGACTCAGAGATGACATCACAGTTGAATCCAGATGCCGCAGAATTTGTTCCGATATCTCCATCTCGGTTCATGATGGATCCAGATCCTGTAATGTCATCATCGCCTACGCATGGATATGGGAAGTCACTTGATAGTGTAGCTTTACCATCGCCAGTAGAATTTAATTTAGACATTGCACATGGACCTGGACAGCTGGATTCCAGGGTGGGAAATGTTGAGGACGCTATAGTTGCTGAAAGTGGTGAAGGAGAGGAATCGAAGGAAGAGGCAGAAGAGTGGTCTGCAGATACTGCACAGGGAAGTATAGTTATAGGTGTTAGGGAGATGAAGAGTCTGAGTTTGCGGATGGACACGGGGATGTCCATGCTGCAAAAGTTTCTGAGGTTGCGGATGGATACGGGGATGTCCATGCTGCAAGTGTGGTTGAAGGAGATGAGGTAGAAGTTGAGGAGGACTTTGGGGGCAGCGTTGTGGAGTGTGCGAGTGAGAATGATATAGTGTGTGCAGATTTGCGGACGGCTTCTGTATGTGATGCTGAGGATTCTGAGGAACGGAAAGAAATTTCAGGTGGGTCAGATGAGCAACTAGAGGATGAAGATGTGCAGTGTTCAGATGGTGGTAGTGGACGTGATGGCGATGATGAATGTGTTGATGAAAATGAGATTGGAGAGGAGGTTGGTGAAGATGCTGTTGAAGATGGATCAGATGAGCAACTGGAAGATGGTGAGGAGGTGCATTGTCGGGATGGTGATTTGGATTATGGGGACGAAGAAGGGGAAATGGTAGAAGAGGAAGAAGAGCATGAGGAAGAAGTGGAAGAGGAAGAAAAGGACGGTAAGGAGGAAGTAATAGAGGGGGAAGAGAAAGAAGCAGGGGAGGCAGAAGCAGAGGAGTTAGATGATGAGGATAATCCAAAGCGGAGTGAAGGTAGTGATGTAAGTTGCCGTGATTCTGATTCGGAAGAAACAAATCAGTACAGCTCAATACGAGATAATTTCTCAGAGAGTGGTGTCCGGAGGGAACGAGTACCTAAAGTCCATCATAGAAAGGTGAGAAGAAGCGGGTAATGGGTAGCAGGTAGATGTTCCCCACAGTCCCAGTGGTGTTCGTCTACTTCAGGGATGCGCCCCTGCCCACGCGAGCCTTGATTTTTTCCAGTCATTCTCATTTCTGGAGGGAGCCATGTCCTTACCCTTTAGTCCTAGTTATTGACCTTTCAATGATCCTTGCCCTTTTCATCTTCCCGATTTTCCTAACCCTCCCCTTAGAGAAAAAAAAGGAGTTAGAGAGTTTGCCGAGAGTGTACCCTTAGATTGTGGTCTCTTGGAGATCATCAGTTTCCCCGTTTGGAGAAGTTATGATGGAGTGATAGTGTAGTGTGGTTTCGTTGTTCATTGTTGTAGATTGATTGTTGATTATTGTAGGGTCCGAGCCATGCCGCATGCCCCGGTTGATTTCCCTGTTCTTTTCCATTGAGAGAGAGTGTGGTATACATGGTTCAGTAGAGAAGTAACGCCCCCTTTCTGGTTACGGTGTGGAGTCGTACTGTTGAATAAGAGATGGGAGTGATGTTCGCGTGCCCTCTATGCTGTCTTCTCTGTCTGGCTAAGCAGAGCCGTCCGCCCTAGTGTAGGGATGTGGGCCAGTCATATGGCAAAGATTGTGAGGCCTTGTTTTGCGGCATATGGTTGTTCGGTCCAGGAGGTGGACGTGAGAAGTAGGATGGTGACTCAAATACCAAGGTTAGCGACACCTTGTTTGGTCCTAGGGACGCGTATGTGAGTGGCACCAGTAGAAGTAGGTGGTGGTCACCAGAGAGGGTGACGTGTTGGGGCAGTCCCGTGCGGTTGGCATGGCGGAGAGGGTGCGCGTGGGGATGGTCGCAGTGGTGATGAGTTTTTCAGTCCTGACAGTGAGGACTACTGAGATTACCGATTGAAACTTGTGTTTTAAAAGACTATAGGGGTACACTGCAGGGTACCCCTGAGTTCAAGTGTGGGGCAACCAGGTTGCCCTTTTGGGGTGGGGGTGTCCCGGGAGTTTAAGTCCCGGCGGTTTAAGTCCCGGCGCTTCTATTGTGGAGAATTTACTTAAGAGGATGAACTGCCGAAATAAATTAATTGTGGTAATTACGCGTCGTTACGGGGTTGACGTTTTGTGGGTTTCACTGAACGTCGACACATTCTGGTGGCGGAATAGTGCGTTTATGTTTTCGACACGCTTGTTTGAGGCAGGATGATTCATTCTGGATTCAGCAGTAGCGGGCACTAGCAGTCGTCTCCCCCAGCCGAACCAAGTTTCTTTAAGACTTCTAATTTCTATTCACTATGATTGAGTAGAAGCTAAGCGATCTCCGGGTTCCCAATTCAGTCATAAGTCTGACTTACTCCACGTGTGGTTAACCATCTGCCACAATGCCATAAATATATCTAGACTCGATCTTGGCCACCACGGGAGGAACGACTGCACGTCACACCACAGTACCCACGAGACATGTTCTGGATTACACTCAGGTGACATTTAAGCTTTAAAAATACTCTAGGCGCTACAGCAAATACCACGTGTTGTGACATTATTCACAGTTAACTCAAGTTCTACTCAATTGTGCTCGCGTCCAGCTGGACATAGTGTTGGGTTACAAACTTTCTCTAGTATAGATTCAGAATGTAATTACGCCCCAAATAATTGTAGACCCGGCTGAGGGGCACGTGTCCGGCGACCATTAATTTTATATTTGTTTTACGGTAAAAGTTATAGTTGTAAAAGTTGTGGGGAATCAGAATTTTGAGATGTATGTGGGTGCTGTTCGTAAAGGCTGGGACCTTGACCGGCTGGTCGGGTCCCTATTACCATTTTGGGGTTTTGTATTAGTTAATCATTATTAATAAATGTATATTTTAAAAGGGGTTGGAAGTTTTTAAGAGGTTATAAGTTTTTTTTCTCTCTTACTTGAATCGGGCACCTGTGGGGGCAGTTCTATGCAAGAACCGGATGTGTTCTTTAATGTTGGATCAGGCCCTGGCACGTGTCGGCGGTCGGGTCAATTCCGATTTTCTGTAAATTTCTTTATATATTTCTACATGGCTTGGCTTAAGCACAATGATTTTACAATTTTATAAAATCATTCAGAATGTACCAATACTTAAAATCATTATTGTCTTTCTTACTGCCATAGTCAGTTCAGGATGTCTCAAGTTTTTTTACATATATTTATAATATTAGTTCTCACTATTCCATTCTATAATTGTAAAGTTATAAAATCCGCCTCAGTTTATATTTAATTTTCTGGTGGTTATGTTCCACTTGGATTTTCTTTAAAATTTTGAATTCTTATAAAAGCATAAAAGAAAGTGAAAAACTTACAATTTTATAAATCCATACAGACACGTTAACCTTGTGATGGTACTTTATTATCAGGGGACAAACCCAAAATTTTTTTTTATTATAGATTGTAACTTGAGAGTTTGTACAGGCTGCTATGCCAATTTAAATTTGTAAATTCTAGTCCTTATGATTAATTCTGTTTTTTTTTTTTTAATTCTGTTATACTCTTATGAGTTAAAGGGGTTTTGGTTTTTTTCATGAAAATTTATATAAAGCTGTGCTGGCCACTTAAACTGAGAATTGTAGTTTTAGGTCATGATGACTATTCCAGATGTTCTCCACATTCATGTTTGGGTATGATAGGAATATACAGGCTGTCTGTCAGACTTAGCATGCTGTATTGTGTCTGTGATGTATATGTATATGTGTATTTATTTGCAATTATGTGTTCTTATGTCAAATGTTATAAAGGGGTAATTTATATAATTTATATGTTATATTTACACAATTCATATGATTATTGTGTTATGTGAATAATATATATATTTAATATATATATTTATATTTAGAATGTCAGGAATACTATTGTGGGAATTTATGACAGTAAAAGAATGTCTCCTGAATTGTGATATATGATGATAAAAAATTTTAAATTGCAATTTATATATATATATATATATGTATACAAATATAATTTAAGAAAGATTAATGTGGATTATGAAAATTATGAGAACTTTGAAATTTAATAAAGGGCTGTTATATTGTTTGTTAATGGCGAGTTTTAATTGCAAGTCCCGTCTCACTGGACCCAGCGCATTTTATGCTTTGCTTCTTCTAGGCCCTCTGCCTGGTTTTTAAATATCTAGTGACCTCTCCTAAAAAAAAAAAAAAAAAAAAAAAAAGGAGGGGTTACACACGAAGGCACGTCCTTTGAAGCAAACCACACATATAAAAACATCGGCAATAACATGAACATTCTACATGTACACACAAAAGGCCGAAAACTAGAAAACTAGACACTCTAGAACAATTGGAAATATACAAACAAATAAAAACGACATCCTAAACAAACAGACACAATTCAAATCGCACGCATTATTCGAACATATCTCACCCCACACACACAGCATTGATCTTTTGAAATTCGATTCCGTCACTCACAACAAGACGGACAGCGCTACCAGCGGTAGCCTCTGAAGAAGCCTTTTAAAGGAGAAAACCGGTTCAGGCTATAAGGTAAAACTTTATGCTTTTACTTATAAAAAACCTAGTGTTCCGAGTCGTTAATGTAATAGTGATATTTACTAAAATTTGCCTTGCAGTATAGATAAATAACAATTTATAACTGAAATTAATAAAAGACAAATTTACATAGCTTTTATGATTATCTTCTAAAACTTCCGGGCTGAAAGGCCGTGGTCGAGTGCTTGATATACTGCTAAACGTTTCGGCCGCACCACCGGTGGCCATCTTCAGTAGCGAAAAATTGTGTTCGAATAGATGACACGCCGAACACGTCTCCCACCGGTGGTGCGGCCGAAACGTTTAGCAGTATATCAAGCACTCGACCACGGCCTTTCAGCCCGGAAGTTTTAGAAGATAATCATAATGACACCGGCCGTGAAAGCCTACGTACTAAGATTACATAGCTTTTGTTATACACAAGAGAACCCCCAACCCACATTCAAAGTAATATTATGAATATTGTGTGATATATTTAAGTGATATTGGGATTGGTATTCTAAAAACTATTTGTCATATTATTAAAACTATTGGAATAATACATAGAGTAAATACATAAGTTATATTAGTCACATGTATATACGTTATCCAGCATTGATGTACAACTTATGTAAACTGATTATTTATAGACACTATTTGTGTAGGTAATACACTAGAATGTTCTGTATCAATGTACTATACATTGATAGGTAAACATAGTTTGTTCTACAAGATTCTAAATGTGCGCCTGGAATGACGTCGATTGTACAAGTAAGTGTTGATATACAAATGTCGCATGTTATGAGTGACGTCATTACCAACTATGTATATGACAGTAAGGCTCCTTACAGTCTGTGGCACTAGTCAGTGGGGCGACTCAGTCGCACTCGTCCATTTTTCATGGTTTTAAATTGTACCCTTTCACATGAGCGTTAGTGGTAAGCGACTGTGGCAGGCAGAAGTGGATACCCACTACTAGTGGTGACGGTTTGTAGTGTTGGAGCATTCACATTGGCAACTTTCAGTTGCGCCACAGAGTAGCACTTTCAGTGTTCATAGTAATTTTGTCAAGGTTGTGTGATTGAACTACTATTTCTTTACTATAGCTATTGAACTGCTATAGTTGAATTTTATTTACTATTTCATGAAGTTGAATTTTAATTTGGACCAATTTATAACAGAAGTAGACTAAAGACGGCATTTTGGGACCTAAGGTGCTCTAGTTATTCAAGCAAATTCAAGCATTTATTCCAATTACTTTTAAATTAAATTTATATTTTTAATATTAACATAACTTTAAACATTGGATATAAATTTCAGTGTTTATATATGTATAAATAAAATATATTATGATTAATTTTTAGTATCATATAAACCTTTTAACTTATAAATTGATCTTTTACACTTACAGATTTAGGTTTTTTGGCAGTTTTTATTTGCATGGTAACAACATAGTTTCATAACTTCACAGCACGCGTATATACGCACGCACGCACTTGTGCGCACGCGCGCACGCGCGCGCACACACACACACACAGTCATAAGGGTTTACATTCCGGAAACTTTTGCATAAGTCGATTGTGACATGGTTTCATGGAACTTTAACTTATTAACTGGCAGATCATTTTCTCTCTTGGTTGACACATTATCAGTAATTTAAGCCATAACATATATGTAAAGGAAACAACACAAGAAAACTCGCTAAACATGGTATTTTGCTTTGAGTTGATACATGTAGTTTTTTTAATCTACTAATTCATTTTTCTCTAGCTTGTTCTTATAACTCATGCTTACATACTTCATAGTGTGTGTGTGTGAATTAATATTGTAACTCACATCAAATTGATTGTAGACCTCTCTTCAGCAGGTATACTTCGTCTCATGTCTGTTTTTCTTCTGGGTATGAAATTCCAGTAAATTAAGAAGCTGATTGAACGTGTTTTGTGACATTCTAAAATAGTTAAGAGACTTCTCATTGTCCGCTTTCAGATCAATCATTAGTGTATAAAACTGTCTCACTACCAACTGTTCACACGTCATCTGATGGAGCTAGAATCGACGTTGTCTACAACAGCAATGTCTTTGTGCAGGAAGAGGAAGGACAAGAATTTCTTCACCAGAGTCAATGATTAAACTGACGTAAAAATAAATAAAACATTCTTCTGAACCATTTTTCATCACTGAGCAAACCGACAGTGGCCCAACTCTGAAGTGAACCCATTCACATGAGCCACCTAGTGGTTGCCACTGCATGGCGCTACAACGAAGCGGGTACAAGCGACTAAGTTGCGCCACTGAGTGGCCCATGTGCAAGGGGCCTAAGAAACAAAGAGTTTCAGTCTTCATTAAGAGTTCGGCTAGTGAGCTATAAAGTTGGTGGGTGTGTTTGATACCACATTTATGGATCAATATTATAATTGTGTGTTATCTTTGTGTTTGTATAAATTGCAGTTGTGTTAATAATCAGTATCACAGTTGTGGATCAAAAATTGTATTTTCTGTGTTACATTTTTATTTGTGAAAAATTATTTGTGATACAAGTAAATAAACAAGGTGTTGACAGTGATTCAACTCTTTTACTTCAATCAATGACCTAGAAGATGACACTTTATGTTTTTCTTGGATTTCGTTGTCCATGACGTGTCCATTACTTAACTAAATATTATTACTGTATGTTTTGTTATAGGATGTTTGTGGATACAATAGAAAATTGTTAGGCTAATATTTAGTTAGCAGCAAGTAGTTAGTCAATTACTGGATACATCTCTTTCCAACTCCATTCTCCACCCTATTTCAAGCTGATTATTCTGTCTATTCTTGAGTACTCTGGCTACAGTACTCTATTTCTGGTATTATTACTTTTCTTTATGATTTTTGTTCATGACCCAGTTTTCCACTCTGTACATCATTATACTATGCTTCATGGCACTGAATATTATGTTTTGTAAACATGTACCTCAGAGTACAGACCTGAGTTGTCTAATTCACATCCTTCTTTGTTATGATCTGTTATCTATTCTTCTGTTGGCCAATGCTTTGTTAGTTTAACCCTAAATTTCCTTGTCTCTTTAATGTCTTTTCCACCAATCACTTCCATATTCTGTACTTTCTCTCATGTTTTTGCAATGTACTCAGTTTTATCAAAATTTATTTCTAGAACATTCTTTGTATATCAGACCTGCCAAGTCTCATGCATTGAGAGTGAGACACACGGATTCGAGGCTGATCTCACGCTCACATGCACGCGAGCTGAAATCTCACGCATTTTATCCACGAAAGACATTAAAATTTTATTTTGAAATTAACTTTATTTTAACTCCTGTTTATTGTGTTTCGCAGTCTCTGAATACCGGTCATTTTAATATTGATGTGAAAGATAAGTCCATAGTCGCATAAAAGATTGCGATTGTCACTAACAGATGGCGGGAGCGCCTCTACCGGCTTCGAAGGAAATGCATACGGCCGATTCGATACGTCACTCATAAGTTGTTTCATGGAAGAAAGAAGCGTGTGCAGTCTGTGTTGTCTTCAGATTCAGAAAAGGAGGATGATCCTTCTCCGGGAGGAACTTCTCCTAAAATAAATACAAATCCCAGATCTTTTGTGGGAGCTGCTAAATATAAAACCCGCTTCAAAGTTGCCTAGCAAGTAAAGTATCCTGTATCTGCAGTTGCTGATGATCCGTCTGGCTCTGCCTTTCGGTGTGATGTGTGTGCACGAACTTTATCCTGTGGACATCAAGGTGAGGTGGATATCAAAAGACACGTTGACTCCGATGCTCATAAGAAGTTTATGAAATCTAGTAGAAATCAGCCTAAAATATCTGACGTATTCAGCAGACCTAAGGATGATCGAACAATGGAAATAGTAAGTAGCCTAATGTTTATGTATTGTAGTTATAAATTATTATTCACTGGCATTAGTTAAAAACGTATTTATTTATCTATCAAAGGCACCAAAAACTTATTTCTTTACCGATCGACCACATTTCGCACTCTAACCTATGAAGTGGACGACACTAGGCGATGTTCAGCTGTTAAATTAGTGATTGACTGCGATATATCGATTGATGTTCACAAGGTTATTTAATGATAGGTTAGGTTGTTTCATGATATGGTAATTTTAAAACGTGTGGTCGATAGGTAAAGAGGCACCGTTAAAAAATTTAATTTTAGGCCAGCCACATTTTATAATAGTTTTACCTTATTTTCAGGTTGGTAGAGCAGAAGTGAAAATAGCAACACTTCTTGCATGCCACAACATCCCAATTGCCACTGCTAGTAATTTGAGTCCACTCTTCAAGGACATTTTCCCGGATTCTTCAATAGCTCAGACTTATGCTTCAGGACGGTATGTACGAGAATGTGGTTATAAAAATTAATTTATGGAAACATGTGAGCAATAGAGGAGCATGAACCTTGTCACTGATTTACCCTAATTCGTTTACCATTCCTTCTTGCAGATGGAAAACTACATGCATTATGAATGGGGTTATTGCACCATACTTTCATTCTCAGTTGGTGCAACATATGCAGATTTATCCATATTCAGTTCTTGTAGATGGTTCAAATGACACTGGTCTTGAGAAATTAAACCCGCTGACTGTACACATCTTTGATATAAGATCACGGAAAGTAATGAGTCATTTTTTGGACATGTGCACCACCACAGGTACTGGAGCAGCAACAGCAGCCACAATTTATGACAAGATTTCAGAGGTACTAGTGAAAAACAGCATTCCCTGGATTAATTGTGTTGCTTTTGGTGTTGACAATACGAATGTAAATATAGGTAGGTGTTAGGAACTCCATCCATCATGTCACGAGTCCTTCTTCAGAATAAGGATACTTACTTCATGGGGTGCCCCTGTCACCTAATACATAATATTGCAAGGAGAGCTGCAGACAAATTTCTTGAGAGAAGTGGGTTTGATGTAGAAGATATGTGTGTTGATCTCTACTATTATTTTGATAAGAGCACTAAGCACAAATTAAATCTTAAAACATTTTGCTTATTTTGCGATGTTGAATATCACAAAGTAGTCAAACATGTAAACACTAGATGGTTGAATCTTGAGAGAGCAGTGGAGAGAATCCTTTCCTTGTTTGATGGACTGAAGAGTTACTTTTTGTCCAATTCTGGGAGTGGGCCATGTTTTAAAAGACTTAAAACGTTGTTCAATAATCCAATTCTGGAAGTGTATCTGCTCTTTTACAATGCAGTTCTGCCAATGTTCACTATTATTAACAAGTCTCTTCAGAGGGAGGATCCATGTATCTTTGCTGCTTATCAATGTTTGCATGAATTTGTGAAAAAAGTTCTAGGTAAAATTCTCCCCCCTGAGAAAGTTAAAGAGGTTGAAGGTTCTGGATTCAAAGATCTCAAAGTTGATATAAGAGAAGATCAACTGGATGATGGGGAAATATTTATTGGGATTGCAACTCGACAAAACTGACATAGTCTTTAGCCCTAAAGACTATGCTGAATTTTTAACTGCAGTTAGGCAGTTTTACCAGGAATAATTTCTGAGGCAACCAAGAAGTTACCATTGAACAACAACTTGCTGAAACATGCCAGATTTGTTGACTTTTTTGAGAAAAGTTCAGTTCAGTTTAGTGATGTAGAATTTTTTCTCTTGAGGTACCGTAACATTCTTTCTCATATCCACCCAGTGACTGAGATGGAACAACTATACAATGAATTTGTGGATTACAAAATTTTAAAACAAGACAGCATCCCTGAAGATGTATGGGAAAGTGCTAAAGTCCAAGATGAGGAGCAAGTAAGTCGGTACATTTACCGAATGGATGTAATTTGGGCATATTTATCTCAGATGAAACTAGCAAATGGAGAATTAAGGTATAAGAGGCTATCTGAGGTTGCAAAATTGGTTTTGATAATTCCACATTCTAATGCTGGCAAAGAACATGTTTTTTCTATGATACGGAAAAATAAAACAGCTTTTAGACCTTCAATGAACGTGGATGGCACATTATCATCTGTCTTGACCATGAAAATGGCCATCCCTGAGCCATGCCACACATTCGAACCACCAAAAGAAGTGGTGGCTAATGCTAAGAAAACAACATATCAGTATAATAAAACACATAGCAATAAAGAGTGAGATTTATATTGTTTGCAATTAAGGCAACATCTGGTATATATTAACTTGTGTTCTGTTGTTTTCCACAACACTGATGAATATTACATAAAAATAATTTGCATTATAATAAAAAGTGGTTTGATAATGATTAATTATGAAATAAATGGATATATAAAATAAATTTGTTGTCTCACTCATTTTCCTTGAATCTCACTCTTCCTGACCAGTGATCTCACTGTTACTCTGGGGACCCTTGGCAGCTCTGGTATATTATTCTTGTAATCTCCTTAACATAAACTGACATCTTCCTTATCCTGCACAGTGATCACCTGATCATCTGTATACCTCAGGATGTAAAGAAACTCTGATTGGTATTCATGTTTAATGATACAACAGAAAAACAATTCTTCAAAAATTACAATATTACAGAAAGCAAGTGTAATTTATAAATGAACCTAAGTGTAGTACATGTGCAGTATAATAAGATGAATTAGTGACCAAGAAACAATTGCATTGATAAAAGTAAAATTATATAATGCAAGAATAAATACATTTAGACAATAAAGTTAAACAAAATTGTTTGTTTGTTTGTACTTAATGCTTTGTTTGTGTATACTATATTCATTATATTTATTGTTTCTTGTTTTGTTAATGTTTATTGTTTATGTAAATACTGTTTTGAAGCCAGGATTAATAGCTACAGTAAAGAATTGGTGGAACAGTGTGGCTGGGGATTGTCGTCTGCTTCAGGCATCACAGATACAGGACATTGTCCGCCTGTGTGCTGAACTAGCTTTGGAATTGGGAGCCATTCTCTATATTGTTGCTGCACTACGAGAAGCAAGATTCTTGGGTTTAAATATGTTCATAGAGAACCTGGTAAATAATAAACTATTTATGCTACTTTGCTATTCTAGTATTTATATTCACATTATCCTTTCTTAACTTTTAGGTATAAACTTAGTAATATCTATTATTAGTAATATCATCACTTAGAAGACCGTGTGGTAAGGTAATGCAAAATTTAAGAAACAATTTACAGAGAAAAGTCTGGGATGAAAGACTTACAAAACACCTTACAAAAAAAAACTTCAAAAAACAGAGCAGCCACATAAATTTTATAGTTCAACAAATGTTTTGACAATTAAGATGAAATTATGGGAAGCCATATAAAAACTAAAATAACCAACAACTTAACGAGATTTGTAAAAAAAAAAGTGTGGATGACTTATACAACAATAACATGAGAATAAAATGAGACAGCAGAAGCAACAACTTGGGTATTAAACAATTGATATAACTAAATTAAGGAAGTAGAATTGGATTTTCTGATAAGACATTAGATAGATGTCTGATTGTATATAATTATAGAATTGAAGTCAGTATATCAGTACAGGTAAAGATAGGATTCCACAAAGAAATTTAATATTTTCAACCAGATTTAAAACTATGCTCATACAAACAAGATACCAACATAATACCAGCAGCATACATGGAGCTCATTATAGAGGTGGAAAAAGGCCAACGAAACCCTAGGATGGGCTGTACTTTTTCATATTTACTGCGGATTAATTATTACTACAAATTTTGAATTAAGTCCCTGTTCTTGGGCGTCATTTGTACTTACTCAATTTATTAACATTAACAAACGACACGTAATCGTATTTTCACATTGCATGACTTAACAAACACCTACCTTTATGGGTCCAGAATCCTTTTACACGAACTCACAGTCTGTAAGAGAGGTTACTGGGTTTGTTACACAATAACTACGCTGTTCTACTACATGAATCAGATCTGTTTATTTTCTCAACTTTAACATTTAATTTACTTCTCTTTAAGTTTACTGAGTGTTCATTTTCTTCTAAAATTTTATTCTTATTAATTTTCTTACCCTTTCTTGAAAAATACAAAACATTATTTCAACATGATGAACGCCCTGCTACTAGTTCACATCTTAACATAAAATCTTAAATTATATGAAGGCAACCCAGCAATTGCTCACACACGACATTCGTTCACATTTAAATCCCCATAATTTATTTAGAGCGCTCTTTTAATTTAGAATAATCAAATTGAAAAATGGTTCATCTTCTACTTAACTGTCGGCGTCCCTCTCATCGCCCCGTGCTACACTAGGTTGTATGTCCGTAAGTTTTTGTTATTTACCACATTGTTGATTTTTTATTGGTGCACTACACTTCCTTCATTCTGGTATACCATTTGACTATTTTTTATCGTTTTCTATTAACAGTTAAAAGTTTTTACTTGTGGTCCACGAGTCGTTGGTTTGCCTGGCCAGGTGAGAAATTGTTAGGTGACTGGGGAGAACGTTACCAAAATGCCCCACTCCACTGTGGCTCAAACCGGAAACATACACCTGCTTGCCACAAAATGTTCGTCAACTTACACAAAGTACGGGTTGTCCATGTGCATTCGGCATTGACGATATTCCATTTTGACAAGGCCGTAGACTCAGATGGGCGGAGTCATCACGGTACTTCCGTCATCTCAAACCACGTGGCGAACAAAATCTTACAATTTAGCCATTTCGGTTGGCTTCGTTTCAGTCTGTGAAGCGTCATCTGCGCGCATGATGGTGTTGCGCGTTGAGTGCGTAACACAACACTGGGATTCTCGGAATCGTATTGTGTTCCATTACAACACCTCGTTCCAACAGCTATGTCACTGAGTTCATTGTTTAAACACTGTCGCACTTTGCTTGGGATTTACAATTGAAATTTAAAGAAATTTAATAAAAATAAAAACCTCCCTTTCTGCCCCATTACAAACCCCCCCCCAATGAGAGGTCTTCTGCTAAACCCTCATTGCTAAACCCCTAAGAGGATTGGTGAGGATATGGCGCCAACAACCCCCCGTTAATTTCTAAACACATCATGGGTAAACTACCCCCTAGCTCAGCGACTATGGCTGCACCTGAACGAGATTACTGAACTTCTCTGTTCGAGATCCCAACACCATAAAATCGGACAGATACTCACCATAGTACACCTAACCTTCTAACATTCCACCCCAAAATCAAAACCCTGGCCTTATACCATACCAGATCCTCCACCAATATGTTCCCCCTTACATGCATACTGGGTTGCCTTTAGCAAGTACTGGGTGCGTATACATACTCATTATTACATTCTAAACAAACTCCATACTTTTAACTCATAAAATATTTTATCTTTTCAAGATCAATTTCTTTTCTCAAATCAATGTTACTTTTTCAAATCCAAACATAGCAAACAAATTAAATTCAAATCATTAAATTCTGTTCAAAATTTAATCTAAGTTCAAAATCAAACTTTTACATTACCATTAATTTCATTAAAATCCCTAAATCATTTACATGAATCTACCTTTCTTCGTTACTACTACTAACAATCATAAAAAAAAAACACATAAACTGAACATCTCCTTAAATCATAAATTCACTTATCCTAACATTTGTTTACACATATATAATATGAATAACATAAATCAGTTAACACATTAACAATACATACAATCCACAAAATATTCTGAACATCAAAACACCATCTATACGGCAGGCACAATGAAAAAATAAAAATTTCTCCCCTTTTTTCCAAAACAATTTCAGTTTCCCAAAATATTTCTTTTATCAATATCAAGAAAATAATAAAATTATTTACTTTAATTAAGTGACAAAATTTCATGAATCAATCACTGGAAACCTGTCCTGTCTGTAACCTCAGTCATCAGCTGATCTCTCTGGGTCAAGTGAATGACCTTTACATAGTTACACTACACAAAGCTACACCATAAAATACATGAGACATGGTTATAATTTTTTTTTTTTTTTTTTTTTTTTACCTTACAACATAATACAACATAATAAACATAGAACATTCAAAAATAACATTGTTATCATTACCTTACAATAAACAATAAAATTCACATTTAAATTGACCAAAAATTACACACTTTATAACTTTAATTTGTTTTCAAATTCTATTAAAATCTGTCACTTGTTTCAATTATTAGTACATTTTAACTATGATTCTCTCTTTAACATTTTCATTCTCAATTAGTTTGGGTGACTCTCAATTATTCATCATAATTCAACTTATAAATGGGTGATTAAATATAACCTCACCCCCCTTCTACTTTAACACTGACTAACAGATTTACATAGTCTGACACCCGTCTCTCAAAACATTTATCTCCACTAACTTACTACTCTAACTCCCATTTACTCATTCTACTCTTATACCAAAATACTACAAAATACCCTCTACCCTCTTTGTACTTAGGATGTGTGTTCCCTCCCTATGCTCATTCCCTCATTGGTTCCTGGTCTCCAACTAGGTAACCCCTCCGGCGCACATACGGCTCACCTCCCGCCACAACGCTTTTCGTTGAGGACTCCTTATCACACCACCCCCTTTACAAAATTCCCCCATCATCAATTACTCTTCAATCACATCACTTTCATCTACCACATATCCCCATTTCTTTACTACCTAAATATATATTCCCATTACTCTACATATATTCCCCATTGCTACTGTGTCCCTACTAATACTCAATTTCTGTCTTACTTTTATTCCCAAGAATCTTATTCTCTCAAACACCCATTTGAAACTACCTTTGATTGACTCACATGCCTACTTAAACAATTACTATCACCCAAATTCTATCTCTTACAACCCATTGAAAATTCAAAACTATCTTAAATTGCTTTCATCATTTAAATCAAAATCTCTTAAACACATTGAAAACTGATTACTCAAACCTTTAATTATATTGAAACATTTAATTACCTTGATAAAATTCTGCAAATTACTTATAAGTGACATACTACATATATAACCCCAGCAGTCAGCTGATGTCTCACTATCATGTGAGTGACCCTTCTCTAGATACATTTCAAAAATTATACAAAATACACATGTTCATAATTCTTACCCCTAACATACTGCATACAATTAACACAAATACACAAAATTATATAGTTATCATCCTAAAATATTATCTGAAATCATTACAATTGAATCTAGTACTTAAAATCGTTTTGCTCTCATGCGTGAAATACATCACTAATCATTGAGTCATAGTTATAGCAACAGTTACTGAACAGCCCTCTGGGTTGTCAACCCCCAACTCTCTCTATAGAGCCGTATAAATTGACCGCCCGCTGTTTACAGAGGTCGTCACCCTCTCACTGAATTTTCAGCTACCCTCCTACTTCATCAATTTCTTAAAGTCCCCCCTTTACCCAGTTACATTTAGGTAACCACCCGCCAGGTAAACCGGATCGAGCGTTTGCCTGGTTGCATAAACACTTTATGCATGGCCAGCTCCTTTTCCACACACACTATTGTTTCCTGGTGTTGGACTGTGGCGCCCATTTGCATCCCCAAAAACTGAAGTTTACATATATATGGTATAGACGCTGCCTATACCGTTCTTGGTTCAGCGTTATATAAAAATTCGGCATTACTGATGTCCGAGGACACCAGTAATCGTACTAAAATGATTCACACACCCTTAAAACGGCACTATCACCCCCTTCGATGATAGCCGCTGTTCCATAGTTATGTAGTTTCCCCTGTTACCCCCCAGTCAATTTCTATGTTCACCAATTTAGAATCTACTTACATAAATCCACGGTCAGGGTTCGGTGAAGCCGTGACCGCCCGAAAATTGGGGAAACTACCAAAAGACATATAAGGCTCACACTGACACCATTACTACAATTCACGGATGGTCAACTCTTATATGTTTGG
The DNA here is from genome assembly GCA_034769895.1 of Magicicada septendecula. Taxonomy (NCBI): domain Eukaryota; kingdom Metazoa; phylum Arthropoda; class Insecta; order Hemiptera; family Cicadidae; genus Magicicada; species Magicicada septendecula. The sequence continues at coordinate 529,852,264 of CM068368.1, forward strand.
TTATTTTATTATTCAAATTTTCATGTTTAACATCTCTTAGATTCATCTATACTTTACATTTAAACATTAAACATTTCACTTTCTTTAAATTGCATTGTAAATTTCATACTTACAGTACATCACTCACATATTGTCACAGACACAAAATATAAACAATTGTTACCACCAAATCATGTACACAACTCCATTTATCTTCTGAAACATTTTAACAACCATGTTATTCCACAGAATAAACACATTTTACATTTATTTATTTATTATCAAATTCCAATCTCCTAAAATCATTTAAATTCATTATCAAAATCTCTTTATACAACATTTTAAATTAATCAAAAATATTTAAACATCTCAAATTATTTCATTCAATCAATTATTAAAACACAACATATTTTAATTACCTTACTCCAAAACAATTACAATTCATTTATTACCACCTTCATAATTATTCTTGTTATTTATTTAGTCTGCCAAAATATTATTATTATTATTAAAACAATTTCTTCTACATACACATTGTTTACATCAAATACATTTTACAACATAGACACAACATTTTAGAAATTTCTGTATTTATTTGTATAATATTGATTTTCTCTTCTGCCAATATACAAATATTACAATCGATCCTTTCAATCACTAATTCATTATATCGATTTAATTGGGTAAACATGGAATTATCATAAAATCTGGTTTTTAATGATTTTACAATTTTATTTTTTATTAAACATCAATCAACATATAATTCGTTTTATTTATTTCCCCAGGGTTAAGGGTAAGTTCTTTGTGTTATGAGATGGTCAGAAATGGATAATTATATACTACGCTTTACAAGATAAAAATAATCAATTTCGAATTTTTGTTTATTCTCTTAGTACGTAGTTCCGGATTTGTCCACGAGAGAGCAGATTATGTTTTTATTAAACACATGACAACATTTTAGAAATTTCTGTGCTGCACAACGATTTGATTTGAGGTTTTCTTGGTTAAATATTAAAAGAAATGTTTATATTACCTCTTTCCTCGAAGTTCTTACTTGCGTGAAGCGGTTTCTCGTGTGGTGTTCCTAGTTGTTTTGTAATTTCATGAACGTCTATCAGATACTATCTCGTTAAAAACTCGAAGCGCAGCTTGGCTAGGCCTGATCTTGAAAATGGTTTTTAACACTTCGTTATGGGGTAAAGCAAGTTATATTTGATATTTAAAGGAGTGGTACATAATGTGTATACTGTGAGTTAATTTTTGTTATAATTTTGTACTGTTTCCAAATGTTTTCAAAGGTTTTTTAATACAATTTTGGTCTCATTACGTTTTTCAACCGAACAGTTTTCAATCTCAAATTCGATTAAACAATGTGTTGTTATTCTGTTACTGTTAGTAACACATAATTTCTATATCATTTTTTATTGGTGCTGCTATTTACTTTTGAGTATATAGGCTGTTTTTAATTATTATAAATTTATTTTTGATTTATAGAAAAATAATTCTTTTTAATTTTGGTTTATTTCCCAATTTGATTTATATAACAGTTTTTCGTTTATTTTCTTATAACTTTAGATATAAGTCTTTAATATTATTTTTAACTTTAAATGAATTTATATATTATTTACACTTAACTAAAATCAAGACATCAAGACAACTATATATTATTTATTAATCTCTTATAGTATTCTTACACTGCACTATTTTCTTCTGCCATTTTCCTCCTACAGTATTATTTTATTTTTTATTATCATCTTATATTTAACTCTTTTATTTTTTAACCCTGGGTTATCTTATATAATAACATAATTATTTTATTAAATATAAAATTAAACCTAGGTACTAAATTTTAGTTGCCTACACAATATAAATCCTACAATAACTAAACAAAATACATAATTAGTTAGTAGCATCACAGTCTACTATTATAATCCATAATTCCTACATCTACAGCACAAATCTGTAAGAAGTTCCCTTCACATTCACTTATTTACGCACTGGGTACACTATAACTCACTTGTCACTGTATATCACTTCAATATCGTTTATAATGTTTAGTGATATAACTTAATTTATAGCTAGTTATAGTTTACCCATTTCTGACCTTTATGGTAGTATAATTAAGTTATCATTTATTGGGACTGGGTTATGTAACGTTACATAAATTATAACACAAATCGTTCTTATCCACATACATCACATTCTTATTATTACTGTAATAACCCATTAAATCTATGCCATTCATTATACCATTATAATTTATAGGATTGTACCTTTTTATTATTTCATAAACCTTGTCGGCATTAGTTATTTTTGTCCAGTCTCCGTTAGTATTTTTGGTTATTCCCAGGTCATTTGTATCATCATATTCATTTACTATTACAATCACAACATCAGGTAAGTTATTATCATTTACAACAGTATTATCAAAATAATCATCAATCTTCATTTCATAAGGTAAGCATTTCATATTGTTTATCTCCTTCAATTCTAACCTCCCTTTCAACTCATTATAGTTTCTCTTTAACTGATATAATTCTATCTCCCTATCTGCACACAACTCTCTCTCAAAACATCTCTCATCATCATAACACCTGTCACTACCCCCCTGAACCAACTCATTCCATGCAACAAACAAACTTACTACATGTCTTGGCACTTCCAAGACCATCACAAAAAATAAAGGACCATTTGAAGACACCTCGTCTTCCACACCACCACTGGAGGAAACTCTGTCCTCGAAACCTCTGTTTCACCATAAACTTGGGGAAAACTTGCCCTTTGCCCATCTAATCTTTCATCACACTCTCTCTCTCTAACTGACTCACCTTTGTTTCTACCCCTTTACAACCCATTACTCTCTCACTCTCACTATCTCATTAACTATTTCTATATCATCACTCTCTGATACCACATTTTCAAATACATTATCATTTTCAACATCATTGTTATCACTTGTTAACTTTTTATTATAACTATCGTTATTACTCACCTTGTTATTAATTATCTGATTTACCTTATTTTTAATCTGTTTCTCTATTGACTTTACCACCCTCTCAACACTCTGCTCCAATTTGTTAAAGTTAGTTTCAAATATTTCATTGGTTTTTTCAACATTTTTATTAATTTCATTAATATCGTTTTTCAATTCGTTATTTTGCTTTTTTAATTCATTAAATTTATCAATGAAATTACTATTCATTTCTTTAATTTAACTTTTTTGCTCATCAAACTTCTCGTCAAATTTACTTAACAATATCTGCATCATACTCCTCATATCGTTACCATCATCTTTTTTGTTTTCATACCAAGTTGAGACGGGTGTCACTTGTATTGTATTTAATTCAACTGATTCGGTGGTACTACATTCACCGATCTGACTAACTGGTGTTGAGTGAATGCCCATCTCACTCGTAAATGTTTCGTCAGTGACGCTGACGTTTTCGTCATTATTTTTGTTAGTACTCATATTTATTTTTTATATTATTTAGTTTTTTACTTGTTCATAATACATCTATTACTCATATTATAACATACTCTTATTTCGATTTTATTCTATACATACTTCTTGTACTTAATTTTAATTCATATGTAACTCCCACTAGCGTCTCTTACAATTGAGAGTAGGCATAGCCTATACGAAATCTGATTTATATAGACTGTCCCTGTTACGGGGGCCATTTGTACTTTTTCATTATTATTCACAATAATAAAAGACATAAAATATATTTTTATGGTAATTCTTACCTTAATGGGTCCAGGATCCTTTTATACGAACTCACAGTCTGTAAGAGAAGTTACTGGGTTTGTTACACAATAACTACACTGTTCTACTACATGAATCAGATCTGTTTATTTTCTCAACTTTAACATTTAATTTACTTCTCTTTAAGTTTACTGAGTGTTCATTTTCTTCTAAAATTTTATTCTTATTAATTTTCTTACCCTTTCTTGAAAAATACAAAACATTATTTCAACATGATGAACGCCCTGCTACTAGTTCACATCTTAAATTATATGAAGGCAACCCAGCAATTGCTCACACACGACATTCATTCACATTTAAATCCCCATAATTTATTTAGAGCGCTCTTTTAATTTAGAATAATCAAATTGAAAAATGGTTCGTCTTCTACTTAACTGTCGGCGTCCCTCTCATCGCCCCGTGCTGCACTAGGTTGTATGTCCGAAAGTTTTTGTTATTTACCACATTGTTGATTTTTTATTGGTGCACTACACTTCCTTCATTCTGGTGTACCGTTTGACTATTTTTTATCGTTTTCTATTAACAGTTAAAAGTTTTTACTTGTGGTCCACGAGTCGTTGGTTCGCCTGGCCAGGCGAGAAGTTGTTAGGTAACTGGGGAGAACGTTACCAAAATGCCCCACTCCACTGTGGCTCAAAACGGAAACATACACCTGCTTGCCACAAAATGTTCGTCAACTTACACAAAGTACGGGTTGTCCATGTGCGTTCGGCATTGACGATATTCCATTTTGACAAGGCCGTAGACTCAGATGGGCGGAGTCATCACGGTACTTCCGTCATCTCAAACCACGTGGCGAACAAAATCTTATAATTTAGCCATTTCGGTTGGCTTCGTTTCAGTCTGTGTAGCGTCATCTGCGCGCATGATGGTGTTGCGCGTTTGAGTGCGTAACACAACACTGGGATTCTCGGAATCGTATTGCGTTCCATTACAACACCTCGTTCCAACAGCTATGTCACTGAGTTCATTGTTTGAACACTGTCGCACTTTGCTTGGGATTTACAATTGAAATTTAAAGAAATTTAATAAAAATAAAAACCTCCCTTTCTGCCCCATTACAGGGCGTCCATTCTCAGGCTCCAGCTATAGGGGTTTTTATGGTACAGATATACATTTATTAGTTTTGTGGTGCCACAGTATTTTATTTATTACTTACAGATTTTAGCTAAACAGAAAAAGAAGATGTATAAAATGAGAAACATCAAAGTTTGATTCACTTACAGTAAGTTATGTAGGTATTTAATTATGTTCTTGAGACTTTATTTACTAACTTTAATATATGGTGTCATCAAAATCCAAAGGAGATAGAACTATTCTTTCTATAGAAAATGGCCAAGTTTTTCAGTCTTTCCCACTCTTTGTAGATCTAAGACAGGTTTTTATTAATTTAAGATTTGAGAAACATCTTTCATATGAGGCCTTAGACACACAAATCATTAAAAATCACACACACATTATTTTTGTTACTGTAAAAAATATTCTAGGTTTATGAAGACTATTTGTTGATTTTAAAAAAGTCAAGTATGTTATATGTGTGTGTATGGGTCATACATATAGGCTGTACAATATACATCTCATCATAATTATGACTTATTGCTCACTGCTGAGTCAAAGCTTCTCCATCATTTTCTACTGATACTTGTTTCCAGAACAGTTCTTTATAATATAATTGTACTCATCTTTACCTTGCAATCAGATTTATTGTCAGGGACCTGCTCTCGCCATTCCTTTCTCATGTGGCCAGTTGTACATTGAAACTACAAACCACACTGTTCGTGCCTGCTGTGATTTGTCAAATTATTACAGAATTATAAATTATATAGTTACCTTCACACCTACCTTAATTTCGGGTCCAAGATCCCAGTACGAACTGTGAATGCAACGTGATTTGGATGTTGTGAAAATAATACACTCGAGTCGCATTTGTGTACGATAACTAAAATTTTATTTTATTCTTTCAAACTGCTTTCAGATTATGAAATATTCATTTCTTTCAGGTTATCAATTGTTTCCAGATAATTAATACAAAAAACAAAATTTCTTTAAATACTAATAAAACAATCTTATATAAATAAAAGTTAAAAATAGACACCTTATATTAAATAAAGCAGCCCAGCCTGCTCACACGCAACATTCACACCATTTAAAACCCCATTGAGTCTTGAATAATTTGATTGAACCCCTTTTTATTAAAAAATGAAATTATTAGGATTGATTACCCAACCGGTGTCATTCCTCTCGTTGCCATGCGCCGTGTGCGTTTATAAGTCCGAAAGTTTACTTTAATTCACATTTTTTATTTGGCCCGTTTATTTCACTGACTGTATTCTGCTATATTAGTTCACTTTTAAATTCTGGTTAACACTTTTTACATAAGAAACTTAAATTTGGTGTGCACACGTTTTCTTCGCTCCTGGCCGGGATACGGGGTTAATTCAACTGAGAGAGGGAGTCACCAAGCAATCTCCCACCAGAAGTTGGACATGACGGAAATTACAATGCCTTCTGTTGTTAAACTGTTCGCCACTGTACCCGAGGTACGGGTTATTCATGGGTGTTAAACGTCGACGAACTTTTGAGGCCACTAGTCACGTTACTCAAATGGGCGTGTTTTCAATTACATTTCCGGCCTCAACCTCCCACATGCTGAACACATTTCACAACTTAGCCATGTTGGTCGAGGTGTCTAAGCATCATGTCCGCGCGCTTGCTCATGTTCGTGTGCACTGTTGTGTCACACAACACTTGATTTCCTGGAATTCTACTGCGTTGTCGCACACACGCCGCATTCCACTGTTCTTTGTTTGACTAGGATCGTTTCTGGAGTGAACTTGCTACCGTATTTATACATGGGGATCATAGTTGAAATGACATAATTTTAATAAAAATAAAATAAAATATAATACCCCCTTTTGTCCCATTACAATACCCCCCCAATGAGAGGTCTTTTGTCGAGACAGAAGAACTCTCATTGCTACCCCTTGAGGATCGGAGAGGATATGGTGTCAACAACCCCCTTTTAATACTTTACACATCATGGGTAAACTAACCCCCTAGCTCGACAACTATGGCTGCACCCGAACGAGATTACTGGACTTCTCTATCCGAGATCCCAACACCATAAAATCCAACGGATACTCGCCATAGCACACCTCATCTTCTAACATTCTACCCCCAAAATCAAAACCCTGGCCTCATACCATGCCAAATCCTCAACCGATATATTCCCCCTTACATGCACACTGGGTTGCCTTTAGCAAGTACTGGGCGCGTACACATATTCATTAATACATCCTAACAAATTCCTTATTCAAAATTCATAAAATATTTATTTTTAAATTCAAAAATTCATTTAAGTTTAAAATCAAATTGTTATATCTCCATTAGTTCCTCACAAAAATAAAAAAATAAAAAAAATCTTTTACATGAATCCATCAACTCTATTAATTTTCTTCACTACTACTACCAATCACAAAAAAAAAACAAATTGAACATCTCATTGAAACATGAACTCACTTATCCTAACATTTGATTATACATACATACTAAACAGTATAATTCAGTGAACACACTAGGAATACATGTAAACAATAATATACTTGAAATTCAAAATATCCTCTATATGGCAGGCATAAAACCTTTTTTTTTTTTCTTCAAAAAACATTTAAATATACTAAAATATCTCTTTTCTCAGTCTTCAGAAAAACAAAAATATTTTATTCAATTAAGAAACAAAATGGCATCAATCAATTACTAGAAACGGGTCTTGTCTCTAACATCAACCATCAGCTGATCTCTCTGGGTCAAGTCAACGACCTTGACATACATATGTTACACAAAGCTACATCATAAAATACATGAAACATCTTTAAAATTCTTTACCTTCAAACATGGTACCACATAATAAAATAAGACATTCAAAATTAACATGGTTATTATTATCTTGCAATAAACAATAAAATTTACATTTAAATTGACCAAAATTACACATTTTGTAGTTTCATATCATTCTCAACTTCTATTAAAATCTGTCACTTGTTTCAATTATTTTTACATTTTGACTATGACTTTGTTTCTTTAATATTTTCATTCTCAATTAGTTTGGGTGACTTAATTATTCATAATACTTTGATTTACTAACTGGGCATTCATATATAATCTTACCCCCCTTTTGACTCTAATACTCATTTAACAGCTTTTACTTCCATATTCCTTAAGGAATGGAAGTATGGTGATGGCAAAAAAAATCGTGTTCGAGATTATTGCAGATTCTGATTCTACTACACTCAAAACATGAAAAAAAGTCGTTTTCCGAAAAGTGTCTGTGTGTGTGTCTGTAGATTTTTTTCTATGGCAAACGATAACTGCCGCAAATTCAAACAGAATCAAATAATTTTTTGCATACAGCCCTGATTTGTAGAGTACTCGCGACCTATTGTTTTTGGTGAAGATCGGTTGAGGGAAAGGGGTAGTTTACCTGCAACGGTTTTTTTTATCAAGGGAAATTTTTTTTTTTTTGGCAAACGATAACAGCCGCAAATTCAAACAGAATTAAATAATGTTTTGTATACAGCCCTGAATTGTAGAGTTCTCAAGACCTATTGTTTTTGGTGAAGACCGGTTAAGGGAAAGGGGTAGTTTACCTGTAACGTTTTATGTCTTAACAAGGGTATTTCCTATGGCAAACGGTAACAGCCGCAAATTCAAACAGAATCAAACGATTATTTGCATACAGCCCTAAATTGTAGAGTTCTCAAGACTTATTGTTTTTGGTGAAGATCGGTTGAGGGAAAGGGGTAGTTTACCTGTAACGTTTTATGTCTTAACAAGGGTATTTCCTATGGCAAACGATAACAGCCGCAAATTCAAACAGAATCAAACGATTATTTGCATACAGCCCTAAATTGTAGAGTTCTCAAGACCTATTGTTTTTGGTGAAGATCGGTTGAGGGAACGGGGTAGTTTACCTGCAACGTTTTTTTAACAAGAGTATTTTCTATGGCAAACGATAACAGCCGCAAATTCAAACAGAATCAAATAATGTTTTGCATACAGCCCTGATTTGTAGAGTACTCAAGACCTATTGTTTTTGGTGAAGATCGGTTAAGGGGAAGGGGTAGTTTACCTGCAACGTTTTTTTATCAAGCGTATTTTCTATGGCAAACGATAACTGCCGCAAATGCAAACAGAATCAAATAATTTTTTGCACACGTCCCTGAATTGTAGAGGTCTCAAGGACTTTCGATTTTGGTGAAGATCGGTTAAGGGGAAGGGGTAGTTTACCTGCAACCTTTTACGTTTTAACAAGAGTAAAGTACTTGAAAATTTATTTAAACTTTTTCAAACAATGGTAATTGTTAAAAATAAAATAATTTTGTTGCCAGGCAATAAAATTAAAATTTTTTCATTTTAATGTAAATCATGTATAAGAGAAAATATATCGCGCTTGGCAGGCGATATTAAGATTTAAATATAAATCTTAGAATATGGAAGTCATGTATGGTTCTCCATACCGATATTTACCTATTATGACACCCATCTATCAAAACATCTACCAACCATTCTCTACCTCTAACTTACTATTCAACTCATTTCGCATCATTCTACCCTTATAACAAAAATACTCTCTACCCCTTTGTACTCAGGATGTGTGTTCCCTTCCCAATGCTCATTCCCTTATTTTGGTTCCTGGACCCTCCCTAGGTAACCCTTTCCGGCACATATCGGTTCCCCTCCCGCCACAATGCTTTTCGTTGAGGACTCCTTATCACACCACCCCCCTTACAAAATTCCCCATCAACTAATTACTCTCCCATTACATCACTTTCATCTACAAAATATCTCCCTTTATTTATTACCTCAATATATCACTCATTACTCTACATATTTTCCCCATAGCTACTGTATCACTACCAATACTCAAATTCTACATTACGTCTATTCACAATAATATTGTTCTCTCTAACACCCCTTCAAAATTGACTTGATTTGCTTAAATGCCCTACTTAAACATTATTATCACCCAAATTCTAACATTTACCTCATTTTACATTTTATTAGGCAGTGAAAATTCAAAACTATCTCAAATCATTTTATCATTTAAATTAAAATCTTAACCACATTGAAATTATTATATTCAAATATTTAATTACATTGATAAAATTATGTATATCACTTATAAGTGACGTACTACATTTATAGCCCCAGCAGTCAGCTGATGTCTCTTTGTCATGTGAATGACCTTTCTCTAACTACGTTTCAAAATTTATACCATGTGAAATACCTTACACATTTACAATCCTTATATTCTAACATAATAAAATAATAACATGATAAAACCTGATAAACACAATATAATAAACATCTAATGCACCCATTTCTCAAATCAAAATAAAATTATTTAATTAGCTCAGTAGCGAGTCACCATGATTAAGTTACCAAATTTTAATTCGTTACTCCCCTGAGTAACCTCCCTGCCACACACACTATTGTACCCCCCACTGAACTGTGGCGTTCAGTTGCGTCCTCAAGGACTGAAGTTTTGGAGGAATTTTGTCATCTCCTTGTCCTTGCTTCAGCCTTACATTTTTCAAAATGCTAGATATCATCATATCCAAAAGTTACATATTTATACACCCTTAATGCGGGTCTATCACCTGGTTAACTGTTCCCACGCGAACAGAGTGATAGCCACTGTTCCATAGTTCCGGGGATTCCCCTAAGTCACCCCTCACTAATTTCAAATCTATACCAATTTCAAGCACAACCAACCATGGTCAGGTTTACAATTGCTGCCCACAGCTGGCTGTCGTCCAAAACCATGATTAGTGCTGGTAAGGCAGTAATTGCCCGAAAAGGCGGGGAAATCAACTTTCATTTCAGGCATGTTCTCTTCATCTGATAATACACTGCACGGCCATAAATCAACATATAATATGAAATTATATAACAAGTTGTGCAGTGTATATTACGCCATTTTGGCCTCCGATGATGGTAACATACTTTGATGTTACCACCAACACTCATCGCTATCTGCAGTAGCACATGCCACCACTGCAATAGCATAACTAATAGCTAAACTTAAACCCTTCTACTGCTACAGTCTCTACTTTCCATGATTATTTCACTTCGATTAACACCACCCAACCCCCAAAATCACCCACACATCTTGTATGTTAACAAGTTTCTATTTTATTTCAGACCCTTCTGCACATCCCACCTCTCACTGTACTACAAACTTTACAATTATATTTGGTCATTTATTTACATAAACTAAAATACAGCTACCGACATAGACTTATAAATATTCCAAATTGTATTTTGATAAGTATTTACATTGGAGGCAACATTTTTATCCTTAATGCTAATAGGGTGGTAAGGTCGTGATCGCCCGAAAATGGGGTTTTTTGTTGCCAGGGAGACCTGCCAACAAAATAGACGCACTACGTGAATTCACGTCCCCCTCCTGCACCAAATCTACTCCCTCTATTCTACCATTTATCCAAACCCGCCGTCTATTTTGTTGCCAAACCTCCCTCTCAACAAAACTCATTTTCCTGATTATTCTGAAACTACTGTCACTGGCTAAACTTATTTTTCCAATGACACAAAAAAAATTTACTTGAATGCACTACCTTTTTAAAATATAGCCTCTATAACTATTTACAGTCACTCGAAGGCAGTGCTGGTACGTGATATGGTACACCTAACTGCTGCACATTGAGTGTTTACATTATGTTTTACCACGTACCTTCAGGGGCCCCCTCCCCGTTCAATAAGATGCTGAAATTTCTATTTTTACCAATTTTGGTGGAGCCGGACCACTGTTGTTTCACCACCCGAAGGAAGTTCTGCCAACCATGGTCCGCCTCCAAGTGCCAAAACCCACGGCCAGGACTGGTAAGGTCGTGACCGCCCGAAAATGGGAGACAGTCCCTTCTGAAAACATAAAATAACATGTTAAAATTCAAAATTTTTTTACTTTGACCAATATAATTTAAAATTCGTAGCATTCTGCGTGCCCACTATCTCCTGTGTTACTTGTTTGCGTAGTACATAGGCGTTGTTCATTTTTATTTCTACAATGTCATAGGGTCCTTCATATAATAGGAAAAACTTCTTTATTTCTTTATCTTGTGTGCTAGACAAATCATGTGCCCTTACCAACACCAATTGGCCTACCTCGTATTTGACCCACTTACCCTTTTCATCATGTTTCCGCTTTCTTCTCTCTCCCTTGGTGAGTAGACTCTCGTTTGCGAGTTGTATTTTTACATTCCTGTCGATAGTTCTTTCTTCCGGTGGATATTCAAAAAATTGTTCCAATATTCTGGGTGGTCTGGCTCCTTTTATTAATTCGTATGGTGTAAACCCTGTAGAATCATGGGTAGTGCTGTTTAACCAGTCCTCCACTTTCTTTACATATAAAGGCCATTCTGAGTGTTTGGAGTGACAATACGCCCTGAATATCCTGCCGATTTCTCGCATCACCCGCTCTGCCTGATTCGACTGTGGATGGTAAACTGCCGTATGCTTGGGTATGATGCCTTCCCAGCCGAGAGTCTGCCTCCACTTCCCGCTGATGAACTGCGGTCCATGATCGGATAATATTACCTTCGGCTTACCTACATTAATCATGTAGTCCTTGGTGATTTTTTCGTTGAGCACCTTGCTAGTAGCTCTCTTTACGCTGTACAACCTAACAAACTTAGAAAAAGTGTCCAACACAACAAAAACATATACTACTCCACCTCTACCTTTAGGCAATGGCCCATACAAATTTACAGCAACTAAATCGAAAGGTCTTTCAACTTTAATATAATTCATTTCCCCTTCAACCCGGTAATTTACTACTTTTGTCTTCTGACACAAATCGCAAATTCGTAACACTCTTCTAACTCTCCTTTCCATATTTTTAAAAACACAAGATTCTTTTAATACGTTTGTGCATTTTTTCACACCAAAATGCCCATATCTTATATGACAATCCCAAATAATTCTATCTACTAACTCATCAGGTATCATTAGCCTCCAATCCCGTTCACCCCCTTCTACTTTCTTAAACAGAATTCCCTTATATATTTGGAAATGTTGTTAACCCACTTCTTCTTATGTACATTTATTTATGTTTATATACATATAAATATGAATATTATATTGTACACATGTACTTACCAAATTCGGGCACGTGAGAGCACGTGATTTTATATCTATTGCAACTTTCTTCCTAAGGGGCCAGGGTTCATTCTCAGCGAGATCGAGGCACAAGAAGGTGTTAGAAATAAGAACACTGACAGTTAACTTAGTGCAATTATTGAATTTTAATTGTCATGACCAAAGAAACATGAATATATAATAATGCCTCAAAATGGCGTCTTATACAATGTTACAAAACAAAATGGTGGCTATTTTAATCAACCCTATTCAGTCATAATATTCTCATTTTTGTGAATCTAGTCAATATCATTATAAACTTTTATCTTTTTAGCTGCAGCTCTAATTATTTACTGAATTTTATCTTCATTGACACACAAACCAATGCCCTCAGCATAGATATTCATGGCCATATGCTCACTCACACACACTCACATACGTTCTCCCTATTACAAGTACATTTGATCAATTTATCTAATTTCGGTTAATGAGCTCATTAATTAATAAAACAAAAGTGATAAAGGTTCAACTTCTCTCAACGGTGGTGCGAGTTGCTCCTTCGCTGTTGTTGGCTGGGTTCCAGGTGTATGGCCAGTGTTCGCCTCATGTTTCGTTGTTTTTGTTAATATATATTGCACTGATTTTACATTTTATGTTTCTGACTGTTAGTAAACTTGAGCCTCTACTGCTCCACTGTCACAATTTTATTTCATAATCTAGTTGTGTTAAACTTTTGTGGTAAAACTGACCAGACAGCGATACATCGCTGCTGACCCTTTGAAGTACTACGTTGAATTGAGAAAGAGGCATATCCAAATTTGTGCTTGTGTGTGCGCATTTGACGTCATCAGGCTTTGTTCGATGGGACAACGCCTAGTTACATACGTTGTGTTTTATGCGTCATTGTCTTTTGTTATGATGAAACAGCTTTATGAACCAATCACAATGAATATTTATAGTCCGTCGTCATAAACACCGCCATTACCTCGACCGGCTCTCGCTCGTCCAACGGTGACCTTGGCATTGTATTAATCTTACCAAATCTGTGCTGTTCCTTTTTTAAAGAGGGACAATGGACCTAACCATTCTGTATTTAACAGTTATACAATAAAACATAAAATTTAATCTCAGATCCCATAATTAAAGTATTGGGCCTTTATGTACTGTTACAAACCCCCTCAATGAAAGATTTTGTGTTGAGACACAAAAACTTTCATTGACTCATTCACATGGTTCTAAAAGGATCAGCTTAGATATGTTACCACAACCCCCTGTAATGTTACGATATCAAAATTTTATCATCACTTACCCTTGGTCCAATGATGCTGTTCGCACCCTCTGACCTTACTGGACTTCTCCGGAGAGATCCCTACACCATAAGGCCATAAGGCACTCTACGCTCCTGTTCTGACGCTCCGGCCAGCTCAGGACCGCGGTCACAACACCACAAAACTCTGAAACATTGAATGCAAAATTTTAAAATTGTGGTCTGATATACTCCCATATCTACAACTGATATGTTTCCTCTTAGATGCATTGGTTTGTGTCTGTGCATTGGTTTGTTCAATTAAAATTTTCAACACAACAACAACAAGAATCTAACATAGACTGATTTTTTACCCCCACCAAACTCAATCTCTTCCTTGTAAGAGAAAAATATATATATTCCTACAAATAACACAATACATAAACAATTCTTTAATATTACCCAAAACACCATCACCTATTTATTTCCATAAAATTCAACCTATAACTACTATGGCAGACAAGTTTATTACTCAAATTTTATTACTCAACATATAATCATTTATATCTTTTGCAACTGATATTATACTATATTTTACTCAACACCATTTGTACCTTTATACTTTCAACCTTTAAAATTTACTATCTTTCAACATTTGTTACCGTCGTTACCAATAGCAATAAAACATTAGACATTACACACTAACATTGTTACATTTACATTAAACAATTTACATTTACATGACTTGTACCAAAACTATATCACCTCATTACTATCAACAATTCTCTATTAACTTTTAATTATTTAACATTCATTAGATTCTATACAAAAAATTTTCAAATTTATCCTTACCTTTCTGTTACATTACCTTCCTACCATGAATTTTCCTTTTCTAACTCTTTATCCTTATTAGTTTGGGTGACTCTCTATTATTTACTATTTTCTCTATCTTATTTTGGCATTTGTCAACCTAACCTTACTCACCTCTTTTTTACTACTAACAACCGCTTCTAACCATTAACATATTATGACACCAATATCTCTATAATAACCCCCTTCACTAATCCCATTTAAAACCTCTGGCACCGCTCATTTTTTGTACTAGTATGTGTGTTCCCACTTACCAACTCATTCCTTTATCGGTTCCTGACCCTTTCAGATAACCCTTTCCGGCACACAACGGTCCCTTCCTGTCCCAACACCTTTCGTTGCAGACTCCCTACACCAATACCCTTATTACAAAATATCACCATCAACAAATATATATATACCATTCACATTACTCATCTCTACATATAATCACTAACCACTGTGTCCCTAAAATATCTAACACCTCTTTATATATTATCAGTATCTCAACACTTATTTTCACTAACTCCCATTAACTCTATTTAACTAACTCCAATGCATCTATTTATCACTATTACCCAAACTCTTTTACAACATTTCACCTTAATATACCACTAGAAAATTCATCACTTATCTACTAACAACAATACATCTCCATATCCAAATATATAATATGCATCATCATTTACTAACCCTTAGAATCTGAGTTCCATAATTGTTTAAAATCATCAAACTTCCTTAAATTATTTAAAATTCTACCGTACCTGGTTTACATAAAAAATACATAAAATACACAACAGCAAAAATACACAAATACTTGACATTAATATACACAAAAAATATACAATCCACATTATCATTAATCATTTACCATAATCAGTCATAAACAGTCCATTTTAAAACACTGTCCACATAATTAAATGTTTATAAACACAATAAAATGTTTACCCTCCATCGTCAAATAATAGTCGAATCTTAAAACTATATACATTGTTTAATATTGAATATTTTATCTTATCATTATACATACATATACAATTCAAATGTTCATCATTATCCCCAAACTCATTTAACCTGTCATGATTGGTCATTGTCCTGTCACCTCCTGTATAATCAGTCATAATTCGGTAATTTATATTATCATTGTTATCAACATCATCTCCTACTACCTCAGTTTCAATACAAGGTAAGTACTTGCTATTTTTATCACTTCTCTCTCCACCTAACCTTTCCATAAACTCTTCATAATCTCTATATATCTTAAAAATCTCTACTCCTCTTTTTCTCTCACAATATCTCTCACTATCACACCAAGCTACATTCTCTCTCTCTACATTTGCATAGGGCACTACAACTTTATTCTCGCACCACCTATCAGGTGCACAAAAAATCCAGGGAAGACCTTTTGCCTCCCAAATCTACATCGAAGGCACTCTCGTCCTTCCTAAACACCTGTACATCACCCCCAAATACACCATTAAGGGAAAAATCTAACCCCTGCAATTCTTTATTTTTATTTATTTTATCATAATTTCCAATACTACTTACCTTGTCTTTGTTTCCATCTAATTTGTCTATTTCTCTACTCTTATTTTCTGATTTTATTTTCTCTAACCGTGTCTCTATTTCACTTAATCTTTTATCATAATGACAGCTTTGTTTCTTGAGCTCATTCTCGAAACTGTCTAACTTTACATTAAATGTACTATTCATCTGGTTAAATTTGTCCTCGAATTTAAGATTCTGTTGTTCGAATTTTTCACTAATTAATATAAATAAATCTTCCAACGAGATTTTATTTTCAATTGTTTTGAGTGTTGAGTTGGCATTTTTCGTAATAAAATTGACTCTGTATCTGTATTATCCATTTCTAAGCTATTATTACTTTCTGCCATTTTGGTAATTTAACTATTGGAATGACTATTTAGTTCTACTTGTAATTAGTTACACAATTACTAATTACTATGTTTTGTCAACATAACCTCTCGTGTACTAGGTTATGCCCCGTTCTATCACCTTCTTTGTTTCTCGATCTGGCCTATATTTTATATAAAGTGGCTTTATATAATGTCCCTGTTCGGGCGCCATTTGTTAACCCACTTCTTCTTATGTACATTTATTTATGTTTATATACATATAAATATGAATATTATATTGTACACATGTACTTACCAAATTCGGGCACGTGAGAGCACGTGATTTTATATCTATTGCAACTTTCTTCCTAAGGGGCCAGGGTTCATTCTCAGCGAGATCGAGGCACAAGAAGGTGTTAGAAATAAGAACACTGACAGTTAACTTAGTGCAATTATTGAATTTTAATTGTCGTGACCAAAGAAACATTAATATATAATAATGCCTCAAAATGGCGTCGTATACAATGTTACAAAACAAAATGGTGGCTATTTTAATCAACCCTAGTCAGTCATAATATTCTCATTTTTGTGAATCTAGTCAATATCATTATAAAATTTTATCTTTTTAGCTGCAGCTCTAATTATTTACTGAATTGTATCTTCATTGACACACAAACCAATGCCCTCAGCATATATATTCATGGCCATATGCTCACTCACACACACTCACATACGTTCTCCCTATTACAAGTACATTTGATCAATTTATCTAATTTCGGTTAATGAGCTCATTAATTAATAAAACAAAAGTGATAAAGGTTCAACTTCTCTCAATGGTGGTGTGAGTTGCTCCCTCGCTGTTGTTGGCTGGGTTCCAGGTGTATGGCCGGTGTTCGCCTCATGTTTCGTTGTTTTTGTTAATATATATTGCACTGATTTTACATTTTATGTTTCTGACTGTTAGTAAACTTGAGCCTCTACCGCTCCACTATCACAATTTTATTTCATAATCTAGTTGTGTTAAACTTTTGTGGTAAAACTGACCAGACAGCGATACATCGCTGCTGACCCTTTGAAGTACTACGTTGAATTGAGAAAGAGACATATGCAAATTTGTGCTTGTGTGTGCGCATTTGACGTCATCAGGCTTTGTTCGATGGGACAACGCCTAGTTACATACGTTGTGTTTTATGCGTCATTGTCTTTTGTTATGACAAAACAGCTTTATGAACCAATCACAATGAATATTTATAGTCCGTCGTCATAAACACCGCCATTACCTCGACCGGCTCTCGCTTGTCCAACGGTGACCTTGGCATTGTATTAATCTCACCGAATCTGCGCTGTTCCTTTTTTAAAGAGGGACAATGGACCTAACCATTCTGTATTTAACAGTTATACAATAAAACATAAAATTTAACCTCAGATCCCATAATTAAAGTATTGGGCCTTTATGTACTGTTACAATGTGTATTGTACTCCGAACCATTTATATCTGCTTCTAAACTAGCTATTATCTTACCCAATTTATTTTCTGATCTTTGTATGTTCTTGATCTCCCTTAGTTCCTCCCCAAAAACTTTATCTTCCCTTGTTAAACGAAAAATTTCTATTTCTTTCAGATCCCTCCCTGTTTTATTATCTATTGCATCTACCCTGGAAAGAGTGTCTGGTACTTTGTTATCGGTCCCCTTAATGTATTCCCATGAAAAATGATATTCTTGTAATGCTAGCACCCACCTGGTTAATCTGCTATGAGTCAACTTACATGTGTTCAAAAATGATAAGGCCTTATGATCTGTCCTGATGACTGTTTGGTTTCCTAGCAGGTAGGTGCGAAATTTCTTTACTGCAAAGACGATGCTCAGCTCTGTTGTCGTGTCGTGTCGTGTTGTTGTCAACTCTTTCTCTGTTGTCGTGTAGTTCCTTTCCGCTGCCAATAAAGTCCTGCTGGCAAAAGCGATGGTCCGGTGTTCCTGATCCTCACCCTCCTGGTAGAGTTCTGCGCCGAGGGCTATGTTGCTGGCATCCGTCTGTAAATAAAATTTTTTCTGAAAATCAGGGTGATTCATCATTATCATATTTATAAACTTCTCTTTGATTTCATTAAAAACAGATCTTTCTTCCTCACCCCATCACCACTGTTTACTCTTCTGTAACACCGCACTTAGCTTGGAGGTTACCTGCGCATAATTTCTCTGAAATTTCCGATAAAAGTTGCATAATCCTAAAAAGCTTTGTAACTGTTTAATATTTTTAGGTTCTGGAAAACGTATGATAGCTTCTACTTTATCTGGGTTTGCTAAAATACCCTCTGGAGTGATAATAAAACCTAAAAAATGTATCTCAGTTTGTAGAAATTTTGACTTCTCCCAATTAATTGTTAATCCCCATTTTTCAATTTATTTAATACATACGCGTATTCTATGTGTTCTAAATGTTACGAGAATGTTCTTGATGCTATTAGTATGTCATCAACATATACAGTTAAAAAATCTAAATCCTTGGGTTGTAAAATCATATCTAAACATTTTATAAAACTGGCTACGCTAGTGTTTAGTCCGAATGGCAGACGCTTAAATTGATAGTTCTTACCATTGAAGAGAAATGCAGTATATTTCCGGCTCTCTGGCGCTAGTGGAACTTACCAGTATCCTGCTGTCAAATCTAAGGACGTCATATATTTGACTCCGCTAAACTTCAGAAAAATTTCATTCATAGGTTCCGGTGACTCCCGGTCAGGTATGATAATTTGATTAATTTTTCTAGCGTCTAAGCACAACCTTACCTTTCCATCTTTCTTGATGACCACTACTAATGGATTCGAGTACGGCGATATAGATCTCTCAACAATGTCTCCTTCCATCATCCGGTCCAACTCTTCTTGTACTGCTCTCCTCTTTGAAAACGGCACTGGATAACTTCTCTGCATGTAGGGTGAGTGTTCTCGAACCTTCAACTCGCATACGTAGTCCCTGGCTTTTCCAGGCAACTCCGCAAATACATTTCTAAAACGTTCAATAACTGCCCACAACTCCTGTCATTGGGGATTCCCTACAACTCCACCCTCATTAAAAAATTTATCTGCCCTATTTTCCCATACTCTCTCATCATTCTCTACACTCTCACTCTCTTGACATACATTCACTCTTGTTTCTATAGTTCCCTCGCCTACTCGGTTTTGTATCATCTTTACCCCCGTAACTCTAACTTCATCTAACACCCTCTTAAAATTTACCCTGACTGGTTCACTCCCCTTATTAAATTCTACTATTCTCTTGTTAAAATCGATTACTGCTTTGTTTCTCTCCAAAAAATCGTTTCCCAGAATTATATCTAAATTCAAACCCTTAACTACTAGAAAGGTATTCTCACATTCTATTCCATTAATGTATATATTTAACTGTACTTGTTTAGTAACTCTTTTACTTCGTACTCCGGTCACCCCCACTACTGTGACTCCCGCAACTGGCAATGATGGAATATTTTTATTTACCCTTTGTAATTCACCCAGTACGTTTTCTGAAATTACTGAGATTTCACTCCCTGTGTCAATTATTGTTTTATAATTCTTACCTTCTATGGTTACAACTACCTCCGTCAATCCGGTTTTGGTTTCTGTCATTTCTGCATCGTCCTCCTCCAGTAACTCCTCCGCCATGTCCTTGATAATTATATTACTTTGGTAGTTACACTCCTCTTGGACCCCCAGGTTCTCCTCTGACAATGGCTGGGCCCGGTTCCCCATTGTCCCTTCTAGTTTCCCGTGGATGGAGCTGCTACGGCTTGGTTATATCCTCTTCTGCCTCTGTTGCCGCTTCCATTTCCCCTTGGTGCTCCTCTGTTGTTCTCTGCTCCTCTCTGTGGCTGATTTTGTTGGTTGTACGGTCTCTCACTGCGCTGACATGCTCTCGCCTTGTTACATCTAAAACATGTTGTTCTTATAGCATAGTTTTCAACATTACAATCTACACATCGCCAACCCTCGCCTCTATTGTCACTATTTCCCCCACGTGCCCCTCGGTGAAAGTTCGGTATTCCCCGGGGTTGATTATAATTCCCATTTATGTATGACGCTGGTGTGTTTATACGCCTACTCATATCCCGTTCTCTTATGTTCTGAAATATATCTAATATTTTTTCTAGTTCAGTAATTTCTATAATTTCTCGCGTCATTAGTGTAATTTGTATTTCTCTCGGCAAATGCTTACTTATGTGGCGGACAAATGACCGGAACGGTAGCAGTGGCTCTAAATATTTTGCCTCATTGTATAATCGCATTACGTACATAGTCACGTTACCCCCGTGGGTCCCAAAATTACCTGATCCCATAATTTTACTCCGTAATATTTCTTGTTCTTCTTCTGACCAATATTTATCTCTAAAGGCCGTCTCAAAACTCTGATAATTTACCCAGTTTATTTTATGTACCTCCGCCCATACCGCGGAATTCCCTCTAAAACATTTCATTATCTTTAACAACTGTACTTCCCAACTACTTCGACAAAACTGATTGAATTCTTTCACTCTATTTAAAAACTGCATCGGGTATACCCCCCTATTTTCACAATTAAACAATTCCAAATCAATATCACTATTCATATCTCTACTAATTACCTAATTACTACTTGTTCAGTAACACTATTAAGTTTTTTACTAATCTCTACGTTTAATTCATCTTTGACATTAGCTATACTTTGTTCAATTGACATAAATTTATTATTATTTAAACACTCAAATTGTATGTTACGCTTATCCATAATATTCACTGTATCTTGTATAGCTTGATCTCTGTTTTGCAATTACTTTCTATTTCATTTATTTTGGAATTGGTATTCGTTTCATATATATTAATCTTATCAACTGCACAATTAAACTTATACTCACTATTAGCATTACATTCATTTATTTTACACTCAAAATTTTCAGTTACTTCCTGTATTTGTTTATCGATTTTTTCTGCCATACTACTCTCTATTTCATCAATTCTATTATTCATACTTTTTAATGAATGACTCACTTTTTCGTTTAATTCATATTTCAATTCGTTAAAATTACTCTCACACTTATTTTTTACCTCATTAATATCAATTTTAAGTTCATCAAACTTTACACTCTGTTTTTCTATCATTGCTTGTATCATTTTAAACATTTCATAGCTATCATCAGATTTTTTACCTTGGATAGGTGTCGATTGATATTCGACATCTTTCATTATTTTTGATTCTGTTAACTGGCTTTCTATATTACTGTCACTGAAGCTGACTTCATCATTATTTTCACACGTTTGAATTCCTTAGTCGCCTTTATTGGCCAACTCAGTTGACATATTTTCGTACACAGATTTATTTTCGGCCTCCTCGCCGACAACTACATCAATTTCGTTTTCGTTAGTGGCCATTATTTATTCTTTATGAAATTTATTAATCTTAATACACTTTCAATCTTACATATATTTACTCTTTTCTCACTCTGTATGTTTTACTCAGCTATATTGTACACATCACTTAACCTGTACGTAGTTTTACCCAACCTCCAAATTACATTATTCACCGTAGGTACGGAATTTTAATTTTCACAAAAAAATTAGAACTCGTTTCAAGTTCGTGGCGCCATCTGTGATTTGTCAAATTATTACAGAATTATAAATTACATAGTTACCTTCACACCTACCTTAATTTCAGGTCCAAGATCCCAGTACGAACTGTGAATGCAACGTGATTTGGATGCTGTGAAAATAATACACTCAAGTCGCATTTGTGTACGATAACTAAAATTTTATTTTATTGTTTCAAACTGCTTTCAGATTACGAAATATTCATTTCTTTCAGGTTATCAATTGTCTCCAGATAATTAATACAAAAAACAAAATTTCTTTAAATACTAATAAAACAATCTTATATAAATAAAAGTTAAAAATAGACACCTTATATTAAATAAAGCAGCCCAGCCTGCTCACACGCAACATTCACACCATTTAAAACCCCATTGAGTCTTGATTAATTTGATTGAACCCCTTTTTATTAAAAAATGAAATTATTAGGATTGATTACCCAACCGGCGTCATTCCTCTCGTTGCCATGCGCCATGTGCATTTATAAGTCCGAAAGTTTACTTTAATTCACATTTTTTATTTGGCCCGTTTATTTCACTGACTGTATTCTGCTATATTAGTTCACTTTTAAATTCTGGTTAACACTTTTTACATAAGAAACTTAAATTTGGTGTGCACACGTTTTCTTCGCTCCCGGCCGGGATACGGGGTTAATTCAACTGAGAGAGGGAGTCACCAACCAATCTTCCACCAGAAGTTGGACATGACGGAAATTACAATGCCTTCTGTTGTTAAACTGTTCACCACTGTACCCGAGGTACGGGTTATTCATGGGTGTTAAACGTCGATGAACTTTTGAGGCCACTAGTCACGTTACTCAAATGGGCGTGTTTTCAATTACATTTCCGGCCTCAACCTCCCACATGCTGAACACATTTCACAACTTAGCCATGTTGGTCGAGGTGTCTAAGCGTCATGTCCGCACACTTGCTCGTGTTCGCGCGCACTGTTGTGTCACACAACACTTGATTTCCTGGAATTCTACTGCGTTGTCGCACACACGCCGCATTCCACTGTTCTTTGTTTGACTAGGATCGTTTTCTGGAGTGGACTTGCTACCGTATTTATACATGGGAATCATAGTTGAAATGACATAATTTTAATAAAAATAAAATAAAATATAATACCCCCTTTTGTCCCATTACACTGTGTTGATGAACACAGTTTCCACTGTCATTTGAGGCAGCTGGAGAAGTTTGCTATAGCTGAGCACGCACTCGCCAATGCTGACCACCACATCCTCTTTTAAGAGACGAGACTTCTGTCATCGGTGCGTGAGTATTTCCCTCGAATGCAGATGGAGTCCATCCATATTCAAAAACATGCAGCGATTGCAATGAATCGGCGGGGTGAGTCCCTCTCATTAAATAATCTTTGGACTTGAGTTGTGGTGAACCAATAACACTTTGCCTTCTTCTCTAATTGGCAAGTGGTTTCAAACATCTTCATGTGGACTCCAAGTGGACTTGGAGTGGAGATCTTCGTGTGGACTTTTGCTACAACTCTATGTACTGAAGATGGCCATCGAAGGTACGGCTGAAACGTCTGCAACCAACAACTTTAAACCATGGCCTTACAGCCCAGCAAGACAAAATTCTAACAAATCAGACTTTATGTTTATTTATTAAGTAAAATATTAAGTAAATGTGCATACATTTTTACAGCAAACATACTTTTATCTTGTTAACGCATTCATATATATTTTAGTGATTTAATGCCATAAGTATCAGATATAAAAATCTCTCATTAAATACATTTTTCATGTCTGAGAATGATTATAACAAACCACTGAAACACATAGTTTAAGAGTATCAGTCATCCAATTTAAATGGGTAGGCAGGATGTTGGTTAATAGGAAAATATTTTTCAAAAAATGTCTTTTTTTAACTGTAAAATGTGTTTATATGTGTAAATATATAATAAACTATATATATATATATATATATTGTAACATAACAGAATTGAGGTCCCCAACGTTACATAAAAAAATGAATTAACTATGGTCTAGAACCATACCCCGATATTAAGGTTACTCAGTAATTAATACATCTGAGGTGTATATAAATTTAAAGATGTAATAAATAATATGAAGTATAAAATACTATTCCAATCAATGATTAATGTGTTACATATTGTACTTGTTTTTATGCTGTAGCATGGTAGTGTTTACAGGATATTTATTTTATGTTTTGTGTATAGTAAGAGGGAACTGTTGTTTTATAGAAGTACTTAATCACTGGTACTCCTTTCATTTATGTTAAAATTGTCTTTAGACAATTAAGTATAAATACCTGTGTTAGGTATTATATTATGTTAAATGTATTGACTAAAATTGATTAATGAAGTTGTTTTGAATTAATGTTTGTAAACTTGGCCAGGATGGCAATAAGTGTTTAAAAGTTGACAAGTAGTTCTGATAATTATGTTGTAAAATAATGAAAGGTTCCATGACGAATTAATTAATGTAATAAAGTAAAACCAGGAAATTAAAATTAATGTAAGTAACCACAAGCCAGTGACTATTTGTACAGTAGGTCAGGTAAAGAAAATTAAGTTAAAAACAAAAATATTATAACAGTTGTAAGAAAACCTATAGGCCTAAATTTAATATTTGTAAAAGGAAATTAATACCTTTTTAATATGTCCAGTCCAATGAAACTATAGTAAAATATATACGATTTAATAAGGTAGGTTGGGTGAGAGTTTTAGGTAATTTGGTATAATTCCAAGCATGGAGTATTTTATTAAAAGAGAGTAGTAATGTTTTATAATGCTGGCTCTAGGATATCAAATATCATCCAATGACAGAAAGTAGTGGTTGTTAGGGTAACTAAAATGTAAAAAAATCTTGTTGATTTTCAATTATTTGATTGTTATATGCTATTGAGTTCAGATGAGGAGACACTTTTAAAAAAAAGAATGACACAAATTAAAGAAAATGAATCTAAATTTATAAATTAAAGTTGAAACCTAATACTATAATACAAACTGATGAATAATAAAATAAATTAGACTTCAAAATTATAACCAAATACCTCCAAAAAGGTCGAGAAATTCTTACTTCACCCATCAAGATAATTCCGTTGGACTTAGTATTAAACCCGACTTCCCATCTAACCAGGAGACTAATTGAGGGAAGCAAAAGGCCTAAACTAACGGAATTATAGAAAAAATATACAAGGACCGGCTTAGGAAGAAATAACCTTCACTTTCAAGAAGAAGTTATAATACGACTCCATTTCCAACGAGACCGACAACCACAAGGATCGTAAGAGAAGAACGAAGGTCAGAAGAATTCCCGGGGCTTTCCAGTACATCACACCGTCAATTTTATTAAGAATCGGAACACTTTTTCTGGATGGAAGTAATCTAACTTGTCAATCTTCAACTGTTTGCAGACGTACAATGCCACTTTGAGAGTCGTCAATCCGGTAACACCAGCTTATTTTTAATTTCAGTATATTAAGAACTAATAACATTCTGTAATACTAAAGTAACCTTAATTTTGCATTACCTGGCCTTACTAATCGTTAAAAGAATCACACGTACCCTGGGATAAGAGATATTTATTATTATAGTTAATTTGTATAAAATAAAAGTAACCTGGTCAAGGAACAATCGATCTATCATTGTATAATCGATATCATGCTATTATCATCTTGAAGAGAACTGTTAGTTTGAATTAAAGTACAAAATCAATAAAGAATCTTTCTTGTATATGATGATGTTTTATGTTATTGTAGAATAGGTATTATATGTTGTGGGTGGAGTAATTTACAGGTAAAAGGGTGATTAAAATCCGGTGAACCAGTTAACCTAGACGCAAGCCAATTACGAATAACAGCGCTAATTGTCAACAGCTGGTGGAACGTGAGATTGCCGAACTAGCGTGTTTCCTGTACAAATTTTGAATTGAATTACACAATACAGAGTGACTAGGGTTGGCGAGAATTCTTAATTCATTAAGTCAGTACATGAAGTATATCATTGATATTGCGTAAACATTGAATAATTAGGTAAACCTGTATTATAGTATACCTAAAAGGTTATAATAACAAAATAATAAATATTTTCATTAATAACAGCTTGATTAAACCCCAGTACACTCACATTGTAATTTGATTTATTACAAATTGGCGCTCACAACAGTGGGGCATCATCTTCTATTTGCATGATTCATTACAATATATACAATATTGTAATGACCAGACCTGTGCGTGTATTATGCCACACGTTGTAGTCGTCAATCTGTAACAATTAGACTCTGTACGGTCTGAAAGTTTCGTGTTATTGTAGTTAATGTTCTCGTTGCGTCGTAATTATGTAACGACTTTCTTATATCGTAATTGACCTCGCCAATACCTGTGTACCTTCTTTATGGTGATTTTCCCGTTGATAGGCACCAATCTGTTTATCCAAAACAAATAAAAAGTTGTCGTTTAGCGAAACCGTATCTTGCACTGTTGTTCGCCGGAGAAATTCAAATGTTTTTACCCGCGAAGTTATACCAACCTGTGTTTCTCGTAGGATGAAGTATTCCGGTGCTATGTCATTGAATGAAACACATAAAAAATTAATTTGTGAAATAATGCACAGGTATTAAAATAAATATCGGTTTATTAAAGGTCAATTCTGCTTTGAATAATTACGCTAACATGAAAGTATTAAAATTATATTTGTTATGCTCCGGCTATAAGTAATTTATCACCCAGCGGTTGGCGGTAACTCTCTCTACTGGATCGTTTGCTGAAGCCTATTACGTTTACACTGCTTTTCAGTCAAACAGTTCTTTTGATTACGGACAAAAAAGTTTACAAAATGATTTTTGAAAGTACAAACCTTGACATTCAAATAATTAAATATAATTATTTTCTTTTACCACAGTTTACTTATGGCTTACAACAATACTGAGTTCCCCTTAAACCTAGGTTAAGTTTGACTAGTCTATAAATCGTCTCATATTTCTTAAAGTGTTATTAGTGAGTTTGGACAATCTTTTAATACAAGTTATCAAATAATTGAATAATTATTCATTGTTGTCTTGATTATTCATCTCTTCTTTCACAGCACTAACACTTAACTAAAAATGAACTTTTTCATGTGAAAACTTACTAATTTTATTGGACGCGTTTCGGCTTAGTATCCGCCTTCTTCAGCTTTGGTGACAGACTGCCAGCATTTTGTAACGGTTGTGTGGATGGTGAAGTGGGGGTGGTGTGTGGAGGAAGGGGATTGGCGCGGGGATTCAACTTACTGTTTGTTTTCTGTATAATTGTGTCAAAAAATGTATGTGATTTATATTGTAATTGATCATTGAGTATGTTGTTTGGTTGTGTTGTGTGGTGTTTATATATTTCGTATTGTTCAGTTGTGTTGAGTTTTTGACCTTTGGGTATGTAATGTAAAATTTCAAGATTAGTGTCTATGTTGGTGTAACTGTGGTTTTCTGTGTGTATGTGTGTGGCAAATGCGGAGTGTATATTGTTGTTGGTTAAAGCTTTTGAGTGTTCAGAATAACGGGATGAAAAAGATCTTCCCGTCTGGCCTATGTAGAAACTATTGCAGTCATTACAATTTAATTTGTAAACACCTG
Source organism: Magicicada septendecula (assembly GCA_034769895.1). Taxonomy (NCBI): domain Eukaryota; kingdom Metazoa; phylum Arthropoda; class Insecta; order Hemiptera; family Cicadidae; genus Magicicada; species Magicicada septendecula. The sequence continues at coordinate 529,880,323 of CM068368.1, forward strand.
TTTTGTTATATTTGTCTATGTCTGTGTTTGTATTACTGATGTGTTTTTTGATGGTATTGGTTGTTCTGAATGCTATTTTGTATTTGTGTTTTCTGAATGTATTGGCGATTTTGTGTGTGTATGAGTTGTGGTATGTGAGTGTGATGTATTTATTGTGTTGTGTGTTGATGGTATTTAGTGTTTTGTTGTTTTTGTTTTTGATGCGTTTGTGTAGTATGTTTATTAAATTGGGGTTATAACCGTTTTTTATTGCTATGTATTTTATTGTGTTGAGTTCGTCGGTGTAATCTTGTTTATTTAAGGGTATTTTAGTTAGTCTATGGAGCATATGGTTGAAGGCCGCATGTTTATGTTGTGTTGGGTGGTTTGATGTGTTGTGTATAACCATGTCGGTTGTGGTTGGTTTCCTGTATATTTTGTACGTGTGTGTATTGTTAGTTTTGTTAATTGTTAGGTCTAGAAAATTTATACTATTGTTTTGTTCAGTTTGCAGTGTAAATTTTAATTTGTGGTGTATAGTGTTTATGTATTTGTGGAAGTTTTCAACTTGTCTTGTGTTGCCTTTGAATAAAAGTAATATATCATCTACATACCTGTGCCAGTATATAATTTTGTTAGTGTATTTGTTGTTGTTTATTATGTGGTTCTGTTCAATGTTGTGTATATATATTTCGGCTAGTATTCCTGATATGGGGGATCCCATCGGGAGTCCTTCTGTTTGTGTGTATATTTTGTTATTGTATGTAAAGTAATTTTGTTCAGTTATTATTTTGGTAAGTGTGATGATTTCTTGTATGTGTGTTTCAGGTGTGTTGTTTTGTCTGAGTAGTTGTTCTAGTGTTTGTATGGTTTCTTTGATGGGGACATTAGTGTATAAATTGGTTATATCAAAAGATGCCAGAGTTGAGTTATGTGGGATGTGTATGTGTTCAGTTTTCCTGACTAGGTCAATGTTGTTTTTGATAGATGTGTTGTTGCTGAGTTTAATGTTTTCTCTGATTATTTTGTCTAGTTGTTTTGCGATTTTGTGGGAGGGGGCCTGTGTGTTGTTTATTAATGGTCTGATTGGAATGTTAGGTTTATGTATTTTTGGTAATGCATTAAGTTTAGGGGGGTTAGGTTTTATTTGTTTAAGGTATTTGGCGTTTTCTGGTTTGATTATATGTTTAGTGTTGTTTATAAATTTATTAATCTGTTTATGAAATTTTAGTGTGCGGTCTTTATTTATTTCCGTTATATTATTTTCGTTGAAGAAACTTTCGATTTTAGTGTTTAATTGGTGTTTGTCTATTATGACGCTAATGTTACCTTTGTCGGCTTTTAGGATTGTTGTGTTGTGTTCAAGTAACTTGTGTTTTACACTATTGAGTGTTTTTATTTCATTGTTGTGTATTTTTGGTTTTGTATGTGTGTTTTGAAGTTTTCTTTTTATGTCGTGACGTATCGGGTCTTGGTCGTTGAGGTGCGTGTTTTGTACAGCCGTTTCTGCGTCTATGATGATGTCGCGTATGTGTTTATTGTGATTTTTTATGTTAGTTGTATTGGTATTCAAATTATGTTTCAGTCCTTTGTTTAATAACTAGAACAACTACTCAGACAAAACAACACACCTGAAACACACATACAAGAAATCATCACACTTACCAAAATAATAACTGAACAAAATTACTTTACATACAATAACAAAATATACACACAAACAGAAGGACTCCCGATGGGATCCCCCATATCAGGAATACTAGCCGAAATATATATACACAACATTGAACAGAACCACATAATAAACAACAACAAATACACTAACAAAATTATATACTGGCACAGGTATGTAGATGATATATTACTTTTATTCAAAGGCAACACAAGACAAGTTGAAAACTTCCACAAATACATAAACACTATACACCACAAATTAAAATTTACACTGCAAACTGAACAAAACAATAGTATAAATTTTCTAGACCTAACAATTAACAAAACTAACAATACACACACGTACAAAATATACAGGAAACCAACCACAACCGACATGGTTATACACAACACATCAAACCACCCAACACAACATAAACATGCGGCCTTCAACTATATGCTCCATAGACTAACTAAAATACCCTTAAATAAACAAGATTACACCGACGAACTCAACACAATAAAATACATAGCAATAAAAAACGGTTATAACCCCAATTTAATAAACATACTACACAAACGCATCAAAAACAAAAACAACAAAACACTAAATACCATCAACACACAACACAATAAATACATCACACTCACATACCACAACTCATACACACACAAAATCGCCAATACATTCAGAAAACACAAATACAAAATAGCATTCAGAACAACCAATACCATCAAAAAACACATCAGTAATACAAACACAGACATAGACAAATATAACAAAACAGGTGTTTACAAATTAAATTGTAATGACTGCAATAGTTTCTACATAGGCCAGACGGGAAGATCTTTTTCATCCCGTTATTCTGAACACTTAAAAGCTTTAACCAACAACAATATACACTCCGCATTTGCCACACACATACACACAGAAAACCACAGTTACACCAACATAGACACTAATCTTGAAATTTTACATTACATACCCAAAGGTCAAAAACTCAACACAACTGAACAATACGAAATATATAAACACCACACAACACAACCAAACAACATACTCAATGATCAATTACAATATAAATCACATACACTTTTTGACACAATTATACAGAAAACAAACAGTAAGTTGAATCCCCGCGCCAATCCCCTTCCTCCACACACCACCCCCACTTCACCTTCCACACAACCATTACAAAATGCTGGCAGTCTGTCACCAAAGCTGAAGAAGGCGGATACTAAGCCGAAACGCGTCCAATAAAATTAGTAAGTTTTCACATGAAAAAGTTCATTTTTAGTTAAGAATTATTCATTGTTTATTAAGTTTGAACCAAGTTTTGATATAGTGCATAAATTAGTGGTGTTGTGAAATGTCTTGTGGGTGTAGTTAGGTAATTTAGGATTATACTTTACAATTTGTTTGATGTTTAGTGGATGATTTTCATCAACTCTAGTGTTTGAGTCTTCCTTCTCTAAATTTGGGTTGTATTTCTTGTAATTCAGGTTTAATTTTGTTACAATGTTGTGTCAATCTTGTTTGTTCCTTGTTAGTTAGTATTTTCTTTCATCAACTTGGTTTATTTAAACTTATTTCTGTGGATCGACAATTTTATCATCTGCCCTCTTGTGATGCTAAAAATGGACTCTTATTTCGTTTTTTAACGGTTTTTAAAATAATAATGTTTTGTTGTCATAGCAACCAAATTACTGTTTATTGGTTGAAAGAATTTAGTACTCATTGTTATAAAGTTTGAGTTTTTTTCAAAATGCCTAAATATTTTCTAATTAAGATATTTTCCTTGTCTTATTACCAATCTGATTATTATTATTATTATCATTGAATAGTTTTTTTGATGTAGTTTATTTAGATATCAAACATGATTATGTTTTGTTATCTCTAGCCTATTTTAACATTTGGCTGTTACTATTCTTTTTACTTAATTTGGTCATTATGTTGTTTTATGCACTTATTTTATATTTAGGCCTATATTGTTTCTTGGTTTGTTATTTTATGTTTCCTTATCTTTTCCTCTCACTATTTACTGTCATTTGTGGATATTTTACAATTTTGGTTCACATAGTTTGAGGCCTATCCTTATTACAATGTGTTTATTTTAATTTTACCCTTAATACTAGTTTTTATCGGTTTGTTCTGGGTATTTTACCTTAATCAGTGATTTACATGCTTCAATATATGGCTATTACAGCTTCTCTGACATTTTACTGCTTTCTGTACTTAATTTTATAATTTTAACATGATTTGTTCCTTATACTTTGATCATCATCAATATAACTTATTCTTACTACTAATTCAACAACTTTAAACATTTGAACAATTCTACTATCACTATCACCTTCTCTTTATCTCCTTATAACATCATTACCATTACTTTAGACATTTAACATATAACTTTTGCATTTAAACATTCATTTCTCTTAATCCTTATTTCTAACTAAAAAACAATATTATTTGGACTAATCTTTTTGGCTGACATTAGTTCCTTTTTATCATTAAACTTATTCCACTATTCACTTCTTTGAGTGTTTTTACATAGGCACTCTCACTTCTGGATGAGTTCTTGCTTAAAAGTAACTAGGTTTGTCTATCGTTGGGTTACACTGGCACTTAAAGTTTTCACATTACTATTTAGTGTTTACAGTGGTTATTATATATTATTTTATTTCTTTTGCTCACTTCACTTTGGTATACTCACCCTTATTATATTGTCAATTGGTAAAGCACTTCCTAGCTACTATTATGCACTCTTGGTTCAATCTAGTTTTAGTTAGTCTTATATTATTCATTAAAATTTTACATTTGTCCTCTGTATTATGGTTTGTGTATTTTATTGTTTGTTCATCTTATCTATTTCCATTCAATATTTACTTAATTGTTAATACAATATATTAATTGGATTTGTACTCTCCCTACTTAAGGGTACATTTAATGTGTTCATTTCATTATTTCTTTGGTCATTATTTCTTTTGTATTATTTTGTCATTGGGCCAATCACTTGGGTTGGGTCATTGTCATTTGCCTCGTCGTAGTCATTTTATTTTCCTTGATTTAACAATGTTAAGTCCTTATAGTTCTTCTCTGGTGTTGGGGCTGCTTTTGGTCTCATAACAATATAAACATACTTAAACAATGCTAAACTATTTGTAATCAAGTACACTTTGATGTACAGTATTATTAAACTCATTTTTATACATTAAATATTAAAGTTCTCATTTGGAAAAACTACTTATTATTTTAACTTCTTTTCTCTTTGGTTGCCATTTATTAACTGCCAAATCATGCCTGTCTGGAAGAGAGAATAATTGGTAGCTTCTTCCTGCTGACCAGAAAGCTGCTTCAGTTACTTTAAAGCTGCCATCGATAGCCTTCAGTCCTTCATTATTTATCATATTTACACTTTCTTTCTCAACTGTTGTTACTTCATTCATTTCATTTTCATAATATACAAAAGTCCTTCCACTCTTGGATATTAATAAATTAGAACCAGGCTCAATATGACAAAGTCATTTGACATAGTAAAAACAAAATAGTGTTCAGTTTTAAGTGCACAAGAAATACATGCTGTAGCTACTACAGAAATTTTAAGAAAATATGTATGGAAAACCTTAGATTTAAATCACTATAGGAAACTAGTATATTTCTGGTTAGTCAGAACTGACTAGTAGGCCTATGGAAAACACTTTTTATCATCAAGTTTTAAGTTTGACTACATCCTTGTCAGTTATTGTTAAGTTTTATTACTTTTATAAATTTATTAATAGAACTTTGTTTACAACTACATACTTTCAGCTAGTGCAGCCGCCATGTTGTCTAGTACCAACTCAAACTTTTTTCTCACCGTGTCCAGGTTCTCGTTGGACAAGCTAAAAATAACAAGATGGTTGCTTTGAAATGATTTACTTCATATCTACTTGTATTTACGCAAACTTGTGTTTATTCATTAGTTCGGTTTGCTGTTGTATATTAATGACAATGACAAAATTACTCCCTCCATCTCTTACACTTTTACTATTATAACATTAATACAGTACATTATTTATTTTAACATCAACCTTTCTTCAAGATATTACTTAAAATTAACTTGTTAAACATTAAAACAGATGCTGAAAAAATACTAGACTACCTTCTCTTAACGTAAACCAGTGCTTTTTTAATTACGTAATTCAAACTCACCCATACACTCACGTTTTCACATTAAAGAAGTTATATTCCCCTTAGAGCTCATTTTTTGTCGCATTCTTGTATTTTGTGTTAAAATAATAAAATTTGGTAGGTTACTTCCCTTTTATCATGTTGAAGGTACTCTCTTACAATGTTTCGTCGTAGACACGCACTAACTTATCGCCGAACTGTTATATTGCTTAAATTTTCTCACTGTATCTACTTGGTTTATAAAATACTGTTTTAGATCATCAAATATCAAAATTTTCACATTTTTTACGTTGCGGGTGCCCGCGATTTACGTTCCAGAACTTTTACGTGCTATTCGCACAAGATGAGACGAACTACTGCAAAATCTAAGATGGAGAGGGGGTCACGTGACCAAATCTTATTGTCTTATTAGTATGACGAGCCCATTTCTGAGGTGAGGCTAATTACACATTGCATTCCACGTGACGTATTTAAAGGCTTGGCCATTATGTAACTGGTGACTTCATCGGTCAAAGTTTGTTTGGCTAAATATAACTGTTGTTTTACGTCTGCACTGTTGACCTTGATATGATTTCATGCACTTGTCTGCATCGTTACAAAACTCTACCATTATGATTTCTACTTTTGAATTACAAATAAAATTTATGTTTATTTTCCCCAAAACACTAGGTGGGCTGAAATGTCCCGTTACAATACCCCCTCAATGAGAGGTTTTATGCCGAAGCATAAAAACTCTCATTGACACTCTCATTCTTCCTAAAGGGATCAGTCAGGATATGTCACCATAACCCCCTTTACGTTTTATATAAAAAAAAAAAATAGTTAACTTACCCCCTGGTCCAGTGACTGTGTCCACACCTGAATGACCTTACTGGACTTCTCTCTCGAGATCCCAACACCGCAAGGCCAGACAGGCACTTGATGCTCCTGCTCTGACGCGCTGGCCAGCACAGGACCGCCGCCACAGCATCACCAGACACTGAAACATCAAATCAAAAATATCAAGTAGTGGCCTTGTATAACACCATATCCCTAACTGATCTGTTCCCCCTTAGCTGTGCGCTGGTTTGCATTAAGAAGTACTGGTTTTCCTCTTAACTTCTAACATATATCTGTACACATAGTGAACATAACATAATGTGATATAAAACACATTTTTATTTTTGTTTTTATTTTTTTTTTCAAACTTCCATACTAACATTCTGAACCATTCTCTGGTTAAATCTTATTCCCAAAATTCAAAATATTTCTCTGATTCTATCAGAATTTAAATAAACATTTGTCATTACAACATTACAAATACCTTCCCTTATAGAATTCATATTTCAAAACAATTAAATTCATTAATAAAATTCTTATATAGAATAAAACACATTTAAATCAACTACATCAGAACAAATTATCTACTTAAAATTGTTAATCATCTTCAATTGTCATAATACTTCTTAATTAAATGCAAAATCATGTAGTTATCTCATCAGATCAACATCATCAACACAATGTATTTCAGTTGATGTTAATGTATTGAATTCATTAATTCGTTACTAATAATTTCGTAACCTCCTTCCACTCTCCATCAACTTATACTAATCCCCGCAACTTAAACTAATTTCCCTTAACCCCTGATACCCCGCGTTACACATTTGCAGTGACCTCAAGGTCTTCACCCATTTTGGTATAACACTATTACTTCTGCCCATGAGGACTAGGTCCCCAAAGACGGAGTCGCATCCTCGCAGCATGTAACGTTGCCACCGGCCATCCATCTCTCTATGTCCCCCCATGACTGGACTGTGGCGCCCAGTTGCTTCCACAAGGACTGAAGCGTTAAGGAGGAATTTTGTCATCTCCTGTCCTTGCTTCGGTGTTACAAATAAAATTCAGATAGTCTGACCACTAGGGTTTACAATACCTTACTGATTTTATAGTTATGTGCCCTTAAGACGGTTCTATCACCCTTTTTATGTTCCCACGCGAACAAGTGATAGCCGCTGTTCCATAGTTCCGGTTTGATTCCCCCTGAATCACCCCCCTGTTAATTTCTAAGTTGTACCAATTTCACAGGCAACCAACTATGATCAGTTTTACAATAATTCTGCCCACATATGGTCATCGATAACTACGGTCTGAGCTGGTAAGGCCGGGACCGCCCGAAAGTGGGGAATCTATTTAAAAAACATGTTATACATTTACAATTTACATTATTACCACACTTCACAAAAGATAAAAGAAATCATTATGTGTTATAACAAATTTCACAAACATTATAATTTAAATTTCACGGTCCATTAATCAATTCTGTATTATCATCATAGCTTTACTATGTCCTTGGAACTACTTCACTTCCATTAGAGATAACACTCAACATTTGATCAATTCACATATTACATCATTTTCTTTCTAACTACCACCAGACACTGGTCTGCTATTTTCTATTTCTGATATTTAAACTACTATCTCCCATGGAGTTAAACTAGGTACACATGTAAACGTTCTAACTTATTTTCCTATAATAATCTCTAACAAGTGCAACAAGTATACCATCCACTAATTTGGTCACCATAACCCTTCTAAATTTTAAATCTGAATTATAACTACTTCTTTTATTCCTTCATAAGTTTAACCGCCATTTAAAATTATTTGTTTGTATTTCATTACCTAACAACATAGTTATTCATTACTGACTATATTATTAGGAAACGAAACAACTCCTAACAAGTCGCACTTGTTATTTACATTAATTTTGGATTGTTTTATTTAATAAAATAAAACTATTATGTGTTTGTGGATAATTGACAATTATAAGGTTTTTTTTCCACGAACTTTAGGGGTCCCCCTCCCCATTCAATAACAAAATTAAATTTCTACTTGCACCATTTGTGGAGTAGGACCATTGTTGCTTTCACCCCCTAGTTGAGGTTACCTCCAACCATGGTCTGCCTCCAAACAGCCCAAATCCACGGTCAGGGATGGTGAAGCCGTGACCGCCTGAAAATGGGGAAGAGTCCCTTCTGAAAACAAATAAAATATATTAAAATTTCAATTGCTTATTGTGACTAATACGACTTCAAATTCATCGTATTCTGTGTACCTACTATCTCCTGCGTTGCCTGGTTTCCCAACAAGTACGCATTATTCATCTTTACCTCTACAATTTCATATGGCCCCTCGTATAATAGAAAAAACTTCTTTATCTCTTTCTCTTGTGTGCTAGACAAATCATGTCTCCTTACCAATACTAATTGTCCTACCTCATATTTCGTCCACTTACCTTTAGCATCATGCCTCTGCTTTCTCCTTTCTCCTTTGGTGAGTAAACTTTCGTTTGCTAGTTGGATCTTCACATTCATATCGATGGTCTGATTTTCTGGTAGATAATCGAAAAGTTGTTCCAATATTCTAGGTGGCCTTGTTCCCTTTATTAATTCATATGGCGTAAACACGGTGGATTCATGGGTGGTACTATTCAACCATTCTTCTACTTTATTTATGTATAATGGCCATTCTGTATGCTTGGCGTGACAATACGCCCGAAATATCCTACCAATCTCTCTCATCACCCGTTCTGCCTGGTTGTACTGTGGATGGTATACTGCTGTATGCTTGGGTATGATGCCTTCCCATCCAAGAGTTTGTCTCCACCTACCACTGATGAATTGGGGTCCGTGATCGGATAAAATTATCTTCGGCTTACCTACATTTACCATGTAATCCCTCGTTATCTTTTCGCTCTGTATCCTGCTCATCGCTCTCTTCACACTATATAACCTAACAAACTTAGAAAAAGTGTCTAAAACAACAAAAACATACATTACTCCACCCCTACCCTTGGGCAATGGCCCATATAAATCTGCAGCAACTAAATCAAACGGTCTCTCCACCTTAATATAATTCAACACCCCTTCTACCCTATAATTCACTACCTTAGACCTCTGACACAAATCACATACCCGTAATAACCTTCGTACTCACCTCTCCATATTCTTAAAAACACATGACTCTTTTAAAACATTCGTACACTTTTTCGCCCCAAAATGCCCATACCTTATATGGCAATCCCAAATAATTCTATCTATCAACCCTTCTGACACAACTAATCTCCAATCACGCTCACCCCCTTCTACTTTTTTGAACAGAATTCCTTGATATATTTGGAAATGTGTGCTATACTCAGACCCACCTGTATCTGCTTCTAAACTAGCAATTATTTTCCCTGATTTATTTTCTAATCTCTGCATATTTCTAATATCCCTTAACCCTCACCAAATAATTCTATCTTCCCTTGTTAATCGAAAAATTTCTATCTCCTTAAGATCCCTTCCTGTTTTATTTTCTGTGATATCTACCCTGGAAAGAGTGTCTGGTACTTTATTGTCTGTCCCTTTAATATACTCCCATGAGAAATTATATTCCTGTAATGTTAGTACCCACCTGGTTTGCCGGCTATGGATTAATCGGCACGTGTTTAAAAATGACGCTTTGTGGGTTCTGATGATTGTCCTGTTGCCCAAGATGTACGTTCGGAACTTTCCTACGGCGAACACGATACTCAGCAGTTCTTTCTCCGTAGTCGTGTAATTTCTTTCAGCTGCCAAAAGGTATCTGCTGGCAAAAGCTATCGTGTGGTGTTCTTTGTCGCTATCCTGGTATAATTCCGCTCCCAGGGCGACATTACTGGAGTCCGTCTGTAAATAGAAAGTTTTCAAGAAATCAGGGTGATTCATCATTACCATATTTGAAAATTTTTTCTTTATCTCCTCGAATGCATCCCTTTCCTTCTCTCTCCATTTCCACTGTTTATTCTTCTGTAAAACGGCACTCAACCTTGATGTCGTCTGTGCGTAATTTTTCTGAAATTTTCTATAAAAGTTACACATACCCAAAAAACTTTGTAGGTGCTTAATATTTTTCGGTTCTGGAAAGCGCATAATTGCTTCTACTTTATCAGGGTTAGCTAGAATTCCCTCTGTAGTAAAACCTAAAAAGTGTATTTCAGTTTGCAGAAACTTCGACTTCTCCCAATTAACCGTTAGACCCCCATTTTGTAATTTCTCTAATACATATTCAAGATGCTCTAAATGTTCTGAAAATGTTCTTGATGCTATTAATATGTCATCAACGTATACGGTCAGAAAATCTAAGTCCTTAGGTTGTAATATCATATCTAAACCTTTTCTACACTAGTGTTAAGTCCAAATGGCAAACGCTTGAACTGATAATTCTCACCATTGAAGAGAAATGCAGTATATCTCTGACTCTCTGCTGCTAGCGGCACCTGACAGTATCCTGCTGTCAAATCTAAAGATGTCATGTACTTGACTCCGCTGAATTTCTGAAAAATCTCATTTATGGGTTCCGGTGACTCCTGGTCAGGTATTATAATTTGATTAATTTTTCTAGCATCTAAACATAGTCTTACCCTTCCATGCTTCTTTATTACCACTACCAATGGATTCGAGTAAGGCGATATCGATCTCTCAATAATGCCCCCCTCCATCATTCTATCCAACTCCTCTTGCACTGCTCTTTTCTTTGAAAACGGCACTGGATAACTCCTCTGCATGTAGGGTGAGTGTTCCTGAACCTTCAGCTCGCATACATAGTTCCTGGCTTTTCCAGGCAACTCCGCAAACACATCTCTAAAACGCTCCACAACTGCCCACAACTCCTGTCGTTGGGGACTCCCTACAACTCCACCCTCATTAAAAAATTTATCTGCCCTATTTTCCCATACTCTCTCATCACTCACATGCATCTCTCCCTCACCATTCTCTACAATCTCACTCTCACAACATATATTCACTCTTGTTTCTATGTCTCCATCGCCTACCCGCTTTTGTATCATTTTTACACCAGTAATTCTAATCTCATCTAACACCCTCTTAAAATTAACCCTGACTGGTTCACTCCCACTATTAAATTCTACTATCCGTTTATTAAAATCTATTACTGCCCCATTTCTCTCCAAAAAATCATTTCCTAAGATGACATCTAAACTCAGTCCCTTAACTACTAGAAAGGTTTTTTCAAATTCAGTTTCATTAAGGAATATATTTAATTGTACTTGTCTAGTAACTCTTTTACTCCGTACTCCTGTTACCCCCACTACTGTTACGCCCGCAACTGGCAATGATGGTATGTTTTTATTTATTTCTTTTAATTCTCCCATTACATTTTCTGAAAACTCTGATATCTCACTTCCTGTATCTATCAATACTTACCTTCTATGTTGACGATTACCTCTGTCAATCCAGTTTTTGTTTCCATAATTCCCGTGTCATCTTCTTCCAACAACTCCTTTGACATGTCTGTGATGATGATATTGCTCTGGTAGTTGCATTCTTCTTGGACCCCACTGCTACCTGCTGACAATGGTTGGGTCCTGTCATCCATTGTCCCCCCTAGTTTCCCTGTGGTACTGCTGCACCGCTCAATGAATATCTGTTTAGAATTAATATTAGGCAATTACCTGTATTAACGTCCGTCTTGTGACTTATTTGGTTTTTTCCTTAAAACGAGGCGTTTCGAGGATAAATCCTCATCATCAAGTTTCAATACCATAAAAACATCAAATTTACCCAAAAGGGGCCGTCAACTAGTAAAAACACAAAAAAAACACAAAAACACCACACATAATTTAACATCGACACAGTCCGATGCGCATCGTCTCGTTGCCAACGACCAACTGTTGCACTTTGTCTTATATGACCGTTATCATTGCCCGCTGACCCATCGATATCGATGGCCGTGTTGTACAGCAGATTCGATCGGAACGAAACTTTGTCATTAAGTAGCTGGTCCGTTTGTAACTTAGATGCCTTGTATATCTCATATTCCTCCACAGCATTCATGTATGCACCTTTTTTACAATTATGAAGCAGTTTAGAGTTTGTGTGGAAGTCTGAGTACTTATGATTATACAGCATTAAATGCTGAGCGTAACTGGATCTTGTTTTCGAGATATCACTTTTGGGCAGGTGTTCTTTAAAACGTTCGGCTGACGGCCTGCCCGTTTGTCCTATATAAAATTTGTCACAGTCATCGCATTCAAGCTTGTACACTCCAGTTTTCTCTTCAGCCGGGATATTAGTTCTTTGTCCCAAACGTTTTTTGATGTTATTTGTGGTTTTGAAGGCCACTGTTATTTTACGTTTTTTTAGCTCATTCTTTACAATGACTGGTAGTACATTCGTGTACTCAGTTACTATAAACTTAGTATCTTCTTTAGATGGGCCAGTTAATCTGCTTTTACTATTGATTTTTACCGAGTGTTTTCTTATAAGCTTGTCTACGATTCCACTGTTATACCCAATAGCGATAGCTATACTTTTGATTATATTAGTCTCTTCCACTCTGTCTTTTTGCTCAAGGGGAATAGCAAGCATTCTATAAACGAACGCGTTGAAGGCTGCCATTTTTTGGGAATATGGATGGTACGAATCAGCATGAATAGTAATATTCGTGGTGGTGGGCTTTCTATAAATTTTGAATCTAAAACGGTCATTATATTTGCTGATAGTGAGATCAAGAAAGTTCAGGCAGTTATTATTCTCCATTTCTAGGGTAAATTGGATTTTCATGTTTATGCAGTTCATATAACCTTTCAAATTTTCTATTTGTCTACGCGTTCCATTGAATATCATAAAAGTGTCGTCAACGTAGCGTACGTAAAATTTAATTTTATCTCGCTGTTTATTAAGACTAGACATTAAAAATGTATTCTCAAAGTGGTTCAAGTATAGGTCCGCTAAAATTCCCGATAAAGGTGACCCCATTCCCAGACAATTTATGAACAGCATAAACATGAAAATCCAATCGAAAACAAGATCCAATTACGCTCAGCATTTAATGCTGTATAATCATAAGTACTCAGACTTCCACACAAACTTTAAACTTCTTCATAATTGTAAAAAAGGTGCATACATGAACGCTGTGGAGGAATATGAGATATACAAGGCATCTAAGTTACAAACGGACCAGCTACTTAATGACAAAGTTTCGTTCCGATCGAATCTGTTGTACAACACGGCCATCGATATCGATGGGTCAGCGGGCAATGATAACGGTCATATAAGACAAAGTGCAACAGTTGGTCATTGGCAACGAGACGATGTGCATCGGACTGTGCCGAGACTGTGTCAATGTTAAATTATGTGTGGTGTTTTCGTGTTTTTTGTGTGTTTTTACTAGTTGACGACCCCTTTTGGGTAAATTTGATGTTTTTATAGTATTGAAACCTGATGATAAGGATTTATCCTCGAAACGCGTCGTTTTAAGGAAAAAACCAAATGTCACAAGACGGACGTTAATACAGGTAATTGCCTAATATTAATTCTAAATAGTTAGTAACGTGACTTGGAGACAATTAAAACAAAATGAATCGATGAATATCCTCCTCTACCTCTCATCGCATCTCCACCTCCTCTGCCGTTACCTCCGCCTCGTTGCTGTTGCTGTTGACTGTGATGAGTGGAGGCCATGTTGCTCCGTTGGCAACCTCTCACCTTATTGTATCTGTAACATATTGTTCGGGTAGCAAAATTTTCATACTCACAATCCGGACATTTCCACATCTCGCCTCTATGGTTATTATTATACACCCTCGCGCCCCTATATGCTGTAAGATACCCCCTTGTTTGGTTATGATTCCCGTTATTGAATGTTACCGGCGGATTCGGATGCCTGCCTATCTCCCTGTCTCTAATGCTCTGAAAAATATCCAATATCTTTTCGAGTTCATTTATCTCAGCTATCTCCCGTGTCATTGAGCCTCCAGGTGGTCTAGTGGCTAACGCGGGCGATTGATGCGCTCGTGGTCCCGGGTTCAATTCCCGGCGGAGGTTCCGTACGGCGTGCACTCAGCGTCGTGAGGCAAACTGAGTAGGCGCTGAGATAACAGCGCCGCCTCCTGGCTGTGAATACCGCAACTAGCGGCTGGTGGCGCGTAGTACTAGCCATACAACCGTCACACTAACACAAAAGCCGCGCGGGTACGCCTTGGTCCTTAACCGTTGAGCGGAGGTTTATTTTTTTTTATCTCCCGTGTCATTAACGATATCTGTACCTCCCGGGGTAAATTTTTGCTGATGTGTCTCACAAACGATCTGAAAGTTAGCGGAGGTTCGAGGTATTTAGCCTCATTATATAGTCTTGTCACATAGATGGTGACATCATTATTATGACCCCCAAAATTACCCGGGCCCATAATTCGACTTCGTAAAACTTCTTGATCTTCCTCCGACCAGTATTTTTCGCGGAATGTCCTTTCGAAACTCTCATAATTTTCCCATTCTGTTCTATGAGCCTCCGCCCATATCGTGGAACTCCCTTGGAAACACTTGATTATTTTTAATAATTGCACTTCCCAATTATTATGGTTAAACTTGTTAAACTCCCTCACCCGATTTAGAAACTGCATAGGGTGTACCCCCCTACTATCGTGACTAAATGATTCTAGTTCTATGTCATTGTTGACATCTCGCGTTACTAATATTCTCTCAGTAATATTATTCATTTTCTGACTTATGACCACTTGCAATTCGTCTTTAACACTGTTTATATTTTGTTAAACTAGATTGAATTTCCTATCGTTACTACACTCAGATTGAATACATTTTTGGTTTATGTTCTTAACCGTATCATGCAATAATTGTACCTGTATCTCTGTTTCACAACTAGCACTTATTTCGCTAAGTTTATTATCAGTATCTACTTCACATTTTTTAATATTTTTGTTAATCTCTTATATTTGACTTACTGTATTCTGTTTACATTCATTTATTTTATATTCTATTTCATGGTTGTACTCATTTATTCTACTTACTAATTTTTCGTTATTCTCATTTATTTGTTCACTGAACTTGGTATTTACTGATTCTATTACTTATTCTTTAATTGTATTAAAATGTTCGTCAATCTCATGCAGACGTTTATTCATATTAATTTCAAATTCAACATTTTGTGTATTCATTTCATCAAATTTATCACTAAAATTACTTTTTTGTTCATCAAATTTATCATTGAAATTACTTTTTATTTCTTTATTTTCACCTTTTTGTTCATTCATGTTAATATCACTAACATCAAAACGACTGTTTACTTCACAAAATGTTGTCTCTATCGGACTATATAAATGTTTCAACATATCATTGGCATCAGATTTCTTACTTTGGACCAGCATTGATTGATGTTCAACATTTTCCATTATTCTCTATTCAGTCTCCCTTAAGTCGCTATTTATTTGACTTTCAGTTTGACTATCAATGAAGCTGACGTCCTTGTTACTATTTTCATTAGTATTCATTTTTTATATTATTAATTTTTTACTTATTTATAATACATCTATATCAATAACATTGTAACATAACCTTATCTGACACTCTCGTCATCTATGTCTATTTCTAAGTACATACCAATTTACTCATTCTAAACAACCATCCTGTTTCTCAAAACAGGTCCAGCTGTTCGGGCACCATTGTTAAGTTTTATTACTTTTTATAAATTTATTAATAGAACTTTGGGGTCTTTCACTGTTTCCTGCGGCCAAAGGCAACTTCCGTCTCCACGTTTGTATTTTTTTTCTGTGTTCGATGTGTACTAGAACTGTTTTCTTCACAAGTAACTAATGCCAGTTTATGGAGGTTATGTAGACAATGTAACTTAAATAAAATTTACTTTGTTAGTGTACAATAAAAGGGTGTATTTACTGGAAGTACAGAAATAATTTTCCATTTATCGCACATAATTACGGTACACAGACGATTTTTGGAGGTTGTGTCTACGTTTAACAATGCAACTTAACCTTTTAGATTTTTAAAATTAATTAGATTTAACAAAAATTTCCTTTGCTAGTGTACATTAAATTATTGTATGCATACAAGGCTGCTGTACATAACATTAAAGGCTGTATTTATTCGAAGTACCGGAATTAAAACCTAGTTCCAATTTAGAACGTAGACCTATAACCTATTTGCATATTTTATTGGGGTTTATTGGCACATATTTTATTAAAAGGGTGTATTTATTGGAAGTACAGAAATTATTTTCCATTTATCGCACATAATTACGGTACACAGACGATTTTTGGAGGTTGTGTCTACGTTTAACAATGCAACTTAACCTTTTAGATTTTTAAAATTAATTAGATTTAACAAAAATTTCCTTTGTTAGTGTACATTCAAAGGCTGTATTTATTGTATGGATAAAAGGCTGCATACATTAAAGGCTGTATTTATTCGAATTAAAACCTATCGGTACTTCCAATTTAGAACGTATAACCTAGTAGGCTACGTTATTCGTACATACAGTATTTTATTGGAGTTTATTGGTACATATTTTATTAAAAGGGTGTATTTATTGGAAGTACAGAAATTAGTTTCCATTTATAGCACATAATTACGATACAGAGACGATTTTGGGAGGTTGTGTCTACGTTTAATTATCTAACTTAACCTTTTAGATTTTTAAAATTAATTAGACTTGTAGGGGTGTGTGCATGGCAGAACTACTTGTGCACCCACTTTATAATCATATTTTTGGTAACACTGAGAACTTTAAGCCTTCTTTTATGCTTAAACAAATTATATATACACTTAATTATAGAAAAGCAAAAAGCAAATATGTAATTCAAAAGACTAATTTGCTCTAATAAACACATGCTGAAGTTAAAAACAAAAGAGTTTTTACTTGCCTAACTAATCATTAGTTACTAATGTGACAGTTGGAGCTGCTTTTTCTGCAAAAGCTGGGGTATGTTGGATTCAAGAGTGGTTAAATTAAGTCATAAATCTGAGTGTGCGTGAAGTCTATTTGTGTGCTTGCTTTTCACTTGAGATGAAAATCCCATTTCACTCAAGAATGAGGTGGTGAATGGGATGAGCAACTCCGAAAGTTCAGGATATTCATCTCTTAAAGATATCCAGAACTTTGTTAAGTCAGAATCTAAAAGTTTATGGATTTTGTTGTCCATGACATGTCTCATGTTATCACTAACTATACAAAATAATTTACTAAAAATTTAGTTTTAATCCCAGCATCACAGATGATATCACACAATTGCTCATTTAGTTTTACTGACAACATGTTAGAACTTTCAAAATACAAGAATGGGTCTTGAATCCAATTGAATTCACTGTATCCCTCTGGGAAGCAACTTTCAATCTGGTTATAGAGAGTTAAACATCAGAGCTGGTAAAAAACAATGGTAGAGCATGAATAACAAAAATGTACAGTTTAGACTATGTGCAAAACAGGTTGAATTTAAATTGTTAAAATGATATATCTTAGTTATTTACATGTAGTAGCTTTTTAAGACACAGTAAATAAATTTCCGAACCTGACTTTGCAACCCACCAAATGCCCTCTCGGGACCCTGCAGTGGCTCATGCCCAATAGGTTAAGAAATGCTGAACTAAAGGCATGTTTGTGGAGTGAAACATAAAAGATAACCCAGACTTCTAAAATGCTCTTAGTGAAATGGGATTTTCAGGAGTAACAACACACTATTTGGTTAACAAGCACATTTTACTAATATTCTAATACCAAGTCAATTAGATAGCTTAAATGTGTAGTACTCTATGTGATGCTGATCACATACTGTTAATCAGCAGCACTGCAGAATATTCTAGAGCCACACTCTTGGCATTCATCTGGAACTTTATCACATTAGCCTGATAATTAGGATGTTGCCACCAGCTGAGTTTTAGAAAGTTGGTGTAGTAGGTTGCGCATTCATATAGGATGATATTAGACAGCAGTTTTTAATAAATGTGACAAATGATCAATTGTTTACTTGTGTTGTAAACTACTGTGATTTTTTTATTACTGTTTGTAGGCTATACAGTGTGTCCTGGATAATTATATAAAGAGAACTGTTGTAATATAAGTGTGTTTGTTTTAGCAATTGAGTGTATCTGGTATTCAGTAATTCGTTCCACTGTTTTAAGTTCATAATTCTTGTCACTGGTTGTAAGAATATTATTCTCATTAATTTTCCAATTCTATGAAGTCTTCAGTAGTTTTACCACGATGAGACTCAACTTTATCACTGAAGATGCCACATCACTGAATGAGCAAAACTTTTCTTTAATAATCTCAACAAAGCATGGTTATCAGCTGAAAAAAAGTTTTAGTATTAAAAGTTTTGATCACGCAAATCTATAAGGGATACTAAAAAGAAATAACATAATAATTGTATTGGACATAAAGTTATGTCCACAAAACAGATTTTGTTTGAAATAAATAAAACACAATTTGACACAAATATTAATTTTATGAATACTTGTTTGGCACATATTACAGAAGGTTACACCATTAAATGAGTTTGCCTAAGTATAAAATTCTTGTCAGATGAAAAACGTGTACAGTCAGAATACTATTTGTTATGTACAATACAAATGATTCACTATGGGTAGCAGTGACACATAAACACTAGACATTGACACTGAATTGTACTTGTTTTGAATGATTCATTGTGTCCTACCTGACCAGAGTACAGGTATTAACCAAGAGATGTTTAGTATACTGCTGTGTAACTGCTACAATGATGAATTATAAGTAGTACTTTTTGTTTTGGTCATCAACCTTGAAAAGGATAATAGAAACTTTGTATACCATGCTTCCAGCAGTTTTACATGATACATTCCTAGCACAAATAAGAAAAGTTTAAATCTGCTGATGATCTAAAGGAGTGATAGTTATTTGCAGACTGACAGGGTTATAAAATAATTCTGAAAGAATTGTTGCTTTTACAATACCATCCTTTATCAAGTGGCTACTCAAATCTGCCAGCTTTTCACAGAAACTGAAGTTTGATTATTAGATCCATCATGATGACCTACTGATGCTCCAAACATTTCAAGAATTCTCCTAGCCTTAAAAAACTAGACTGGCCTCATTGATTGACATGATTAATGTTAAATTTACTTTGGGATACTTCCAAACATAATACAGTTTAAAATAAACAAAAAAAATTGTATTTCTAATTTTTCCAGAACTGTATACACATAATTTGATCTGGATGGAACGTGTATTAAACAATAATACTATTTGATGCAAATAATGAAAATATCCGTGTGGATAACTATACATGACTTCCATGTTTTAAGATTTATATTTAAAATCGTTTTAGAAATGAAATATTTCTACAGAAACTACTTCTATCTTCAGCCTCAACCACAGAAAACACACACACACACACACACACACACAATTCCTTTTTTCTTTATTTAATTTGAATTCAGAGTATTGGCACATATTTTATTAAAAGGGTGTATTTATTGGAAGTACAGAAATTAGTTTCCATTTATTGCACATAATTACGGTACACAGACGATTTTTGGAGGTTGTGTCTACGTTTAACAATGTAACTTAACCTTTTAGATTTTTAAAATTAATTAGATTTAACAAAAATTTCCTTGTTAGTGTACATTCAAAGGCTGTATTTATTGTATGGATAAAAGGCTGTATATAAATTAAAGGCTGTATTTATTCGAATTAAAACCTATCCGTACTTCCAATTTAGAACGTATAACCTAGTAGGCTACGTTATTCGTACATATTTTATTGGAGTTTATTGGTACATATTTTATTAAAAGGGTGTATTTATTGGAAGTACAGAAATTAGTTTCCATTTATCGCACATAATTACGGTACAGAGACGTTTTTGGGAGGTTGTGTCTACGTTTAATTATCTAACTTAGATAGTAGGCTTCGTTATTGGTGCATATTTTATTGGGGTTTACTGGCACATATTTTATTAAAAGGGTGTATTTATTGGAAGTACAGAAATTAGTTTCCATTTATCGCACATAATTACGGTACAGAGACGATTTTGGGAGGGTGTGTCAACGTTTAATTATCTAACTTAACCTTTTAGATTTTTAAAATTAATTAGACTTAACAAACATTTCCTTACTTAGTGTACATTCAAAGGCTGTATTTATTGTATGGATAAAAGGCTGTATTTATTCGAAGTACCGGAATTAAAACCTACTTCCAATTTAGAACACAGTACAATCTAACGTAGGCCTATAACCAAACAAGTACATTAAAATCCTTTTTTCAACATAATGCAATAAAAAGCAATGTGCAGTTTCTGTTAACACCCAAATGATTAAGTATTAATAATGGGTTAGAGTGGAATACTGTTAGCCAATTCATTTGTAATAGCTAAAATTGCCAAATTATTAAGCCTTTCTTGGTAGGTAGTGCTTCTCTGCCAAGTTTTCAGTGAATTCGCTATACTGCTCAAAGATTTTTCAGGAGACGAAACTGTAACTGGAATAGTACAGAAAAGCCTATAGGCAAGACAGAAGTTCACAAATACAGTTTGAAGGTTTTTGGAGTAGGCTTAGTGGATTCTTTTCTGATTCAAACTCTGTTTTATAAATGTTCTTCAAGTGTAATATTTCTTCAAATAGATCCATTGCCAATTCCTTTTTAAACTTGCTAATGAGAACTTTTACTTTCAATTCTAATTCATCATTTTCCATGTCCGTAAAGTTCAATACTGGTGGAAACAAGTCACGAATTGAACTAATTGCAGTGAATCGTGTTTTTATGTTGCCCATTACAAACTCTAATACTGGGTACATGACTGAGGTTTTAAATTTATTTTCTTGATCTTTGTTTACTGAAAAATCACTATTGGATTGATCTGTACTTTTTTTCCACCTTTTGGGAGATTCAGGAGGAACTTTTATTAGTTCTTTTGCAATTAAGTTTGGTTCTTCAATTATGCTGTCTGGGTTATCACGCAACAATTTCAATTCTGTCAGCAAATCTTCCACTAGAGTTATTTCAACGAGTGTGATTCCTTTGCTTTGAATAACAACATTTTTTTAGTCAATATATGAAAGCACTTTGAACCAAAATGATGCCAACATTAAGCTCTTTGTGGAATTGAAATATTTCTTAAACCCTAATATGATGTTGTAGGCAGAGGGAGTTAGACTAGAAGACATCTCTTCTAAAGTATATCCAACAATTTAAGTACTCCTGGGTAGTGCTTAACTATCGGTTTGACAGCTTGGATCCTCTCACTTCATCTTGTTTCAGGGAAGCTCGGCAGTGATAAAGGAATGTGCTTTTTCAAAACTTCCCAACATTTTTCTCTAGGGCTGCTAGAGAAAAATGAGTAAAGACTTGCAACATGCCCGAAAAATGTCATCACATCTGCATTGAGTTTTGCAGCATTAACACCCACATGTTTCAAGGAATGCGCCCCACATGGTAAAAATATTATGGATTCGTTCTTTTCAAGAATTCTACTTCCAATTTAGAACCCAGTACAATCTAATGTGTGGAGAACCATCATGACTTCCATGTTTTAAGATTTATATTTAAAATCGTTTTAGAAATGAAATATTTCTACAGAAACTACTTCTATCTTCAGCCTCAACCACAGAATTGTGGTCACTAACATCTACCACCTCACATTAGCGCACTTGATTTTCACTGATGATGGCAGTCGATGGCACTTCCGAAACGTCTGGTTTTGCAGAATACATTGGACCACGGCCAAACAGCCTGGAAAGGAATTTTATCAACAAACTACTTCATCGTTGCCGATAATGTAGTACACATATAAAAAATTATCCCCTCCCCTTCACCTATCATTTTAAATTATAGAAAATTATCCCCTCCCCCTTCAACTTCCCCCTACCCCTTTTCATTTATCGATATTTCATCTACCTTTCTAGAGTGGATTATTATGACCTTTTCAGGATACTTTATTTATCAAAATTAAGTACTTTACTCTTGTTAAAACATAAAATGTTGCAGGTAAACTACCCCTTCTCCTTAACCGATCTTCACCAAAATCAACAGACCTTGAGTCCTCTACAATATGCAAAAAATTATTTGAATTTGCGGCAATTATCATTCGCCATAGACAAAATTCTATACACAGACATCTTTCAAAAAATTACTTCTTTATGTATTGAGGGTAGTACAATCAGAATCAGCCCTTATCTCGAACACGATTTTTTTCGCCATCCATTTCCTTATGGAACATGGAAGTAAAAACAATATCCTTCTTTTTATAATATGTATTGCACATGTTTTCTAACACGGGACACTAATTATTAGATAAAATGTTTACCTTCATTTAAGCCAGCTTCCACTCACTGTGTACTTTCTCAGAGGCCATAACATGTTCTTTTTAACGTTGCCGAACATAAATTGATGTTGAATTAAAAATAATGTAAAGGATTAGCACCTGAAGTTTGCAACGTGCAAGTTGAAGAATCTATTTAATTATTGCACTTAACTTGATATAAGTACTGATTACATTTCAGGATTATTATTTTCAGAAATAATGTATGTAAACCAGATTTCCCCATATAAAGTTAATTAAAATTCTTTAACGCATAGCATTCCAGGCCTTTATAGTAGTAGATTTGTATTACTAAATTTGAATTTACACAAATAATTCTCTTTGATTAACCAGAGTTACACACACAAACTAAATGCTGAGTGTCCTCCTAGTGTATAAATTCAGCTAAAACACTATTCCAAAAACTTACCTTGTTACTAGAATATGTGACATGATGAACTTTTCATGTTAAATAGTTTAAATACTTTGTGTTGAGAGTTAAGCAATTTACCTAATTTTTATTTATGCAGGCGTATAGCAAAATCTGATCATCATGAAAAAGGAATAAGGCATTTTGTAATAGCAATTAACTGATTAGTTCCTGCTGTATTACTGACTCATATTACAAGACCAATTTTTGTTTAATTGAAGATATATTTCAACTGTTTCTTTTGGTGCAATCTGTAAATTCCATGACACACATCCATAAAGGTTTGAAAATATGCTTATTGCAGTTTGATAGGAATACATTCTCAAAAAACTAATACAAATTTGTTATGTCTGATCACACCAGCTATCCTTTCTATTTGAAATGAGCCTTTTATCCAGATTTATTATATAGTATTGTGCCAAGATATATCACTACATTTGTATACTGTAATACAGTAGTGGTAGAATATTATCATTCCACTAATATTACCCTAACATAATAAATGAAAATACATTATATACACATCTTTTGACATAATCATCCTTTCACTTATCACTTTTTGCCTATCAATTTATTTGATGAATATATATTTTACGATTTATGTAAAATACAACAGGTGTTTAACGGACACGTACTATGTGTAGACCTCTTATTTCCCTCCTCGGCAGGTTGAAGCTCAACTGGCACTAGAGTTGGGTATGAAATTATACTATGCTCATAGTCTGTCTGTTAGCAGCTAGTGGCATCTATTGACATTCACTCATGTCAAATTACAGAGTCGGTAAAGAATGTTCGAAATTTGAATGTAAACAAATTAATAGTTAAATAATTAATATAATGGAAGTATCACATATATAATGTATGTAAATGTAATTGTGAAAAAACGATGTAGGGCCTACTTCATATACAGATCAGAAGTAAATGATGAACTATTCTCTTTATGTAATAAGCCTTGTTACTAAACAACATATACTGTATTTTTAAAAGCTTCTTATCATATTGAGACGAAATGGAGTGGCATTTGAAACATCTCTTAGGTATAAAAACAACATAACAACCTTTACAAAATTTGCCGCCCGTAGGCAGTAGCCTACTTTGCCTATGCATAAATCTGCCTCTGGTGTATATGCTAAATGCATCTGAACAGTAGTAAGAATGACTTAGTATCCTGTTGAGTTATTCACTGTTCTGACGGATGATACGCAAATACTGGAAGGTAGGATGTGAGAGCCAGCAATAACCTTAAATAAAACTCTCATGTATTTCAGTTATTACACAGTGTTCTGTTCATTACAGACAAGTGCTTGATTTGATCATTTTTTTAAAATAAAATTGTATATTTTAATGTAGCTTTACAGTAGCTTGACAGAAAGTGTAAAAATGTAAAATAAAAACGGCATGACTTAGGTGTAAATAAAAAGTGAACACTTTACAGTAGCACAAAAAATGACAAAAAACTGAGACAATGAAATGCTACAGTTCAGTTAAAAATTTTGCAATCTCCCTCACACAAAATTTTAAAGAATAAAGACATCAATACCACAAAATATTTTTTTTTGGAGCAAAAGGAAACACAATGGAAAGGCATCTCAGGTAGTATCGCTTTGAAATTATGGTTTCAAAATGTTTAGGGAAAAGAATAAAAAAATGCTAGCATTAACAATCCAACAATGTATCGAAAAGATCTGGATCTTGCTAGTTACATTATAGGGAAAATTGGTTTTGTAGCTGCTAGTGGATGTTTGTTTCTATAAAAAATAATTGCAGTATCTAATAAATTATGGTACATATTTAATCATTTATTGAATAATTTGTCATTTATATAATTGTGTTTTTTTTTAAATTTCTATAGATACTTTTGGTGTGTTTGTTGTAATTTTGTGTTTTACATAATCTTTTGTGATTAAATCATTTGGTATAAAATGTTCCAGATTATAAAATACACCTCACAGTTTTAACATACAATATCAACTCCTCTATACATAGAGGATAATAGTAACTCCTCTATACATAGTAACAGGTATATCAATATGCCTGTAATCACAGGTATAGGAAAGTAATGGCAAATCTTGCATAATCTTGTTATCAGTTATTGTTATTATTCGGCTAGTGCTATTAAATTCATATTGGCCCAAAGTGATCACAAAAGGAATTTATTGTATTTGTTTACAGTCAACAGTGTAGATTCCGGTGATGATTTGAGATTTATATAAATTAATTTTCACTCACATGAATGAAGTTGCAACCATAAAGAAATACAGAATATATTTTCTATGACAGCAGGCAAGACAGAACACTTGTATTTTGCCTGTTATGTGTGTACATACATTCAGACATAATTTATTTGGATTGACTCTGCAAGCTTGAAATCAGATAACAATAATGTTTTATATTTTACATTAGTGTATATGTAAAATTATAATCCTCAACGTATAATATTGAATTAATTGGGATGTTTCGTTAAATTGTTACGACGGTCTCACCGATCGTCACATAGTACAGTGGAAACCAAAATAAAACACACTTATGAATTTGCTAATTTATTGGTGTTGTTACAGCTTGTTCCAGTTTCATTACATTTTTAATTAGTGTTGTGTTGTAAGTAGCTACGATGGTTGAGTGTTATTAGTACATAAGAGGATGCTGCAGTTTCTTTTCTTCAAGAAAAAGGTTTGGTTCACAATCCTCGTCAATGTGAACAAGGACACGACATGGTATTAGCCCTTGGGCAGCAACAGCGTTGGTGTTGCAGTAAGACGACTTGCCGTGAGTATAAGGTAGTTCGCAAGGGCACATTTTTACAGGGATCCAAATTACTGCTGGGAAAAATAATAAAATTTATTTATTTCTGGTGTGAAGGCCGTAGTAGTGTGAAAAACAGTACAAATCAACTGGAATCGGCGTCAACACACACACAGAGTGGACGGCTTACTTAAGATATATCTGTGCCGTAACGTCATTAGAAACCCACGGAAAATTGGAGTACCGAATTTAACAGTTGAAATTGACGAGAGTGTGTTTGCCAAGAGAAAAAATAATGTTGGCCGGGTGTATCCACAACAATGGGTATTCGATGGATACTGCCGAGAAACGAAGGAATGCTTTTTGTGTAGTGTGGAAGATAGATCAGCAGCTACCCTCCTACCTCTCATAGTGGCAAATACTGAACCAGGGTCTACTATAATGTCAGATGAGTGGCGTTCGTACCGTCAAATTGTTAATTTGCCACAACAGTACAGTCATTTGACTGTAAACCATAGTTATAACTTTGTGGACCTGAAACGGGAGCGCATACACAAGGCGTAGAAAGCATGTGGCGGTCCTGTAAACGCCGAAACATGATTGAATGTGGTACGAGAAGGGAACACTTAGATTCCTATTTAAGTGAGTACATGTGGAGGTCCGCAGAGGTCCAGAATATCATTCCAGGTGATGTATCGAAAAGCGTATAGAGTCACCTCCTTACCACTCACGACCACCTGTGGCTAGCTGGTGTTTCTGTAAAAACAATATTC
Source organism: Magicicada septendecula (assembly GCA_034769895.1). Classification (NCBI taxonomy): domain Eukaryota; kingdom Metazoa; phylum Arthropoda; class Insecta; order Hemiptera; family Cicadidae; genus Magicicada; species Magicicada septendecula. The sequence goes on from CM068368.1 coordinate 529,907,166, forward strand.
AACGGAACATGCATTATGGTTAATAAGTTAGTATTATTAAATACACAGTTTTAATAGGTTAGTATTACATATCTACCACTTTTTAGATAAAGAAGGAGTATGCACTACGGTTAATAGCTTATGCTACAAGATACATGTTTATTTTAAAAATTAGTACAGTAACATACAAGACAGGTTACAAGAACAATTGCTGGAAGAAACGGAGAATAAACAGTTACAGTGAGGTCAAAAGACATAGAATTGAGCACTACAAATAGACAACTAAATACATATAAACACTGTTTGGCAAAAATGCTGTGTAATTCACCAAACATTAATTGCTATATGAGTGAATGTAGAGAATGCCCTGGTGTTGCCCCAATTCGCAAAATCATTGAAGAGGCTTTTGAAGAAAATCTTATAGAAAATGTCACCTATCGTCAGTGGGTGTCTGTTGATCGTTGCAACCTTGAAACTTTACAGAAATCTAATGAAGATTTTATAAATGTTTTTTGTGACAAACTGACTCTCTTAATCAAACATGATTTTATTGCAAAGCAGCAGTCTTCATTCATTAATGACAAAAAAGAAAATTTAAAAGAGTCAGAGTTTGTAGTAAACTTAGATTTCTCTGAAAACTATAACATTGTCGTTCAGGACGAAGCTCAAAGTTATCACTGGGCAAGCGAACATGTGACAATACACCCTTTTGTGATTTATTACAGAGAAGATGATAAAATTAAACACTCAAGTTTTGTTGTAATTTCACCTTGTTTAGAGCATAACACTGTTTCTGTGTATACATTCCAAAAAAAACTTGTCGAGTTCATGACAACAAAGTTTCAAACAGTGCCAAAAAAGATTTTTTATTACTCAGATGGGTGTGCTGCACAATATAAAAATAAGAAAAATTTTATCAATTTATGTTATCACAAGCAAGACTTTGGTGTAGAGGCTGAATGGCATTTTTCCGCAACTGCACATGGGAAAGGACCATGTGATGGGGTTGGGGGCTCAGTCAAGAGACTTGCTGCAAGAGCAAGCCTGCAACATCCATATGACAACCAAATTTTAACACCTATCCAACTTTATGAATGGGCAGTTGAAAATTTATCTGGAATTAATTTCACCTTCTCCACACAAGATGAGTATGTTGAGTCCGAAACATTTCTGAATGACCGTTTCAGCCAAGCAGTAACTATTAAGGGAACTCAACAGTATCATGCTTATATACCTGTTCATTCAAGCGTATCAAAGATTTGTGTAAAAATATTCTCTGAAGATACAACAGAAGGAACAGTGATCATCCAAAAATCCTCAGAAAAACTACAAATGTCAGAAGTAAGCGGTTATATAACGGCCGTATATGACCAAAAGTGGTGGCTGGCATATGTGTTGGAGAAGAATGAAGAAGAGGATGAACTAAAAGTGACATTTCTACATCCTGCTGGCCCTTCATCATCATTTTCATATCCAAGGAAGCCGGACGTATTGTGGATATCACTGACAGACGTGCTTAGCAAAGTTGATCCTACAACTCCTACTGGAAGGATTTATGTAATAACACCTGAAGAAGCCACAACAACTTCACAAGCTCTATCATCAAGTTCTACATAAAATTTTGCTAAAGATGTAAGTGTTAAAGATTTAATGTAAAGTGTATAAATAATTTAATATAGTAATGAAATATGTTTTAATATCAAGGCCTACTATCAGTTTTATAAAACGCTCTTTTTTAAATTATTATTTAACTATGAATCCATTAGCCTCCCACTTTGAAATTCGAGAATCACTTACCAAAGGTCTAAACTATTTGTAGGAATTTTTAAAAAATTTTCAAAAATGCACTTTTTGAGAAAATTAAATTTAAAATTTTGATTTGTGTTTACAAAAAAACTTTTTATGAAAAGGTATGTTGTGCTGTATATCATTGAAAACTGCATGAAAAACTGAGTAAAATAACACCACTCCCATCTCTCTAGCTCAATTAGGAGAGCAGCTGTGGTGATTTCAAAATATGTCGGACGTGCGTTTTTGGCCGTTTTTTGAAAACTTTACATAGCCGTAATTTCTAAACCGTTTGAGATATTTGAAAAAAATTTGTATTTTTATTAATCTCCATGAGGACTACCTACGTACCAAATTTCATCAAATTCTGAGATGGTCAGGTTTATACCCTGCGTTGATTTGATGTGGAATGGCTCCCGATTATATTACTTCTTATGGTATAAGAATATGATATCGGTTTTTTGTTTAATATCCACTTGTAAAGGAAAAAATACAGCAGATAATTATTTTATAAATAACTTTGTTACAGCTGCTGTGAAGTTGTTTAGATTAAATAATGTAGCCTAACCAACTTTTAAGTATTGAATATTAAATCCTTAAATTTTTAGTGACCGTCAATCAGTGAATGTTTTAGTGGATAGTTAGTGAGGATCGGTCAATAATACAACTTTTAGTTATTTTGCATCGACGTTTCGACAATATTTATTGTCATCTTCAGGACCTGTGTATGAAATACAATAGAAATATCAAACATAACGAAACAATTAAATATTTGGGTGAACGTGTTGGTGATGTGAGTGTGTGCGTGTGTATGTATATCATTTTTTATGTGAAGACTTATGATAGTTTGTTTACATCTTCAAATTATCTTTAAGAAAGCGAGCAAATTATAGTATGAGAGAACTTAATTTATACAGTATTACAATTTAAATTACTAAATATAATGTTATTTTAATTAATTAAACGAACAGTAATCTAATCTAATATCCAATTTTGGTTACTGTTTGTTTAATTAATTAAAATAACATTATATTTAGTAATTTAAATTGTAATACTGTATAAATTAAGTTCTCTCATACTATAATTTCCTCGCTTTCTTAAAGATAATTTGAAGATGTAAACAAACTATCATAAGTCTTCACATAAAAAATGATACATACATACACACGCACACACTCACATCACCAACACGTTCACCCAAATATTTAATTGTTTCGTTATGTTTGATATTTCTATTGTATTTCATACACAGGTCCTGAAGATGACAATAAATATTGTCGAAACATCGACGCAAAATAACTAAAAGTTGTATTATTGACCGATCCTCACTAACTATCCACTAAAACATTCATTGAATATTAAGTATAAGTATATTTAATCCTGAGAGAAAATGAACAATTAACACCAGTTTTTGAAAGAACCATGAAAGGAGAGAAGATGAGCTTGTGTACGAAATGCGAAGTGGAGTATCTTATGTAGAGATGAAAGCTCAAAAGTTCAAGGCAAATACATATGAATGGAGATGATTGGTAATATCTGGGACCTGTCACACAACAGAACACCATACAATGATGATACTGTGTATGTATGATGTAATGTGCCTGCTTTTAATATTTTCAAAGGATTTTAATACTTTGTTTCGACTGGTTTCACTGTGTAAATTACAAACCTGAATATAGTGCTGGAAGTTTCAGTTCCTCAGCCTGCGTAATGATGATGTAGGCCTAAATGTTTCTACCCTTTTCTTGTGCCTGCAAAGAAAAATAAATTAGGCCTACATCACCGGACACACAAAGTACTGACATATGAACATTAATCAATTATTTTGTTTAATCAGTCAACTTTGTAGGAGACCAATATTAAAGGGTTACAGATTATTGACCCGTCCACCAAAACACACACACACAGGTTCTGATATGTGTTACAATTGTGTCTTATTTTCAGCCAACCGTTCTTTTACAGGTGAAATCAGTACAATTATACCTCGTGAGTATAAGGTTAGTTTAATCTGTAACCTATGATATTAAAAATAATAATACACTGCACATGATTATTACACTTTATATGATATCAGCTTTTTGGCTTAAAATCTACTTGTAAAAGAAAATATACAAAATGATTATTATTTTATAATTAACTTTGTTACAGCTGCTGTGAAGTTGTTTAGATTAAATAATGTAACCTAACCTACTTTTAAGTACTGAATACTTTTAATGTGTCATGTACTGTGTTCAATAAGGAAACAAAATACTTTTACAGAATACTTAAAATCCTTGAAAATGGTATTGGATTAAGCTTGAGCAATGAATAATTAAACTAAGCATGTGATTTCAAAGTCAATATCATTATGAAAACGTATTCTAAATGCCAAATATATCATATGTACTATATAAATATGGTTAAACAATGTATGTACAATACGCATGCGCATATTATTATTGTTATAACGGATGTATGTATTCTAGGAAGGTTAGTTCAGTGAATAAAGTCTTTTCTAATCAACGTGTTGTCTAACTGTATTTGGCAATATAATTCCAATATTAAATAATATCTCTCACACTAAATAGAACATACTTACCAAAATTGATAATACTTACCAAAATCATATTTGTTTTTAGTAAGAAGGGGGCTCATATTTGTTGATGGTTTCCAGCATTTTCTGGAACAAATCCTCATTTCTATTTCTTGTTCGCCACATGAACTCACTTAAATAGGAATTTAAGCGTTCCCTTCTCGTACCACATTCAATCATGTTTCGCCGTTTACAGGACCGCCACATGCTTTCGACGCCTTGAGTATGCGCACCAGTTTCAGGATCCACAAAGTTATAACTATGGTTTACAGTCAAATGACTGTACTGTTGTGGCAAATTAACAATTTGACGGTACGAACGCCACTCATCTGAAATTATAGTAGACCCTGGTTCAATATTTGCCACTATGAGAGGTAGCAGGGTAGCGGCTGATCTATCTTCCACACTACACAGAAAGCATTCCTTCGTTTCTCGGCAGTATCCACCGAACACCCACTGCTGTAGATACACTCGGCCAACATTATTTTTTCTCTTGGCAAACACGCTCTCGTCGATTTCAACTGTTAAATTTGGTCCTCCAATTTTCTTTGGGTTTCTCGTGACGTCTACGGTACAGATATATCTTAAGTAAGCCGTCCACTCTGTGTGTGTGTTGACGCCGATTTCCAGTTGTTTTTTACTGTTTTTAACACTACTTCGGCCTTCACACCACAAATAAATAAATTTTATTATTGTTCTCAGCGGTAATCTGGACCCCTGTAAAAATGTGCCATTGCGAACTACCTTATACTCACGGCAAGTCGTTTTATTGCAACACCAACGCTGTTGTTGCCCAAGGGCCAAAACCATGTCGTGTCCTTGTTCACATTGACGAGGATTGTGAACCAAACCTTTTTCTTGAAGAAAAGAAATTGCATCCTCTTCTGTACTAATAACACTCAACAGTTCATCGTAGCTAATCATTCTTTAATTAAATGAATGTCAAACTCACAACACAACACTGATTAAAAATGGAATGAAACATGGGAACAAGCTTCATATCTATTCGCGTGTCAGCCATTGTAACAACACAATTTTACCTCGTGGTGTAAAGTGTAATGTAAAATAAAAGACCACGTGATGTCTTTGGCTATTCTAAGGAAAGTTAAAGAGCTTTAGGAAAAAACTTTAAAACAAATTTAAAGACTCCCTGTATTAAGTCATTTAAAGTCTACTAAAATTAATGTTTCTTTTTCATACATGTTATTTCAATTTATTTTCATAGCAATTAAAATTAAACCCAAAAGTGCTAACTGAAGATAGCGACACACCATACATTTGCGGTTAGGTGGGGTAATTGTAAACGGAAAATGGATTGAAACATTTTGATTGATTAAAAATTGTGTATACGTTTTAAAATTGAAATAACTGCAAATATTTCAACCTTTTGTTATTATGTTGCGTACAAAAAATTGTTTAAATATAAATAATAAATACAGCTCTAAAATTCAATTTACGGGTACCCCAATTTACAATTACCCTTGACATCTTAGAAGTAATTGTAAACAAGTGTTTTCTTTATCCTTTGAAACTAAAAAACTGACACTCCTCTTGAAATTGAAAATATCGGTATGGAGAACCATACATGACTTCCATGTTCTAATGTTTATATTTAAAATCATTTATTTGAATTCGGTTCGATAATTTCTAACAACTTATGTGTGTTCCTTGTAAATCGTGTTTTATGTTTGACAAATTGAAGGATGTTTTATGTATGATTTTCTTTTCAGGATACTTTATTTATCAGAATTAAGTATTTCACTCTTGTTAAAACGTAAACCGTTGCAGGTAAACTACCCCTTTCCCTTAACCGATCTTCACCAAAAACAATAGGTCTTGAGATCTCTACAATTCAGGGCAGTATGCAAAACATTATTTGATTATGTTTGAATTTGCGGCTGTTGTCGTTTGCCATAGTAAATACCCTTGTTAAAACATAAAATGTTGCAGGTAAACTACCCCTTTCCCTTAACCGATCTTTACCAAAATCAATAGGTCTTGAGAACTCTACAATTAAGGGCTGCATGCATAATATTATTTGATTGTGTTTGAATTTGGGGCTGTTATTGTTTGCCATAGAAACAAATTACCCTTGATTAAAAAAAAAATGTTGCAGGTAAACTACCCTTTTCCCTTAACCAATCTTCACCAAAAACAATAGGTCTTGAGTACTCTACAAATCAGGGCTGTATGCAAAAAATTATTTGATTCTGTTTGAATTTGCGGCTGTTATCCGGTGCCATAGAAAAAAATCTATAGACAGACACACACACACACACACACACACACACACACACACACACACTTTTCAAAAAACGACTTTTTTTCATGTTTTGAGTGTAGTACAATCAGAATCTGCAATAATCTCGAACACGATTTTTTTTGCCATCACCATACTTCCATTTCCTTAAGGAACATGGAAGTAAAAAGGATTTTAATGTACTTGTTTGGTTATACGTTATTGTACTAGGTTATAAATTGCAAGTAAATTCCGGTACTTCGAATAAATACAACCTTTAACGTTATATACAGCCTTTTATCCATACAATAAATGCAGCCTTTGAATGTACACTAACAAAGGAAATTTTTTTTAAATATTAATTAATTTTAAAAATCTAAAAGGTTAAGTTACATTGTTAAACGTAGACACAACCTCCAAAAATCGTCTGTGTACCGTAATTATGTGCAATAAATGGAAACTAATTTCTGTACTTCCAATAAATACACCCTTTTAATAAAATATGTGCCAATACTCTGAATTCAAATTAAATAAAGAAAAAAGGAATTGTGTGTGTGTGTGTGTGTGTGTGTGTGTGTTTTCTGTGGTTGAGGCTGAAGATAGAAGTAGTTTCTGTAGAAATATTTCATTTCTAAAACGATTTTAAATATAAATCTTAAAACATGGAAGTCATGTATAGTTCTCCACACGGATATTTTCATTATTTGCATCAAATAGTATTATTGTTTAATACACGTTCTATCCAGATCAAATTATGTGTATACAGTTCTGGAAAAATTAGAAATAAAATTTTGTTTTGTTTATTTTAAACTGTATTATGTTTGGAAGTATCCCAAAGTAAATTTAACATTAATCATGTCAATCAATGAGGCCAGTCTAGTTTTTTAAGGCTAGGAGAATTCTTGAAATGTTTGGAGCATCAGTAGGTCATCATCATGGATCTAATAATCAAACTTCAGTTTCTGTGAAAAGGTGGCAGATTTGAGTAGCCACTTGATAAAGGATGGTATTGTAAAAGCAACAATTCTTTCAGAATTATTTTATAACCCTGTCAGTCTGCAAATAACTATCACTCCTTTAGATCATCAGCAGATTTAAACTTTTCTTATTTGTGCTAGGAATGTATCATGTAAAACTGCTGGAAGCATGGTATACAAAGTTTCTATTATCCTTTTCAAGGTTGATGACCAAAACAAAAAGTACTACTTATAATTCATCATTGTAGCAGTTACACAGCAGTATACTAAACATCTCTTGGTTAATACCTGTACTCTGGTCAGGTAGGACACAATGAATCATTCAAAACAAGTACAATTCAGTGTCAATGTCTAGTGTTTATGTGTCACTGCTACCCATAGTGAATCATTTGTATTGTACATAACAAATAGTATTCTGACTGTACACGTTTTTCATCTGACAAGAATTTTATACTTAGGCAAACTCATTTAATGGTGTAACCTTCTGTAATATGTGCCAAACAAGTATTCATAAAATTAATATATTTGTGTCAAATTGTGTTTTATTTATTTCCAACAAAATCTGTTTTGTGGACATAACTTTATGTCCAATACAATTATTATGTTATTTCTTTTTAGTATCCCTTATAGATTTGCGTGATCAAAACTTTTAATACTAAAACTTTTTTTCAGCTGATAACCATGCTTTGTTGAGATTATTAAAGAAAAGTTTTGCTCATTCAGTGATGTGGCATCTTCAGTGATAAAGTTGAGTCTCATCGTGGTAAAACTACTGAAGACTTCATAGAATTGGAAAATTAATGAGAATAATATTCTTACAACCAGTGACAAGAATTATGAACTTAAAACAGTGGAATGAATTACTGAATACCAGATACTCTCAATTGCTAAAACAAACACACTTATATTACAACAGTTCTCTTTATATAATTATCCAGGACACACTGTATAGCCTACAAACAGTAATAAAAAAATCACAATAGTTTACAACACAAGTAAACAATTGATCATTTGTCACTTTTATTAAAAACTGCTGTCTAATATCATCCTATATGAATGCACAACCTATTACACCAACTTTCTAAAACTCAGCTGGTTCCAGATGAATGCCAAGAGTGTGGCTCTAGAATATTCTGCAGTGCTGCTGATTAACAGTATGTGATCAGCATCACATAGAGTACTACACATATAAGCTATCTAATTGACTTGGTATTACAATATTAGTAAAATGTGCTTGTTAACCAAATAGTGTGTTGTTACTCCTGAAAATCCCATTTCACTAAGAGCATTTTAGAAGTCTGGGTTATCTTTTATGTTTCACTCCACAAACATGCCTTTAGTTCAGCATTTCTTAACCTATTGGGCATGAGCCACTGCTGGGTCCTGAGAGGGCATTTGGAGGGTTGCAAAGTCAGGTTCGGAAATTTATTTACTGTGTCTTAAAAAGCTACTACATGTAAATAACTAAGATATATCATTTTAACAATTTAAATTCAACCTGTTTTGTACATAGTCTAAACTGTACATTTTTGTTATTCATGCTCTACCATTGCTTTTTACCAGCTCTGATGTTTAACTCTCTATAACCAGATTGAAAGTTGCTTCCCAGAGGGATACAGTGAATTCAATTGGATTCAAGACCCATTCTTGTATTTTGAAAGTTCTAACATGTTGTCAGTAAAACTAAATGAGCAATTGTGTGATATCATCTGTGATGCTGGGATTAAAACTAAATTTTTAGTAAATTATTTTGTATAGTTAGTGATAACATGAGACATGTCATGGACAACAAAATCCATAAACTTTTAGATTCTGACTTAACAAAGTTCTGGATATCTTTAAGAGATGAATATCCTGAACTTTCGGAGTTGCTCATCCCATTCCCCACCTCATTCTTGAGTGAAATGGGATTTTCATCTCAAGTGAAAAGCAAGCACAGAAATAGACTTGACGCACACTCAGATTTATGACTTAATTTAACCACTCTTGAATCCAACATACCCCAGCTTTTGCTGAAAAAGCAGCCCCAACTGACACATTAGTAACTAATGATTAGTTAGGCAAGTAAAAACTCTTTTGTTTTCAACTTCAGCATGTGTTTATTAGAGCAAATTAGTCTTTTGAATTACATATTTGCTTTTTGCTTTTCTATAATTAAGTGTATATATAATTTGTTTAAGCATAAAAGAAGGCTTAAAGTTCTCAGTGTTACCAAAAATATGATTATAAAGTGGGTGCACACCCCTACAAGTAGTTCTGCCATGCACACCCCTACAAGTCTAATTAATTTTAAAAATCTAAAAGGTTAAGTTAGATAATTAAACGTAGACACAACCTCCCAAAATCGTCTCTGTAACGTAATTATGTGCGATAAATGGAAACTAATTTCTGTACTTCCAATAAATACACCCTTTTAATAAAATATGTGCCAATAAACCCCAATAAAATATGCATCAATAATGAAGCCTACTATCTAAGTTAGATAATTAAACGTAGACACAACCTCCCAAAATCGTCTCTGTACCGTAATTATGTGCGATAAATGGAAACTAATTTCTGTACTTCCAATAAATACACCCTTTTAATAAAATATGTACCAATAAACTCCAATAAAATATGTACGAATAACGTAGCCTACTAGGTTATACGTTCTAAATTGGAAGTACCGATAGGTTTTAATTCGAATACATACAGCCTTTAATGTATATACAGCCTTTTATCCATACAATAAATACAGCCTTTGAATGTACACTAACAAAGGAAATTTTTGTTAAATCTAATTAATTTTAAAAATCTAAAAGGTTAAGTTGCATTGTTAAACGTAGACACAACCTCCAAAAATCGTCTGTGTACCCTAATTATGTGCGATAAATGGAAAATAATTTCTGTACTTCCAGTAAATACACCCTTTTATTGTACACTAACAAAGTAAATTTTATTTAAGTTACATTGTCTACATAACCTCCATAAACTGGCATTAGTTACTTGTGAAGAAAACAGTTCTAGTACACATCGAACATGGAAAAGAAGTACAAACGTGGAGACGGAAGTTAACTGTTGCCGCAGGCTATAGTGAAAGACCCAAAAACTGATATCGCTTATAATGAAATAAAGCAGTTACACTGCTTTGTCGATTCACAATTATTTTCTTTTTATTATATTTATAACTTTATTTGGGTACCCCTTTATTTATTTAGTTTTCTATTGTCTATGATTCTTATAGTGTTTTCAATTGTTTATTTTTAATTTTTAATGTTTTTATGTATTTATTGTTTTTTACATTTCATTAGCTACCGGTACATTTTTAATTATATTACTAAATACTTTACCAAACTAAATTTTACAGCCCTACCAACACACACACACGCACGCACGCACAGATATATGTAACTTACTTTTTACTAACCAATTATTCTTATAATTTGAAAATTCTTTTATTTTTTTAATTGTTTTTAAGGTTTTTACCTTAAATTTGGTTACCAACGAAATTTTGTTGTAGGTAAGTTTTGATTTTGATTATGACAGTAAACGTGGACATTTTGTAAGACGAAACAAGCGTCAGACACAACAGAAAGAGACAATGTAGACCTAATAAAGATTTCCATTATTTTGTAAACAGTGACTTGGCGTGTTGTGTCTGTTGCAATGTTTCTCGAAAGTCGAGGCTAGACATCAACAATCGTATATTTTGGAATGACACCTTTGTGTACATATTACGATTCACGAAAAACGTAGTAATATATTATCCACATTGCTCTGGCATCTTAATTTGTTTGAATAAGTAACATTAATAACAGCCTCGTACGCGAAATGATTGTGTGTGTGTGTGTTTATTCAGGTGCAGTCATGTAGTGCGATTCTGTCAGCTTGAGACTAAACTATAACGATTAGTCACTCTTATTTGAATAGCAGTATGATACAATATGTGGATATTGCAAAATGCTTATTACATCATTGCGTATGTGTGGTCATAATTATTGTTTGTGACAGGAGGAAGGAACTATAATTTTTGACAAGACCTCTTATAAACTTTTATTGAAAGCAATTATAATTGCGGTTGCAATGAAACACCAGATTTGACGTCATATCGTACGCAAAAACAAAACTCTAGAAATGCGACATAGCACTGAAACGAGACTAGGAAAAAATTCGGAAGATTTACACCAAATTTCGTATTTTCTGGAACATAAAAAAAAATCGGAAGGTCTTCACTGAGGCAGTCTCACTGAGGCAGCAAAACAACTGACAAGTATGTAAACAAGCTGGTGAGTCATCAACAAGTCGGTGCCTGAGCCGCGGTCGGACCAGCCGGGGGTCGGAATATAGAGGTTTTACTGTACCTGTATAATTTGTTATAAAATATAAATTGAATCTAAAAGTATTAACAGTGTTACTTTACACTGTGATTTTATTAAGCTTTTACTGTTTAAAAGAAAATAAGAGAATTTATAGGCCTATTTCTCTTTGGGAATACTAATTTAAACTTTCACTAGGAGTAAACAAACCTGACATAGATTTACAGAGGTTTCTGTTTTTGTTAAAGGGTGGTTTTATGTATGTTTGTTCAAAACACTTTATACACATTATAATAATAAATAATAATGAACAGATTTAGTTAATTATGAATGTGAGTTACATTATTTTAACGTCACCTCGCCTTTACCTAACCTATTATTAACAAGTTTGTCAACGGCCCTGGAAATTCTGATACGGGGAAGTTAGATGTATTCAAATTGTTTTCTCGGGTACAGTGTTGAGGTTTCCACATTCCGCCTGTCAAAATGTGGTGGTCACCCAAGGGCTTTTGGTTTTTCAGAATCTTCTGATAAAGTAAGTGAGTAAAGTATCGGGGTATATTATTCTTCTCTTTAATTATTTTTATTTATTATTCATCCCCAATTATTTGTCCTATTACAAACATGTAAATGCATAGATTTTTATTTGAATTGCAACATTGGCATAAAAACATCGACGTTTGAAGTCTTAAAACATCGATGTTTTCATACCGAAGTTTTTTTAACATCGATGTACTCTTCACGATGTTAACATCGATGGTTTTCTGGCGATGCTCATCACTACTTTCGGCTAGTGCAGCCGCCATGTTGTCTAGTACCAACTCAAACTTTTTTCTCACCGTGTCCAGGGTCTCGTTGGACGAGCTGAAAATAAGAAGATGGTTGCTTTGAAATGATTTACTTCAAATCTACTTGTATTTACGCAAACTTGTGTTTATTCATTAGTTCGGTTTGCTGTTGTATATTAATGACAATGACAAAATTACTCCCTCCATCTCTTACACTTTTACTATTATAACATTAATACAGTACATTATTTATTTTAACATCAACCTTTCTTCAAGATATTACTTAAAATTAACTTGTTAAACATTAAAACAGATGCTGAAAAAATACTAGACTACCTTCTCTTAACGTAAACCAGTGCTTTTTTAATTACGTAATTCAAACTCACCCATACACTCACGCTTTCACATTAAAGAAGTTATATTCCCCTTAGAGCTCATTTTTTGTCGCATTCTTGTATTTTGTGTTAAAATAATAAAATTTGGTAGGTTACTTCCCTTTTATCATGTTGAAGGTACTCTCTTACAATGTTTCGTCGTAGACACGCACTAACTTATCGCCGAACTGTCATATTGCTTAAATTTTCTCACTGTATCTACTTGGTTTATAAAATACTGTTTTAGATCATCAAATATCAAAATTTTCACATTTTTTACGTTGCGGGCGCCCGCGATTTACGTTCCGGAACTTTTACGTGCTATTCGCACAAGATGTTATTGCAGACTGGGATGAGACGAACTACTGCAAAATCTAAGATGGAGAGGGGGTCACGTGATCAAATCTTATTGTCTTATTAGTACGACGAGCCCATTTCTGAGGCGAGGCTAATTACGCATTGCATTCCACGTGACGTATTTACAGGCTTGGCCATTATGTAACTGGTGACTTCATCGGTCAAAGTTCGTTTGGCTAAATATAACTGTTGTTTTGCGTCTGCACTGTTGACCTTGATACGATTTCATGCACTTGTCTGCATCGTTACAAAACTCTACCATTATGATTTCTACTTTTGAATTACAAATAAAATTTATGTTTATTTCCCCCAAAACACTAGGTGGGCTGAAATGTCCCATTACATTATTTCAACTATTGTTTGTTAAAACAATATACAAACAAAATACTGTACTGCAATTTTGCAAAGCGTTATGTTAAATGAAACAAGTAAAGTCTGGAAAAAAACAACTTTAATTAAAATCAAAAGTGGCAAAAATTAGTAGATTCAAATTTTCATCATACACTTTGAATCAGTATGTTGTGTGGTATGATGGACAACCAGTGTTGGCCTTTTTTACTAAAGAATTATATAATCAAGCAAATGTAACGGGTATTTTTTACCGAATTAATTTTCAATCTACGGAAGAAGTCTCAATTTCAAAATGAATGGACTTGTATCATCAGCATGATGGAACTCCTATACATGTGAGGGAAATTTTAAATCAACATTTTACTGGAAAATGGTTTTATCATAGAGGACTTGTTAATTGGCCACAAAGATCTTCAGAATTCACCCTGTTAAATTATTGCTTATGGGATTGAATTTAAGTAAAGTATAAAAACAAAAACAAACACACAGGATGAACTGATCATCCAACTTTTAACTGCAGAACTTGTAAAGGAAAATAAAGGTAACCTGAGAGAAAAAATACAAGATTTTCAAAAACAAGTTATGAAGTGCATTGATCGAATTGTTGAACATTTATTACAAAGTAATGAAATTTAGTATATTCTGTTTCATTTCATCAAAGTTGAAAATAACTCAATATAATTTTTGTTTCATTAATGGTATTTTGATTTTCTGACAATAATTAAACATTTTTCTGACACAATTTTTTTTTAATAATTAAAGTCAAATTGCCCAAACTTATATTTTTTAACTGGTGTTATTCACATTGTAACTTGAGAACAGGGTATTTCCAGACCTATCTTTATGAGGTTTCATCAAAAAGTTCTTGGAATTTTATAGTTTCCACCACTACAAGTGTCCGATTAAAAAACTGTTTTTATGTGATGTTGGTATACATGTTAGTAACAACTGTATAAATTTTAGCCCTATTTGATGCATTGTTAAGATTTCACAGCTGATTGAGTAAGTCATCCTTAGGTATATTAGGTGATTTTTTGTCATTTTACAATGCAAGATTGAAGAACATGGACTAAATTTTGTGTAAATTGTGAGATACTCTGCTCTGTCCTGGAAAATGTGTTCAGAAGGCTTGTGGAGAGACTGCTGTGCGTGAACAAGCAGTTTACAAGCTTCAAAGACTGCCATAAATGAGTTGAAAATTGTGGTTGTCAGATGAAGATAATGTTTTTGTATTCTACAAAATTTCGTTGCTAGGTGCATTGATCGAACCTAATAAAGAGTATGTATTCGGACATTGTTTGTTGTTTGTATGAAACTATTTGTAGAAAATAACCAAATTTATGTTATGGAACAATAATGTATGAAAATTGCAGCCCAATAATGTGCCTGGATGCACGTCATTGCTTGTTAAGAATTTTGCCAAGCAAGCCAAAAGAAAACGCCATAATGATGACACAGCAACTGCCGTATTCACCAGATGGGCCCCAAAGCAATCTTACCCCTCCCAATAGTGATAATTTCCATGAAAGGACAATGTTTTGTGACTGTTGAAACGTACAATGAAAATCAGTAAGCGAGCTCAATGCTGTACCAAAAAGTGCATGGTTAAAATATTTTGAAGGTTGCAAAATGGCTGGTTTAATCGTGTTAGATTTGATTAAGGGTCAATATAAGTGTTGATGAATGAAGGCATAATTTTTACAATAAACAAAAACTGCATGAACTTTTTGATCAAACCTTGTATAAGAAACTTATCATTATTTTTAGATCTATAATCACCTCTTTTGATAGTTTAAATCCCCCTGTAATGTTTAATCAAATACAATTTTAATTTTAAACATAAATAAGTACAATTTATCAAAATTAAATTTACATTTTCAACACAAACAAAATTCAGATAGACAAGCAATTATGAGTACATAATATTTATGGACAATGGTGAGTTACTTTCAGATTAGATTTCAGATTTCAAATCACTTAATCAGTGATGCTAATCTTGTAACAGTACAATTCTGGCCCTACTGTGTTTTGGGGAATAATCAATTTAAATTGTATTTTTATTCAAAGTCATACATAAGAAACTAGTAAAGTTTTATGAAGGTTTGCAACTACGCAATATCGAGTGGACAGAAATTGCGTCAAGGTCGGGAGTATACGCGCAGAAACAACAACATCATTTTGTCATACTAATGTGTCAACAAGCTGCACCCATGTATACGTCATCCAAAAGTATGCAACACGTAATAAATACGTTTGTAAACAGCTAAGGTGTGGATCTCGACACAAAGAAACTGGTGACGTAGTTACTCCCCACCTCGGAATTGAAGCATTGCAAATCGCTCTCAGTCACGAAATAGCAGTATAGCCGGCCGGCTGCCTATCTAAATTTTATAAAACCAAGTCTCGGACGTTCGCCTGTGCAATGTAAAAGTGAAGTATTTTATATAAAATGAAGTAATAGTTCAACGTAAAACGTAAAAACAAAGTTTGGCAAAGTTTTAACATCTATAGTGCGAGTTCAGCGAGGGGACGTCTGCAGGACTGATTTCAGCTAAGTGACAACATGGGGGGTACTAGAAAAGTTTAAATAAGGGTCAATACAAAAGTTGCAATTAAATTCAGTAATAAAAAATGAGCTCAATTTGGGGAAAATTAACAAAAATTGTACCATAAGGATGAGAGTGTGAGTGAATGAGAGAATATCTAACTATATAACAAGTGCTGGGTTGTAAAGTTATTTTAATAATGATATCATGAAAATATAATTGAATATGTTATTTTGGAGGGCATGTGAAATGTTTAAGGGGAATTTTAACTTGAATAGTGGAACTGCGTCTCATGGCGCAACGCCTCGTGGCGTATAATAGCGTGCTTGTTTAGCACAGTAGAGTCACATTCATTTGTACGTAATATGACAATAAAAGGTAATGTCATTGGTAAACATTTCAAGCAAGAGTAAATTATTTCAGATAACACATTCCGCTACCTCTAGTTCGCTTAACCGAACTCTGCCCTTAAAGGTAAACAAATCTAATGTTCTTGTATTAAAACAAGATAGCGCCTGAACAAAATGATGAAAGTTATTAATATTACATATAATAAAAATGCATTAAAAATAATTAATATAACAATGGCTTCTGGAACAGGGACTCGACATAAAATGTGATTTTATGTGGAGTAAGCCTACTGGAAAGAGCGGAACAGTTACCTGAAGTAATATACGTATATAATTTGGAGGTACGTAAATATAGACGTAAAGATAGGGTTATGTTATAAGATTATGTACATGCATGTGTTATAAATAAGCAAACTGAGTACTAATAAAAATAATGACGAAAACGTCAGCGTTACTGACGAAACATTTACGAGTGAGATGGGTAGTCACTCAACACCAGTTAGTCAGATCGGTGAAACAAGTGCCACCGAATCAATCGAATTAAATACAATACAAGTAACACCCATCTCAACTCGGTATGAAAACAAAAAAGATGATAGTAACGATATGAAGAGTATGGTGCAGATATTGTTAAGTAAATTTGATGAGAAGTTTGATGAGCAGAAAAGCAAAATTAAAGAAATTAAGAGTAGTTTTAATAATAAATTCGATGAACAAATTAACAAACTTGAGACAATAAATAATAAGTTCGATGAACAACAAAGTGATTCCAATGTTAAATATAATAACTTGAATGACAAATTTGATGAAATAAAAAGACAGAATGTTAACTTTAATAAACGAATCGATGAAATGCATGCACGTTTCGATAAAATGAAAGAAAAAATGGTAGCGTTAGTAAATGAGAAGTTCGATAGACCAGAGAATAAAGTATACGAGAATTACGAGAATAAAAAGGGGGAAGAGAATAGTGGAGAAACACGTAAACCAAATGTAAATAAAGACGGTCAGATGACAAATAATAAGGTAAGTGGTGTTGAGAATTATGACAATACAAATAAAAATATGGTGTTAGAAAATAATTGTGTGGATATTGTAACGTATAATTGATAGGTTGTGTGTACTTAGATTACATACGCCGCCCGTTGGAAGCGTCAATTTGTAACAAATAAATAATGTGTCTCTCTTTACTTTCTGCCCCACTGAATGGTTCGTCGATCTGTAACAAATATATAAATGTAGCGACTTATTTCGCCTCGCACTGGAGTCGTCAATTTGTAATTATTAATACGTTATGTTGAACGGCGAATGATTTTGTAATCTGCCGCTCGCTCCCACTATACGTACCGTTTCCGTGACGTCACTCACCGTTGCCAACCGTCGTGGTGTCCGCTGTGCTCTGTGAACTTATTTTCTAAATGTAACAGCAATAATAACGACGCAAATATAACATCAAACATATATCCTTATAGAAATCATTTATTCAGTAAAGCATTGGTTAATTGTTTCTTAAATCTGATTATGATAATCACAATTGTGGCGCAAATTATACGTCTTCTTTTTACCAGTTGGTACAGTAGTAGCAGATATTATTCCGTATTTAGACAGACCAAAAGAATGCATTGGTTATTGTTTCCATTACAAATAAAATATCTCAGGGCGTATCTGGTTCGGGGATTACATCTAAACAAAATATTATTCTATAAATCAAAATACAAGTTTTACAGTTCAAGGATATTACAAGGTTTAGAGTGTAATGTGCACACAGGCAGTCGGGCAGTGATTACTAGTTATTATAGGTTATGTCCAGTTTAGGTGTTTAATAATTATTATCAAAATCAAAGGTTCTTGTGTTGTTTGAAAAGGTGTCAATCTCAAATCGTGTTATTAGTGAGTGTTCTTAGTGTTGGTGTGATATGGTGTCTGTAGTTTTAGTTGATTAATACTTAAAAAGTCGTGCATACAAAAGTTGGTGTTGATACATAATATAATAAAATGTCAAAGTCACCAAATCCTCTTCTTTGTATGGTTCGTGGTCGAAGATAGGGCCCACGTCTGCTTCGGTCCTTCTCCCTGGTTCTTGATTCTTCTATTTCAAATACTGGATGTTCCTCACTTAGTTGTAATAGTTCGTGTTATGTATCTCTATCTGTATTAATATGTCTGGAACGTGTTTTCACAGTTTATTTTTAATTATGTAAGACGTTTTACAAACGCGTCTGTACGCTATGATCGTTGTTAAAGAAGTCTCATTTTATTTATCCGAAATTTCTGGTTGCTAAGGATAAACTTGGAATCTGGTTGGTTGATTCGGATATACATTGTCATATACTTTCATTTGTGACATATAGACACTAAACATGCCTACTTTTACTTAAGAAATACAGATGTTACAATTTTGTTATTTGAATTTTTCTTAAATAACTTAAGATGGATTATTTTGGTTCTAGATTCGTTGTGTATACTATTAACTATAATTCTATTTATCCTTCCACATTTGTTTTACAAAATCCCTAACATTATTATCTAAAATTTACAAAAGTTGGTTTTACCTGGCCTATGTACTGGTGTTAACTTCATCACCATGTTTATAAACATTTTACCTTAATGTCATTTTCCATGACTGATATCTTAGTAAACCTTTAACAGTTAAATTAACTTTTAACAACCATAAAAACTGTTTAACATATAACACTATCTTAACAAAACAAAAAGATATACTATCCTATTAGTTTAATCTCATGCCCACATGGCTATGATTCTACTGAACATTTGAACAAATAAACTACTTTTTACCTAATCTATACAATTGTTTAACACTTAGCAGTAACATCTTTTTGTAGTCTACTTTGCTTTGTTAATTAATTGATCACTGTTTAGTACCATAATTACTGGTATCCCTTTCCCCTTTAACATAGTCATACTCCTATAGGTTTAAGGAATTGGGAATATAAACAAATATTCTCCCAATTGTTATCTTGGCATATACTTAATATTAGCACTTGACTGGTGATACTTGTTCAAAAAACACTTGGTTTATTATTTTGTCACTGGTTAGTATTGCACTGTTTGGATTCTATTTGTCACACTTATAAATAATTAATCTATCTAGTTTTGACTGTTTGATTAATTATTTGTTACCTTCTCATGTAAGTGTTATTTCCACTTTTATCATGTAATCTTACATATAGTATTTTCTTAAAATTAATGTACATTAGTTTATTTATTAACTGTATTGTACTTCAGTCTCATTTTAGAATGGTTTTGTTTTTATATTTATTCTTATTGGTTTTTATGGTTTTTACATTTTATTGTCATTAAAAGACCTTCACTCTTGTTATAAAATGTTACTGTGAACAAGTTATTATTTGTTGTTTTCTGGACAATCTTATGATCACTGTTTATTACAATTAGTTGTATGGTTCATGTATCTATAATAAGGTTTGTTATATTTTCATTACATCATTTAAATTAATCACTTACTAATATTTCTTTTTACATAGTATTACATGTTTGGGCCTATTATCCCTCAATTTGTATTTTGATATTCTTGATATTATGATACATTGAATGAAACCATTTGTTTCCTTATAGTACTGGTTCATAAGCCGTCTGTCTTTATAATTATTTATTTTGTCATTATTGAAAGTTCATGTCATAATCGGGGTTGAATGTATTTTGCATCACTTTGCCTAAATCATTAATTTGGGTACGGTCAGTTGTCTTACTAGTCAGTCTAAAATGGTTGGTCGTTCCTCTTCACTATCATCTTGGAAGATATTGTTCTTCTTGTTTAGCTTCTTATCCAAAGTCTTCATTAAATCAGGTACGATATTAAGTTGTTCCAAATGTAATGTTACATACTACCCTGCCACCAAATTTGATTATTTTAATAAAATATTGTTTTTGTTGAAATTATCAATTATCTTATCTTTCACATTATCATTTGTTATTCTTTTTATGATCTGGTATACTTGTCTTTAATTATAAGTGTTCTATCCTTGGAACATGTTACTTCCCTAACAAATTAATCACCATGTATTTTGGAATCAGTCGGGGGGCTCTCTTGACCTAATACCCCGCTGTCCTTATAATACATAATACATCAATAACATCGATTGCTGGAGCTATCTCGTCAGTCAATCACATTTAATAATCACTAGTCTATTCATGACTAAATCAAATAAAAATAATATAATAATATATTCTTGGGATGGTCCACTCAGTTAAACTTCTCAGATCTAAATATTTCTTTCCATTGATTCTTCCAGATCTTTATTTTCTTGTGGCGATATTAATAACATTTTGATTTTCAATTGGTACTATCTTCTTTCCTTCTTTATCAGTACTCCTTAATCTTCATTTTTCATTCACTATTTTCATTCAATTAAAATATAACAAGTATTTGCATCTTTAGTTGTTGTTAATTCTCTCACAATCATGATATGTTATTTGTAGTAAATTCGTTTCTAGTCTTGTCTTATTTTCATCGTCGATTGTCTACATTTGTCTTTTCTTATTCGTTTTATAACCTTATGGTTTCTTCTGATTTATGGATGTTGCATCTTTCTTTTATATTCCAATAATAAGTTCATAATTATATTTAATAAGAGGTGCTTATTTTGTTTAGAATTTGGAAATTTATTCCCAGTTGTTTATTCGCTTGATTCATAATAACATAAGTTGTCCTTACTCTTTATTTGAATTCTGAGATATTCAAATTTGTTTATTTGGCTTCATTTAAAATTATATTCTGGATTATCAAAGTTGGTAAGATGAGCTTACTATATTCTTTTGAATTTTGAGGTATTATAATAATAAATTCTTCAGTTCCATATTAATTCTCATAAATAATTAGTTGTAAGTTGATCTTACTATTTTTTTAGAATTTTGTGGTTTTATAATAATAAATTCTTCAGTTCCATATTAATTCTCATAAATAATTAGTTGTAAGTTGATCTTACTATTTTTTTAGAATTTTGTGGTTTTATAATAATAAATTCTTCAGTTCCATATTAATTCTCATAAATAATTAGTTGTAAGTTGATCTTACTATTTTTTTAGAATTTTGTGGTTTTTTTTCAACTTTGTTTATTAGGTTCATAATACATTTTTAAGGAAACTTGGTTGTATGTCCCCTTAATCTTTTTTGTTTCCACATCACTAATGATATAAGTATTATTGTTATTGTTTTTATAACAACATATGGTCCATTATACAGTAATAATAGCTTTTTTGCTAGTCCTTCCTTAGAACTTGGCAATTCGCGGTTTTTTAATAATACTTTGTCTCCAATCTTGTACTGGATCATTTTCTGCTGAATTATTTTGTATTTTTTCCTCCTTTTCTCCACTTGTTCATTCAGTTTGCTGTGGAATCTCACGTTGTCGAACTGGTAAGCTGGGTTGTTTGGGAAGTTGATTATTTCACTAATTTCTCGGGGTGGTAGTCTTTCATGCATTATGGTATATGGAGTATCTTGTATTGCTTCATGGTAAGCTAAATTGATAAAGCTCTCTGTTTGTGTAATGTAGTCACTCCACTTCTGGTGTTTATCAAAACAATATGTTCTGAGTATACGGCCGACCTCCCTCAGTACTCTTTCTGCCGGGTTGCTATTTGGGTGATAGACAGATGTTTTATATGTCTTGACACCTAGATCTAACAAAGTCTCCTTCCAAACCCTTCCTCGAAACTGAGTTCTGTGATCGGTAATAATTGATCTTGGAGCTCCTAACTCTGGTATGTATTGTTGGATCACTATTTGCAAAATCTTTTTTGTAGTTGCCCGATTAATGGGGTATAGTTTTGTAAATTTGGAGTAATGGTCGAACATGATTATAATAAATTTATACTGTTTTCTCCCTCCACTACGAGGTAACGGTCCACACACATCTAAAAATACTCTCTCTAATTTACCAGTTGATGTAATAGGTTGCATAATTCCTTCTGTTTTTTCGTTATTGCATTTTGCCAATTGACAGATGTGGCACTGCCGAATACATTCTCTAACTCTCCTGTTGATATTCTTAATGTAAGTGTGTTCCTCAAGCGCCTTCATTACTTTTAATGCACCCATATGCCCATATCGACTATGGTAGTCCAGTATTAATTCTGTTTCTAACGCTTTGGGTATCACCACCTTCCATGATCCTTGGTTATTATTTGGTTTGTAAAATAATATGTCTTCATGTAGACAGTAATATGCAGTGATTTTTTCATCCTGTTGGATCAGTCTTTGTCTAAAATTGTTGATTTTTGTATCCTCTGTTTGTTGTTGTGCAATTGATTTCATGATGTTTTCCAAATCTGATTTGTTTTTTTATTATAGTATATACCTTGATGATTGTTTCTTTTTCCTCTTCAAAAGTTTGTTGTTCTATGTTAATCCGGGACAATATATCTGCAGCAATATTCTGTTTTCCTGGAACATACTCCCAATTTATATGGTACTCCTGTAGTGCGAGTATCCACCTTGCCAATCTCCCATGGTTAATCTTGCAATTTTTTAGGAAAGATATTGACTTATGATCGCTCCTCACGGTTATCGGGTATCCAAGAATATAGGTTCTGAATTTCCCACAAGCGAATATAACGCTTAATAACTCCTTTTCCGTTACACTATAATTGCGTTCACATCCATTAAGTATTCTGCTTGCAAAACTCACCACCTGATGTTCTCCCTCACTATCTTCTTGATATAATACAGACCCTAAACTTATATCACTGGCATCGCAGTTCATAAAGAAAGGTTGATTGAAATTAGGATGTTTTAATATAACTGAACTTAGGAAATTATGCTTGATCATTTGGAGCAAGTTGTCTTGTTCCTGTCCCCATGACCATTTGTTCTTAGAGGATAATTGTGGAGAAAACTTTGCTGTCATTTCAGAATAATTTCTCTGAAACTTCCTATAATAATTGCAAAGTCCCAGAAATGATTGAAGTTGCTTTTTATTTTTAGGACTTGGGAACTTCTGGATTGCTTCAATCTTTTCATTGGATGGTGTTATTCCTTGTCTTGTTAAGTTAAAACCCAGGAATTGGACTTCACTGGCGATAAGCTTGGATTTTTGAAGTTTTAGGGTAACGTTATTGTCTGATAGTTTTTGTAATACTTGTCCTACTCTGTCACAATGGTCTTCCCAATTCACTGAAGTAATCAACAAGTCATCAACATAGACTGTGGTATATGGAATAGTATCTGGACCCAACACCTGGTCCATACATCTTACGAATACAGCTACTGAGTTTACCAGTCCAAACGGTAGTCTCTTGAACTGGTAGTTCCTCCCTTCGAAAATAAAGGCGACGTACTTTCGACTGTCTGGGTGTAACTCCACCTGCCAATACCCACAAACAGTATCCCAGGTGCTGATAAATTGTATGCCATTAAATTTTTTCAATATCTCCTCAATCTCTCCGGGAGATGTTCTGTCATTAACTATGATCTTATTAATCTCTCTAGCATCCAATCAGAGTCGTACTTTGCCATCTTTCTTGGGAACGACTATTAACGGACTTGTATATGGGGAACAGCTATACTCAATAATATCTTCTGCTATCATTTTGTCTAGTTCAGTCCTCACTGCTTCTTTTAATGCATAAGCAACGGGATATGATTTTTTATTAAAATTTACAGGCTCCTTGAATTGTAGTGTAAATTGATAATCTTTTACTTTGCCAGGTATATCAGAGAAAACATAGCGGTATTTATTATATATTGATATTAACTTTTCTATTTGTTGTGTAGTTAAATTACATTCATTTTGTTCTGACCGAAATTGTCGGATCTCTTCTAATTTTTCCAACCATAAACTGTCTTCACTCCCAATGTATTCCCTTCTTATATTCCATGACTCATCTTGATTATTATTGACTTTTCTTATACTATTGCATGAAGGTACAATTTTATTTTCTACAAATTTTGCTGTCCATTCTATATTATCCACTTTTAACGACACTATGGCCTGTCTCATGTCAATTATTGCTGAGTATTTTCTCAAAATATCACAGCCTATTAGTAGATTAAATGGTAGATTACTAGCTATTAGAAAAATCATAGGTATAGCTACATTTCTGCTGGTCACTGTTAATGATACCTGTTTCCTTATTGACTTGTTTTGCCTTCCGGTGGCTCCGATTAAAATTATATTTTGAATTGGTAAAGTTGGTAAGATGGCCTTACTATATTTTTGAATTTTGATGTATTCATTGTTGTCGATTAACGACACGTTTGCGCCCGTATCTATCATGAATCTTGTCTCTAGTCCATTCACTTGGGCGATGATATATGCGATCTCATTATTCGAACTATTGTGCGTTATCGTGTCTTCGTTCAGTAGTTCTTCTCTCACATTTTTTAAGAAGTGATTGTGCACTATCGTCATTGTATCGTCAGTCATTTTGTCTCGTCCTAGTAAGTACCCAAATTGTCGGTTCAGTGATGGGACCTGATGGATTTTCACTGCCGCGGTCCGTTTAAATCAGGGCTGATCTCCTCAGTCCTGTTGTCTGATTGACCGGGTCTGTCTCTATTTTGCAACTCTTGTACCGCAATGGCGTTATTATCGAACGTCACTGAGTTTCTGTTATTTCTGTTGTCGTCGCAGCTCCTACTTCGCCTATGTTCATCACGGTAGTGCTGGTTACTCTCCTCCTGAAAACCTCTTCC
Organism: Magicicada septendecula; assembly: GCA_034769895.1. NCBI lineage: Eukaryota > Metazoa > Arthropoda > Insecta > Hemiptera > Cicadidae > Magicicada > Magicicada septendecula. Next base: position 529,932,456 of record CM068368.1, read on the forward strand.
ACGGTTCCCATTATAATTCGTTCGTCCCTGGTACGAACGTCTTCCCACATCTCTATCGCCAATGCTTACATAATTCACTTGTCTTCGATATGTTTGGTTTTGATTGTTATTATTGCCGTTATTATTATGCCTGTATCGGTTATCGTAGTTGTTGTTATAACCTCGGTTGTTCTGGTAATGGTGGTCTCTGTCATTGGCACACTGGTATCCATTATTGTTATTATTTGTAGGAGAGCTACGGTAATAGTGGTTGTTGTTATTGTTGTTATTATTTGCCGCATTATTTCGTGGATAGTTGTTAGTGTTATTGTGGTTTTGGTAACCGCGTTGATAGTGGTTACCGTTGTTGTTGTAACTATTGTTCGGTCTTTGCCCGTTGTTTTCATATTGGGCGTCGCGGCGACCATTATTTCTATTTATTTCATCGTTCCTTCGTCTGTACTGGAGGAAGTTCTTCTCCTGCTCCATCTCCGCTAATAATGTCGACATCTCCTCGATGGTTTGTATGCGTCCGTTTATTCGGCCTCTTGTAATTTCTCCACCATAGTGGTAAGCTAATAGCCTCACTAAACATTCGGTAGGAATTGCAGGCTATAAATGTCTGGCTATGTTTATTTTTCCAAGAAAATATGCGGTTGGAGTTTGCTTGCCGTGCAGGTCATATCGGCCCAATCCTATGTCACTTCTTATCATATGTTGCGTGGCGTCAGACCAATACTTAGATTTGAATTGTTTTTTAAATTCTTGGAAGTTTTGTATACTCGGCCGCATCGCCATCCACCAATTGTCATAGACTTTTCGGAACATTTCGTCCAGCATACTCCTAATCACAAACCATCGGTCTTCTCCGGTTTTGGCTATTTTCTCTTCTACTCGTTCTAAGAATAGCATGGGGTTTCTTCTATAATTTTGGAAATCGATAACTTCTCGATTTTCCTCGCATGTTGTATGGGCACCGGTACATTGTCTGTTTTTTAGGGAATTAATTTCATCTCTATGGGCAGTTGTTTGGTCTTGTACTCGATTGAGACTAGTACTCATACCTTCTAATCTTTCCCCCATCACTGCTTGATTGGTTCGTATGTTTTCTATCCGTCCATTCGTTTCTTCCCGGTCACTCAGTATCTCTTGGTTCATCCGCTCACACTTTTCCTTGGTCTCGGATTCCACCCTTTTAATTTCAGTCACCGGTTCTTCCAGCTTCTTGTCCCATTCTTCCTGCAATTGCCAGTTATTAATTTCCATCTTGTTATTCCAATCTTCTTTTAATGACTCTTTGTGTTCATCCAATTTTTTCATGGTTTCCTGGTAATTTCCCTTCAATTCTTCCCTCAATGCTTTATTATTTGCATCAATTTTCTCCTCCATTTTCTTGCTATTCTCTTTCAATTCTCGGCTCAATTCCTCCTTTGTTTGTTTATTATCACTCTTTATTTCCTCCATCTTCTTACTCAAGTCTTCCTTCAATTCGTCCTTTAGTTTCTTATTACTCTCCTCCGTAGACTGTCTATTATCACTTTTTAGTTCTTCCATTTTCTTACTGAAATCTTCATGACTCTGTTTTAAGTATTCCATAATGCTTTTCATGTCAACGCTCTCTGTGGCTTTGTTCGGTTCTTGTCTATCTCCTTGGTCCTCTCTTATTATTGCTTCTACTTCCTCGACCGGTGTTGCTTCTTTGTCTTCCATGTTTAATTCGTCTACCTTCTCGGTTTCGGCCACTCGTTTGCGCGATACCTCTCACTTCCTCATTTTTGTTTATTTTTTGGTTTAATTATAAATTATAATTTAATTTATATTAAATTAAACGCCTCACACGTTGGTTCGCCAATTTGTAACGTATACTTGATAGGTTGTGTGTACTTAGATTACATACGCCGCCCGTTGGAAGCGTCAATTTGTAACAAATAAATAATGTGTCTCTCTTTACTTTCTGCCCCACTGAAGGGTTCGTCGATCTGTAACAAATATATAAATGTAGCGACTTATTTCGCCTCGCACTGGAGTCGTCAATTTGTAATTATTAATACGTTATGTTGAACGGCGAATGATTTTGTAATCTGCCGCTCGATCCCACTATACGTACCGTTTCCGTGACGTCACTCACCGTTGCCAACCGTCGTGGTGTCCGCTGTGCTCTGTGAACTTATATTCTAAATGTAACAGCAATAATAACGACGCAAATATAACATCAAACATATATCCTTATAGAAATCATTTATTCAGTAAAGCATTGGTTAATTGTTTCTTAAATCTGATTATGATAATCACAATTGTGGCACAAATTATACGTCTTCTTTTTACCAGTTGGTACAGTAGTAGCAGATATTATTCCGTATTTAGACAGACCAAAAGAATGCATTGGTTATTGTTTCCATTACAAATAAAATATCTCAGGGCGTATCTGGTTCGGGGATTACATCTAAACAAAATATTATTCTATAAATCAAAATACAAGTTTTACAGTTCAAGGATATTACAAGGTTTAGAGTGTAATGTGCACACAGGCAGTCGGACAGTGATTACTAGTTATTATAGGTTATGTCCAGTTTAGGTGTTTAATAATTATTATCAAAATCAAAGGTTCTTGTGTTGTTTGAAAAGGTGTCAATCTCAAATCGTGTTATTAGTGAGTGTTCTTAGTGTTGGTGTGATATGGTGTCTGTAGTTTTAGTTGATTAATACTTAAAAAGTCGTGCATACAAAAGTTGGTGTTGATACATAATATAATAAAATGTCAAAGTCACCAAATCCTCTTCTTTGTATGGTTCGTGGTCGAAGATAGGGCCCACGTCTGCTTCGGTCCTTCTCCCTGGTTCTTGATTCTTCTATTTCAAATACTGGATGTTCCTCACTTAGTTGTAATAGTTCGTGTTATGTATCTCTATCTGTATTAATATGTCTGGAACGTGTTTTCACAGTTTATTTTTAATTATGTAAGACGTTTTACAAACGCGTCTGTACGCTATGATCGTTGTTAAAGAAGTCTCATTTTATTTATCCGAAATTTCTGGTTGCTAAGGGTAAACTTGGAATCTGGTTGGTTGATTCGGATATACATTGTCATATACTCTCATTATTTCAAAATCTAAATTTGTTCAAAACCTTTAAATTAGTAAGCTATAACTTTTCTGTACTGATTGGGAATTTAAAACTATTAGCAGCATTATTTTGATCTTTACATTTGTGACATATAGACACTAAACATGCCTACTTTTACTTAAGAAATACAGATGTTACAATTTTGTTATTTGAATTTTTCTTAAATAACTTAAGATGGATTATTTTGGTTCTAGATTCGTTGTGTATACTATTAACTATAATTCTATTTATCCTTCCACATTTGTTTTACAAAATCCCTAACATTATTATCTACAATTTACAAAAGTTGGTTTTACCTGGCCTATGTACTGGTGTTATCTTCATCACCATGTTTATAAACATTTTACCTTAATGTCATTTTCCATGACTGATATCTTAGTAAACCTTTAACAGTTAAATTAACTTTTAACAACCATAAAAACTGTTTAACATATAACACTATCTTAACAAAACAAAAAGATATACTATCCTATTAATTTAATCTCATGCCCACATGGCTATGATTCTACTGAACATTTGAACAAATAAACTACTTTTTACCTAATCTATACAATTGTTTAACACTTAGCAGTAACATCTTTTTGTAGTCTACTTTGCTTTGTTAATTAATTGATCACTGTTTAGTACCATAATTACTGGTATCCCTTTCCCCTTTAACATAGTCATACTCCTATAGGTTTAAGGAATTGGGAATATAAACAAATATTCTCCCAATTGTTATCTTGGCATATACTTAATATTAGCACTTGACTGGTGATACTTGTTCAAAAAACACTTGGTTTATTATTTTATCACTGGTTAGTATTGCACTGTTTGGATTCTATTTGTCACACTTATAAATAATTAATCTATCTAGTTTTGACTGTTTGATTAATTATTTGTTACCTTCTCATGTAAGTGTTATTTCCACTTTTATCATGTAATCTTACATATAGTATTTTCTTAAAATTAATGTACATTAGTTTATTTATTAACTGTATTGTACTTCAGTCTCATTTTAGAATGGTTTTGTTTTTATATTTATTCTTATTGGTTTTTATGGGTTTTTACATTTTATTGTCATTAAAAGACCTTCACTCTTGTTATAAAATGTTACTGTGAACAAGTTATTATTTGTTGTTTTCTGGACAATCTTATGATCACTATTTATTACAATTAGTTGTATGGTTCATGTATCTATAATAAGGTTTGTTATATTTTCATTACATCATTTAAATTAATCACTTACTAATATTTCTTTTTACATAGTATTACATGTTTGGGCCTATTATCCCTCAATTTGTATTTTGATTATCTTGATATTATGATACATTGAATGAAACCATTTGTTTCCTTATAGTACTGGTTCATAAGCCGTCTGTCTTTATAATTATTTATTTTGTCATTATTGAAAGTTCATGTCATAATCGGGGTTGAATGTATTTTGCATCACTTTGCCTAAATCATTAATTTGGGTACGGTCAGTTGTCTTACTAGTCAGTCTAAAATGGTTGGTCATTCCTCTTCACTATCATCTTGGAAGATATTGTTCTTCTTGTTTAGCTTCTTATCCAAAGTCTTCATTAAATCAGGTACGATATTAAGTTGTTCCAAATGTAATGTTACAATATTGATAGTGATAACGAAATTTTAGAGAGAGTAGAAGATGATAATGATGGGATGTTAATGTGTGTTGAGTCAGAGAGAAAGTGGAGAAAGAATTTACAGGTAAAAGAGTTGCAGGGGGTAAATTTTTCCCTTGATATTGTAGTTGGGGGTGAAGTAAAGGCTTCACGTGTTTAGGAAGGATGAGAGTTCCTTCAGTATATATTTGGAAGACGATAGGTCTGCAAAGTTCCCTGGATTTTTTGTGCACTGCATAGGTGGTGCAGTAATAATGAGTTAGTGTCCCCTGCATATTTTGAGAGTGAGAGATATTGTGAGAGAAAGAGAGAGATAGAGATTTTTAAAGTAAATAGAAACTATGAAGAGTTTGTAGAGAGGTTGGGTGGAGAGAGAAGTAATAATAATAACAAGTACTTACCTTATAGTAAAACTGAGATAGTAGAGATGATGTATAATTATAATGAATACTTACCTTGGATTAAAGATGCTGTTATTAGAGATGATGTTATAAAAGATGATAATTTGACTTACATGATTATGACAAATTATACTAAGGGCGACAGGACCATACCCTATGATGATAAATTGATATGGAATAAGCCTATTCATTCAAATGACATTGTGGAAAGATATAAAAATTTAAATAAGTATTATATTGATAATAATAATCTCATGTATTTAATAAAAAATAATGTATGTAGACCTAAGATTCGACTGTTGTTCGATGATGGAGGATAAAGTGTTTATTGTGTATGAACATTTAATTATGTGAACAGTGGTTTTGAGATGGATTGTTTTATGAACTGATTTTGGTCAACAATAACAAATAATAAGTTGGATTGTATATTTTTTTATGTATTAATGTCAATGTATTTGTGTATTCTTGATGTTGTGTATTACATATAATTTTATGTAAACTATGTATGTAACAGGAAGTTATAGTTTAATTGATTTAATAATAACAATTAACATTGTTTTTTGACTAAATAAGTGATGAAAGTAATTATGAAATTTTAAATAATTGAAGATTAATTACTTAATTAAGGTTGTACAAAAGAAAGTTTGATAATGAAGTTAAATGATTTTATGAGATTTAGCTTCTAATGAATAATAAATGATTAAGCATGTAATATATATGGATATTGAGATGTATTGTTATTAGTAGGTGAGGGATGAATTTTCTAATGCAATTGTCAATGATCACAGTAATGTAAAGTGTTAAAAAGGGATAGAGCCTGGGTGATAATTATTAAAATAAAGGCATTTGAGTTAGTCAATTAAAGTTAATGGGAGTTAGATAAATAAGAATTTTGAAATACCAATAACACACAAAGAGAGTATTAGATATTTTAGGGACACAGTGGTGTTAGTGATTATACGTAGAGAAGGTGAGTAATGTAAATGGAGATTAAATAATTGATGGTGATATTTTGTAGTAAGGGTAGTGGTGTAAGGAGTGACCAGCGTGCGGCATTGTGGCAAGTGATAGAGTAGTTTAAGGGAGTGTTTGCCGATATTTGGTGGGGGGCAAAGGGTTAGGAATGTATATGGCCAGATTGGGAACACACATCCTAGTACAAAGAGGAGAATAAATTGAGGTAAGTGGAATTAGTGAAGGGGGTTATAATTGAGAGATTGGTGTCATAATATGTAAATCTGGTGGTTGTCAGTAGGAAGAAAGGTGAGTAAGATTATAAAAATTAGTGCCATTTTAATAAGTCAAATCATAGTGAATACAGGAGTCACCCAGACTAATCAATGATCAAAATGTGAAGGGTTAAGTAGAAAATTCCTAGCAGAAAGGTAATAAGAAATGAAATATAATGTAACATGAATGTTAAAAATAAATTTGAAATTGTGAAGAATTAAATGGTAGTAAATGATAAATAATTGATGGCTAATTAATAAAAGTTCAATTAAAATTAAAATGTAATGTTTATAATTTTATACGCAAATTTAAAGATGTAAGGTGTGTAAATTTTGGTCAAGTTTAAATGTAAGTTGTTTATTTTAATGTAATAATCACAATGTTTATTATGATGTATTATGTTCATTATGTATTAAGAAATAGTGTGTGTGGAGGAGAAAAGGGGATGATTATTATTAACAGCGCTGGATAAATAGAATTTCTGTTAATAATAATAATATTTTATAAAAGAGAAAATGTTTCAGAATTGTAGAAAGAGGGAGATATAGATAATTTTATTTGAGTAAATTTTGATTATGTGTTTAAATATTTTGAAAGTATTATTGCATTAGTATAAAGATTTGTGTTTCTTCTTGTTAATGGGAAAGGATTAATTATTATTGATTGGAGTCGAAAAAATTTATAAATGTAAATGGTAGTGAAATAAGAGAATGGAACGTCTATATAATAATTCTTGTAATCCTAGGTGTTAGGAGTTAAATAAAACCCAGTGCTTCTTGACACAAACCAGCACATAGCTAAGGGGAAACAGATCAGTTAGGGATATGGTATTATACCAGGCCACTATTTTGATATTTTCATTTGTTGTTTCAGTGTCTGGTGATGCTGTGACGGCGGTCCTGAGCTGGCCAGCGCGTCAGAGCAGGAGCGTTACGTGCTTATTGGCCTTGCGGTGTTGTGATGTCTCCGGAGAAGTCCGTAAGGTCATGCAGGTACTGTCACCATCATTGGACCAAGGGTGAGTTATTGTATTTTTTTATGTAAATAGTAAGGGGTTTGTGGCGACATATCCTAGCTGATCCCTTTAGGAAGTATGAGTGTGTCAATGAGAGTTTTTATGCTTCGTCATAAATCCTCTCATTGAGGGGGTTTTGTAACAGTACAATTCTGGCCCTACTGTGTTTTAGGGAATAATCAATTTAAATTGTATTTTTATTCAAAGTCATACATAAGAAACTAGTAAAGTTTTATGAAGGTTTGCAACTACACAATATCGAGTGGACAGAAATTGCGTCAAGGTCGGGAGTATACGCGCAGAAACAACAACATCATTTTGTCATACTAATGTGTCAACAAGCTGCACCCATGTATACGTCATCCAAAAGTATGCAACACATAATAAATGCGTTTGTAAACAGCTAAGGTGTGGATCTCGACACAAAGAAACTGGTGACGTAGTTACTCCCCACCTCGGAATTGAAGCATTGCAAATCGCTCTCAGAAATAGCAGTATAGCCGGCCGGCTGCCTATCTAAATTTTATAAAACCAACATTAAAAATAATTAATATAACAATCTGTGTTCAGTGTAATAAAATTTGCCCTTTCCCAATAACTGTGCCTGCACTACATTTTAGATGTTTTAAGTAAAAGATAGTATCAATATGTTATGCTGTGAAGAAGGGGATTTTATTGCTTAATTTATCCAATAATGTGTTGGTTTTTATTTTATCATGTAAAAAAAAAATATTCAAGTTATGACAAAGTAAAACATTCACTAACTACATGTAATGATTGTAACACAGTAGCATTTAAAAAAAATCAGTATGGAGAACCATACATGACTTCCATGTTGTAAGATATATGTTTAAAATAATTTACTTGAATTTGGTTCAGTAATTTCTAAAAAAATATCCTCCACCTTCAAACTAATTTCACTATTTATAGATATTTTTGTTATTATGGGGTAGTCGTTTAATATAATGTTATTTTCAGTCACTTTATCCATAAAAGTTAGGTAGGCTTACTTTATTCTTATAAAGAAACCGAACTACGCAGATAATCATCCCTCCTCCAAAGCGCTCAGAAGTCACTCATGGACCCTGATCATCTTGCAGAGGGTTCATTCCCTAAAGACGAAAAGTCTGTCTATGAACCGTTCCTCTGTAAACACATACAGTTACACTGCCCAGCAATCCACAGGAAGCAAATCACTATCCATTCTGGACACTTTTTCGGTTTGCACGGGTTGTGTTGGTGTGGGTTTTAGCACTTTCCATTTAAAAAGCATGCAAATGTAAGAAAATAAACATGAGTGAGGCCAGAAATAACGCGAATTGTGTGTGTGTGTCTTGCCTGCCTTTTTATTGCAGTAATCATAATAATAAAATGGAAATGTAAACATTACATAATTGAGATATGCTTGCCTGCCACAAACGATATATTTTCTCTCATACATGATTTAAATTAAAATGAAAAAATATAGAATTTTGTTAAAGTGAAATGAAATGTTTCCATAGAAACTACTTCTTTGTTGTCAATAACGTATTACACATATAAAACTTATAAGACTTACTTCCTCCATCATCAACTACCATTTTAATTTATAAAAAAAATTACCCCCTCCCCCTTCAACTACCCTTTTCATTTATAGATATTTCATCTACCTTTCTACAGTGGATTATTATGACCTTCTTTTCAGGATACTTCATTTATCAAGTCTAGCACTTTACTCATGTTAAAACATAAAATGTTGCAGGTAAACAACCACTTTCCCTTAACCGATCTTCATCAAAATCAATAGGCCTTGAGTCCTCTACAATTCAGAGCTGTATTCAAAACATTATTTGATTCTGTTTGAATTTGCGGCTGTTATCGTTTGCCATAGAAAAAATTCTACACATACACACACACACACATACACACACACACACACACACACACACTTTTCGAAAAATGACTTTTTTCATGTTTTGATAGATACAATCAGAATCTGCCGTTATCTCGAACATGATTTTTTTTTGCCATGACTATACTTCCATTTCCTTATGGAGCATGGAAGTAAAAGATGGAACAGTTGTAACATATTAACAACTGTTTACCAGTTAAGTACAATGCTTGTAACATGGTGACATTAAGTAACACAAAAAAGTCTTATTAACAATTAACAACTGATAGCTATACCCAAGCATATGTACAAAAACATTATTTATTTTTATGCATATGTACCATGAGGAAAATACAAATATATCTTCCCAGACCTATGTTTATATATATATATATATATATATATATATATATATATATATAAGGGGAAGTCAAATAAAAATCTTAAATATTTTCTGTCTTGTATTTTATTGAACAGTACAGAAACATCTTGCACTATAGTCTCCATGGTGTATTACACAAGTGTTCCAGGGCTTTGGATGTGCATGAATACCTCTAGAAAAAAATTCTGTAGGTTGTGACTGGTATAGCCACTTACAGTATATGTACCACCTGCATAACCTCTTTGTTGGAGTTAAAATACTTTCCTCCTAGCACCTCTTTGAGTGAACCAAACAGATGAAAATCACTAGATGTGAGGTCTGGAGAATACAGTGGATGTGGTAAACACTCAAATTTCAGATATTGGATGGTTGCAAGTCTGTATAAGCACTAAGGGATACAGTGACAAAACACCACAACTCAGAATTCCATGTTGTTTGGACCTGTAGAAGGATGCAGAAGAGAAGACCTGTGTATATTGCACTAGTGACTGTTTCTCTCCTGGGTGTGTAGTGGTCCAGAATTATTCCTTTTTCATACCAGATGAGAGTCTCCATAACCTTTCCAGTTGACAATTGTGTGTAAGATTATTATGGTTTTGATGAGGAGCTATGGCACCATTCTTTGCTTTGTTTTTTGGTTGGTGGTAGTGAACCCAAGTTTCATCTCCAGTGACAAATCCTTCAGCTTAGAAAACCATCTCTAATCCTGCAGACAACTTATGTAGCACCCATCTCACAAAAATTTTATTGAACTGCAGAATATCATGGATGATATGGTGTTCTGATCTGTGACTGATAATCCATACAGGTAACTATTTTATCCACTGTTACATAACAATTTCCTTCATGATGGTTTCAACACTGCAGTAGTTTCTAGTGTCACTACTCGATTTACCTACCCTGGTTGAGGAAAGTCCACCACTGAGGAAAATCCACTACAGAATTAATATCATTTGCAAACTTCTTACTCAATTCGTACACTTACTGCAGTGAAAGTATATATCACCATACTGAACTTCCATTCTCTGATGAATTTCAATGGATTTTATCCCTTCACAATACAACAAACGAATAACATAATGCTGTCCTTCGTTGGAGCATGTTGCAAGCTGAGCCGCCATCTTTATACTTATGCCAAATCATTATTTAAGGTTCCTGTATGATGCTGCTACCTGTCGGTCACTCTTCAATCTATGAGTATCACTGTTGCCAATTTTCAGAATAATCGCCCAGTATTTCTAACATTTAGTGCATTTTTAAGGTTTTCTGTCCTCTTGGATTCTCTATACATGTAGACTACACATATGAAACTACATGTGTATGTGTTATAAGTAGAGCTAAGAATTTTAAGTGTAAAATTTTGGTAAAAAAGGTGCTTAAATTTAGTTGAAAAAGGTGCAAATTTCAAACGTAAATATTTATACAAACAGTACCAAAACCATTACATCACATATAAGGACTCAAAATTCACTCATGTATTAAAAAGTCTGCCTAAAACAAGTCCCAGAGCACAATGATATTAAAGTCACAAGTCCAAAAAACTGTTACAACAGATAACATTTAACACTTCAATGTTTTTTTCAGTGAGGCTGCATCTCCGGTCGCTAAGTAAATACTTGTATGTAGAAAAGGAACGTTCAACGTCAACAGACACAAGTGGTGCATATTTTGTTTGTAGTCGGTAATTTAAATACTTGTTTGTTGTAACATCCTCAACATCAGGGTTTTTGGCTAAGCTCTGTTCTAGCTTCTGCTTTCCAATACCCTCCAGTGCTTCCTTCACATCCATCAGAACAGCCCATTGTGCATCTTTCTCAGGACATTGCTACTCCAATGTTGTAATGGCAGTTGTCAGGAAAGAGTAACCATGCACAATAAAAAGTTGATCTTGCAACTCCTGTTTACCTGCTAGTTCTTTGGCCTTTTCTACAGCGGAAGAATCACTTGGTATACCATCTAAGAAATCGCATGTAGCCTTAAAATTGTTGCAAGTAAACACTGCAGCCTTTAACCAAGTACCCTATCTAGTAAGAATTGGGGAAGTTCGAAGAGGAAGTCCTGTAATTTCAACATACTTTTGTATCCTATCAGGAGCCTTTTTCAGCAATTTCTTAATGTAAGACAGAAATTCATTTGCATATGAATATTCATCTTTTAGTGCCTCACAAACTCGATGCAATGCATGTGCAATGCAGGTCACATATTTTAGATTAGAGTACATAGGTTTCAGGTTGGCAATAGCCAATAACATGTAAGGTGCTTGGTCCGCAAGTACTAGCCACACTCGATCATATTCTATTCCTTCAGGCCACAACACAACACATACGTTGTTGAAACTTCGCATCTCACTGGTATTATCTGTTTTGTTCAGAAAGTAGGTTTTCAACAGCATGGGTTTCACTTGCTGTCCATTTAGGGGTGCTACTAAAATATTTAGAACATATCTGCCTATCAGTGGTTTCATCTAGTATAAAATATACTGGATTTTCAGCTAATACTTGCCTGATCTGTTTTAATTTTTCTTTATGCGGAGGCTGGAGATATGATTTTTGTAAAGTGCTCTCATCTGGAACAGACTTCCCAGTATATTTCTCCAAATACGTTTTCATAATAGGGTTGTTAAGCTTGGAAAGAGGAATACCACACGCCACAAATGTCTTTGCTATTTCAGTAAAAAATTCATTTTTATTTATTGAAGTTGAAGAAACCAGTGCCTCGCCAATAAACTGTTGTCGCAATCCACCTTTATTGCATTGTAGTTCTTATTCTTCATGTGTTGCACTATTCTTATCAATCAATCTTGCACTACCTTTATGCTGTGTAACACGATTACGTTGGTGTTTTTCATCAATTGTTATTGAAATATCACAAACATTGCACCTCAGAACAGACCCGTCACTCTGAATACCATCTGCACTAAACTGTTTAACAATATGACCTACTTTATAGAATATTGAAACTTTCAACTTGTGAAACTTACTTGTCTTTTATTCTCGTACGCGTTTTGGCGTGGTGTTCACCTTCGTCAGCTTTGAGACAGACTGCCATTAACTTGTAACAGTTTTTATTTTGAAAGGTATAGTGAGGGTGGTGTGTGGAGAAAGGGGATTGGCGCGGGGATCCAAATTATTGTTAGTTTTATGTATAATTGTGTCAAAAAGTGTGTGTGATTTATACTGTAATTGGTCGTTAAGTATGTTGTTTGGTTGTGTTGTGTGGTGTTTGTATATTTCATATTGTTCTGCTGTGTTAAGTTTTTGACCTTCGGGTAAGTAGTGCAATATTTCAAGATTAGTATCTATGTTGGTGTAGCTGTGGTTTTTTGTGTGTATGTGTGTGGCAAACGCGGAATGTATATTGTTGTTGGATAAAGCTTTTAGGTGTTCAGAGTAACGAGATGAAAAAGATCTTCTCGTCTGGCCTATTTAGAAACTATTGCAGTCATTACAATTTAATTTGTAAACACCTGTTTTGTTGTATTTGTCTATGTCCGTGTTTGTATCATTGATGTGTTTTTTGATGGTATTGTTTGTTCTGTATGCTATTTTGTACTTGTGTTTTCTGAATACCATGGAAGGCGAACACCACGCCGAAACGCGTTCGAGAAGAAAAGACAAGTAAGTTTCACAAGTTGAAAGTTTCAATATTCTATAAAGTTTAGTGGTGTGAAAAAAGATGATGAACAATCAAAACAACTATAATACTGCAGACAAAGCGTATTTCATCAACAGAAGGCGAACACCATGCCGAAACGCGTACGAGAAGAAAAGACAAGTAAGTTTCACAAGTTGAAAGTTTCAATATTCTATAAAGTTTACTGCTGTGAAAAAAGATGATGAACAATCAAAACAACTATAATATTACCTACGTATTTTCCTGGCGTTCACTTTCTGTTTTGGCATACTCGATACTGGCAACACAGGAAAATGGCAGACACTACACTAGTGAAAACGTATTCTGAACTGAAAAATTAAAAGATGACATTGAGAAAAGGCATAAAAAGGTGCTTGCATTGAAAAAAAGTGCAAAAAGGTGAAACCAAAACACAGTTAGGACTGTTTATTTAATTAAATACAACTATTTCACTAACGACTCGGAACACAAAGTTTTTTATGGGTTAAAATGTAAAGTTTTTAAAAAGCGAAAACCGGTTCAGGTTATAAGGTAAAACTTTATGTTTTTACCCATAAAAAACTTTGTGTTCCGAGTCGTTAGTGAAATAGTTGTATTTAATTAAGTAATGGACATGTCATGGACAACGAAATCCAAGAGTTTATTTAATGATTTCTTTGCAAGATAAGCTAATTTGGGCATTCTAATATCAAAAAAAAATTAAGGTGCAACACCTAAAATTCCTAGCTCTAGTTATAAGAATCATATATCTACATTGTGTCTATAAAATTCAATAGAACTGGTAATTACTGATTTCCTTTTGATTTCAGATGACAGCTCCTTCTCGAGTCATGTTCTTAATTTCATGCCTTTTGATGCTGATAATTCCATTTCTGCGATTTTCTTGTAATGATCAGATAGAAGACATAGTGGCCGTTGTGATAATGCTTACTACAGCACCCTATTTCCTTTTCTTCTGTCGGTATGAAGTGTTAATTTATGCATATACTCGTATTACAGCTACTTTTATGTGTACCGTGTATATAAGTTTACAGTGTTTCACATTCAGAATGTACTATTTGGAAAACAGACCTAATATATGGAAACAGTTTCTATCATTTTTGTATGCTTGATCAGGGTTTTGATTACTATAAGGAAGAATTATAATGTGTGACGTTTAACTTTAAACTTCTCAGAACAGCCAATTAAACTAAGAAACTCAAGTACACACAATTTAACAGAAAATTCTATTACAAGTCTGAGTAATGTATTCTAAAAGACACCTTTTAAATAAACATAGAATTAAAAATTGTGTGTGTGTGTGCATGTGCATGTGTGTGTGTGCATGTGTGTGTGTGTGTTGTATGCATACCTATGGCAAAAACCACAGCAATGATGATAGTTTAATCAATCAAACAAACAAACATTCTTGATTTATGTACCTCTGTACCCATAGTTTTGACTTTAGGAAGAATATCAAAATATCATATTAGAAGTGAAGAAATGAAGAAACAATGGTGATGCATTGTTTGAAATATTTTGTTAAATATAAATTATTGTGATGGATTCAACAAAACAAAAGGAGTGGGTAGGGGAAAACGTTAAGTTAACCTTACATACACAAGTTAAAGATCTGTGGGAATCACTGGACTCAATTGAAATATTAAGAGATATAACAGTATACATGGCTATCCCAAATTTGTTTTTAAATCATTGGAGTTTCACACCAAAAAAAATATGCAATTACACCAAATGAGTCTACGATTGTAACTGCAGGTTAATGTTAAACAACGAGCAACAAAGAATTGCCTCAATTTTTTCTATAACCTGTTGCATTTTGTTACATCTGCTCACTCTTGTACCTGGTTTACAGACAAACCAATCCAGAATGGTTAGTTTTTTACCATAACTGCTGAATACAGTATATGCTAACAAGTGGGAGCATTTAAAGAATGAATGAGATGTTAATTTGTTTAGCCTGAAGTAAAGGAAAAGAATCTTTACTTCACGCTAATCTTTAAACATTAATATGAAACCTGGGTAAACTCTTATCAAAATCCCAATCTGTATTAACAGATGTTAATAGGAAGTATGCTACTTCAATAAGTTCTACTTTATTCAATGTTATAAATAATTTACCACTACAATATATAGATTTAGGTGGATCACTGACTGTCCTTAATTATAAAGTGAAACATAGTAACACCATGATTTTGTTTTACAGTGGTTTCAAAACAGTGGGTCCATTCGTTGTAATGATATATAGAATGGTGATGGGAGATTTGCTGAGGTTTGTGACTATTTATCTTGTTTTTGTAATGGGATTTTCTCAAGGTGAGTGCTATTAAACTGTTTATGTGATTTAAAATTAATGAATTACTGTCTATTTCAATTAACAGTCAAAGTGTTTGCAATACTTTCTTAAACTTGTATAATTTTTCTTAAACTGGTCAACTAATACTTTAATTCATGTTGATTACTCAACAATAGAAAACACAAAAGTGACAATTGACAAAGTGTGGTGTCAACAGAAAAGTGACATTATGCTACCATTCTGATTTATTTCCTTATTAATTGAGTCAGTAACTGAAGGATGCAGAACAGAAAATAGAACATCGACTGAAGACGGCTGCTGCAGCTGCAGTTGAAACATCTAGTTTCATAAGAAGAGGAACTACAGAAAATAGTTTCCCACAGCTCAGAAAATAATTTTACTGAAGATGACTCTGGCCATGAAAAGTTTAATGTTATCATGTTGGAATGTGTTTAATGTATATCCATAATTTTAAATATGGATTTGTAGTGTATGTTGTTTATGGAGTATAGAATAGGAAAACTAACATAAGAAAAGTTAGTTTTGTTGGAAGGTGTGCAATTTTTGCGATTAGTGTATTGAGTGAATACAACATTGAGTAATTACAAAGTTGAAGTGATATGGGTTAAAGGATCCATGACATATCAGAAATGATGTTCTACATTGGAGCCTCATGCTCCTTTCATGGAGGATTTCATCTAAATCCTGATAACTAATTGCCAGAACATTGTTTTTCACAAAAAGGTGGAAACCTCCTTCCCACACATTCATCAGCTAAACAGTATGGATAACACACTGCCCTCCATTCAGCATCATAGGCCTTGGTGGTAAGGTGGTAATGAACAATTCATCATAAGCCATACTTTACATTAACCCTGGATGATTGTTCACCAACTTCCTGATCTCCTATGATTCATGGCTTGGGATAAGTCAGATAACATTGCATGGCGGTGGCTTCCCATACTTGGCTACCCCAGCTTCTGCATAACAATTCAACAGAACAGAAACAGCTCAAGCTGCCTTGGCTGCAGTGACATCCAGGGACATGAAACTGCACGATATGCAAGTGCCTCCTTATGGTATCCAGCTACCTTGGCATGGCAACCCATTAATCTGGTTGATAGATTAATACCTTACAGTAGACGCCCCTAATGTCCACACCATAACAACTCTATGCTTCTAGTGAGTCCATAAGGGAACAACAGAGCTGCACCCCAGCGTTTAGTCAGGTCGGATCAACCCCAAACACGAAAGTCCTAACTTGTTCACTCTATCACGCAAAGGGGACCCACATCCTAACACCCTTGTGCTGCACACGCATGACCATGTGAACATACTCATTGAGCTGTGGAAAACCGACACACACCAAGATGCTAAACACCACACACAACTCCTGTCTTGTCTATCTGTCAACATGAAGATGCAACATTAATGTAACACGTATCCTATGCTTACGATGAACAAATGTTTTGTTTTACCAACAAAAGTTGAACCAATTAAGCAAATCATACGGTAATTAATGACTTTCCAAAACAAGACAGCACCCGTTGCTTTCTAAGTGTTTTATACAATTGGTTAAATTGCTGGAGTGCTCTGTTGCAAAACACACAGCATTTGCTATTTTAGTGTGTGATTTTCAACAGTGGACCTTTTTGTTTACAGGAGTAAACGTCCAATTGGTTGAAGAACTCATGGTATTAAAAAATTTGTCAATAGTCTTGAAGACAAGAAAAAAGTTAAAGCAATGAAAGCAAACTATGGTCTGTCTGAAGATGTGAGGATAAGAAAAAAATAAAATTGAACTGCTGAATGATTATATTACAAAATTGGTACTCTTTGAAGTACTTTCAGTTTATCATGAATATAAACAAAATATTATCAATTTCATCTGCAAATTGAAACCCAAGCATATTTGACACCACAAAAGCAGCATAAGCAGAGATGATACAATCTCAAATACAAAAGCATTAAATATAGGATTGTGATGTATAGGTGTCGCATAGTAATTGAGATATATGTTATTGGAATTAATTAATGATGCTATTATTTTCTGACAATCTACTGTGCTTTAATACAGTTTATAACAAATAATTAATCTGTCTCTGTTGACCTTCATAACAAACACTAAATTTAACTTCTGTACAATGAAATAAATTAATATTAAATAAGTTCTTTTTGTCTTAGTTAAATTATAAAGTCTTTACTGATGTAATAGAGTAAAGACTTTGAAATAAATTTTTCTTTTGAAATTTTTCTTGGAAATAAATTTTATAAGTGTATAAAAATATCAGAAGTTCACTCACCTTTAATGTCGACTGCAGATCCTTCAGACGATAGGTTGCTCCTATCTGGATGAATGCATGGGTCGATTTATTGTGTAGGTTTGCTTTCGGGGATGTAGATATCTCTCATGGGCACAGTTACATATAACTTTCCACCACAAACCGATACTGTACCGCTTAATTGATGTGTTGGACTTACACCTCTCCATTAAGCTTGAAGTATCTGTATACCCTAATCATAATGTCTTGCACTTTTGCAGAAAGCGCTCTTATAACAACTCTCGCAGTAACTCAATAGGAATTTTCTAACTTGGGCTTGTCATGACTGGCAGTTCAAACACCTGAACCAGAACCACATTTACTCATTATTGATTCTGAAGAGAGACTGATCTATCCATTACAAGTAATTTTCTTCATGATATTAATTGATGACCCGTTGGGCACTTGGTGAAACATATTAATACAAAGGTTTTTAAAAATATATAAACACTTCATACGTTTCACAGATTTTATTTAACTCTGACAGCTGTTTCGACTTCTTAAGCCATTGTCTTTTTCATTATTAGTCAACAATAAAGAAAAATCAAACACACAATGGAGAAAAATGGAGTTTATGAAATTCACTGTGCAGAATGCGATGTTATTTATATCGGACAATGTGGCCATGCTCTGAAACATCGCATTTCTGAACATAAGAAGGCGATTTTAATCAATACAGCCAATACAGGTTATGTAGATCATTGCTTACAACATAATCACTTCATAGATACAAAAAACATAACACTACTCCACAGCATACAAAAAGGTAAAAAAATGGATTTGTTAGAAATTCTAGAAATTAAAAAAGCAATAAAAAATAACAAAAAATTAACAAATGAATAAACTGAATTCTGTGTATCCCCTTGATTAAAAGCTGTTATTTAGTTTAGTTAATTTTATATTTTGCATTCAGATTATATTTAGTTATTACAGACACTTGACCTTCCCTTAGCTCCTGCAACCCCCCTCTCCATCGTCACACCTCACACATGTTCCAACACACGCCCTAAACAGATGTGTCCACCACCACCCTTACAGCAGTCATCTCTTTGACAATGGCTTAAGAAGTCGAAACAGCTGGCAGAGTTAAATAAAATCTGTGAAACGTACCAAGTGTTTATATATTTTTTAAAACCTTTGTAATTTTCTTCAACTGCATTTCTCGTAATCTTCAGTAACCTCTTGTCATGCTTTTCTTACAAATAACAAATGTTCTTGTCCAAGAATATATCATACAGAATAATTCTTGTTCAAAAACCTAAAATAGTTTACAATCGACTTTATAGGGTATAAAATATATATTTTTTTAATGTATGCATTCAGTTACTGATTTTTTAAAATAACTACAGTCAACAGATTGGTATTTTTATTGCAAATACAGTAATGCCCCAGAGTTACTGTATGTAGGTAGGACCAACGAAGGAGCGGGCAAGTCAGATTGCATAAGTCAGGGTATAACTGACATATAAACTTATATGTGTTTATACAATATAATGTATACAATATAAAACCTATAAAAGGGGTTTTAACTTGCAGTCACCAGTTGCATTCCCACCAATTTATCACTGTCAGTTGGTCTTTGGAAATCTCAATGCCTGGAAACATTTTTTTCTTCACATGCAATACAAGTTAATTTAGGCATCTTATTCCAGAATTGGCTTGTCTCGTCCACGTTAAATATTGTTTGACTGCTACAGCCTTTCCTCTATCATAGCCTTGACTGTGTAAGGAAAAGAAGACGCAGCCTGTTTATTGGCACTTGGCGCCTCTCCGCTCTCTGCGATGCTGTGCCAATTGCAGTGAGTTTTAAATCGGCTGAAGCAACCGTTCTAGCTACAAAGTTTTCATCTTCAGCTGTCTACCCAGCTTCTTCTTTCAACCTCTCAAAAATTAGTCCAGCTTGATAACACTTTGATTACTGTATTCTGATATAAGTCCTATCTCAGAATTTACCATATCTCATAAGAATATCTCGCAAAATAATTATGTACCCTCATACACGTGCACTACACATGTGGCTAAGTATCATTACGCACCATTTCACTGCACTTAAAGTTATTTTACATGTCTAAAAATATTTAAAACTAACATTTTTCACAGTGTTCCTTATCAAATAATGAACAATGTTTAAACCTGCACTCTTTACTTATTCATATAGCATCTTTATATGCTAGCATATGCTTTACTCTCTGCTACATTCCATATGCAATTAGCCTGTCCATTTCAATATATATTATTTACTAATATCTTATTTACCCTGCCACCAGAAAATGCACCTCCCCCTGATAGCAAGTAGCAAGTTATGGCATTGCGCATGTGTTGTGAGTATATAATTATGCAAAATGTTGTGCATATTCTTATACATTACAAATAACATGGAATTTCTTAGTCGATTAAAATTTTTACCTTAATCCGTCACTGTGACCGCTTGGTTTCTGTCTTCTAACGCGTTTCGGATTAGATTTAATCCATCATCAGAGTAAAAATCCGTCAGTTGACTTCGTTAAAACATAAAAAAGACACTAAAATACATCTATGTATACGTTGTACAAACACAGCGACGTACGCGGATGTGAGTGCGCACTCGACACCGGTTGACGAGTTACAATGACTTTAAAATTTCTTAGTCATTAAAAAAAACATTTTTGGAAAAATTTGTATAAATGTGAAAAATGATCAAAAATAATTATTCAGAATTTTCTTTTTTTTTTTAGATAAACTCTAGGTTAATAAACCAAATACAACTTTAAAAAACAGAAGGATTAATTTAACTAGTTTTGCTTTATTCAATTTGTTTTTCAGAAAAAACTTGACTACTAAAATCACTATGTGATTTTCCATATTTTGTGAGTTTCCATTTGTTGGTAATGTGCAAATAGAAAGAAATTTTCTCAATGACAGCAACCAGAAAGCTTAAGTTAGTGCTGCTTAGTCAATTCTAGCTCCACAAATACCTAGTACGGGCACGTGCGCGCACGCGCGTGCACACACACACACACACACACAATGTATACACTTTTTTTTAGCATATTAGTATAAGTTAAAGTATTCTCAACATATGTTTACTCATATGGCATTTGAAGTAGGAATTCTGCTACTTCCATCATTAACTACTTCCATAATTTGCTACTTTGTTCTGCTGTGTGGTGAAGTATTTTTGTCTCGTTGGCTATTGTTGCTTATGGTGTTGTAAAGGCTTGTTTTTTGTGTGTAAATATTTCCAACATTAAAATTGTCTTGTGTTTTGTATCAAATATTCATTATAGTGACTTTGTTCTTGGGAGTTGTTTGTTGTCCATGACGTGTCCATTGATTAACTAAATAATATAAGTATATCCTTATATTTATATTTAGTGACTTTTTATAATACATGTTCTATGGCCAAAGTTGTTTTATTATGACTAAAACAGGCATGTTCCTAATAATTCAAACCATCTATCATAATATTACCACGTCATTAAATGGCAAGTTTCTACACACTGTTCAGTAAAATGTACAAAACACTTCTAAATATAAAGTAGTTAGAGAGAAAAAAATTGTCAGATTGCAGAAAGTAAGTATATTGTAATTTGTAGAGTGGATAAAATAAGTCTACTGTAAATAAGATAGAAAATAAAATATAAAATTTAAGCAAAAGGCTTACCAGAAACAAACACAGATAAATAATAGTTTAAAGAATTGGACAATATTCACAGCACAAACAGCAGTAACAAAGAAATCACAAAACTATTCACAGATTGCATATAATACAAATAATAACAATATATATATATAACACTTCTGACAGTGTTCGTGTTCACCTCTGACAGTGTATTTTGGTTATTAAATTATTATTTAATAACCAGTGGTTATTACACAATTACACTAATAAACATAGCTCAGCACCAAGAGAGTATAATGTTAATAATAACTTGGGGAAATTACTGTGGAGTCAATGAAAATTCTAGTGACGTAAAGAGTGAACAGGTTGTGAGGAAGACTAAACTTTATAACTAGTTATGGTTCTTGAAAGAATAGACACCATAGTTATGTTTTGGTACCATTACCTATTCTATTCAAGGTCCAGTAAGGACTGAAGCAGTGATAATAGTAAAATTGTATACTTCTCAGGAAACATATACTGGGACTATACTTTCCAGAGTCGGCTGCCACTAATGATGATACCATCAAAACATACGTCTAACCTTTCAAAGATCATAAAAACATACGTCTAACCTTTCAAAGATCACAGTAACAAAAAATCACCAACAAAATATTAGCAATAATCCAAAATAATATAACGTTTTATATAAATATTGTAATAAAACAAATAAATCCTGTTTTTGTGTTGTATTAATTGTTTAATAAAATTTTTATTATTTATTTATTTTTTGTTGTATAAATAATTAATTTAGTTTTTTAATTATTTAATTATGTTTGTTATATTTTATTATGTTAATGTTCAATAATTAATAAAAATACTGATTAATAACTGTGTATGATCTGATGAAGAATTGTTTGTTTCTCCGCGTTAAATAGATTGTCGTGGCCAAATCGATTGCATGTAGCGGCCAATTCAGTATCTTTATTTCTTCTTCTGCTCGTTCCTTTCCCTCAGAAGTTCTCGTTTAGTATTTAATAATTAATTTATTTTAAATTAGCTCTCAACTAATCAGTAAAACAATGTTTTAAAACAATAATTATGTTTATTATGTCCAAAGTAATTATTTGACTTGCGTTGACTAATTCGAGTCGGAGTCGAGACTAGATTCCAGGTCGATTATTACATACACAAAATTATTCAAATTAAATTATTATATTATAAGGATTCTTTGAACTGTAGAAATAGTCAGGAAAGGCAAGAGAATTCAATACTTACAACTATAAAAACTTATTCATTAACAGACAAAAATAATAAAGTATAGTGTATAGAAAAATTGAGATTCAAACCAGCTGATTGCTCTGACGTCACCACATCCTCTTCCATTAGATTCGTGCGACTGGGAATTACAAGATGGCCGCCTTCATGAGTTGTTCTGTAATATAAATTAAGCTCCGAGATTTTCCTTCAAATAAACGTATCAGTTGGTTAATTCCTCTTCTGTGATGCCGCTATTGGAATATCCACAAGTTGTAGTGTGTAGTTTTATTCCTCCACTGGATTTTGTTCGGGAATAGGTGTGTTATATCAAATGGTCCCTTTCAATCAGTTGCTGGTTGTATGAGGTTAAATTTATTCTTCAGTCGTGTCCATACGTAGTGACAGCTCGATTTAGTAGTGTTTAATTTAGTTTTATGGTTTCAATGATCGTTATTATAGTATTCATTAATTTAATTTATATTCTTTTACCTTTTTATAATTTCATAATACGGTATATCTTGGTTTGTGTTAGTTAAAAATTCCATTCATTTTTCTCTGAAATGTATTCTGACACGTCCGTTCTGCTTGGCTTTTAACAATCAACTAACTACATTTGTTTCTTCATATAGAAAATTCTGTTAGATTTTGGTCTCATTTCTCATTGTTCATTATCAGATGTTTTCATAATAACTAATTCAATTTTATAGAAAAAGATGACATTTTTTATATTTAACTGGCTACAAATTATTTGTTT
This sequence comes from Magicicada septendecula, assembly GCA_034769895.1. NCBI lineage: Eukaryota > Metazoa > Arthropoda > Insecta > Hemiptera > Cicadidae > Magicicada > Magicicada septendecula. Next base: position 529,955,919 of record CM068368.1, read on the forward strand.
AGTACTTTTATGTAATTCTAATTATATAACAATATTCCTGCTTTTATTTTATACAAGTTAATACTAAATTTGACCTATTTAGGTTTGAATTAAGCTTCTGAATTACATTCTTTGAAATTTACCTCTAGGACTTATTCTGATTCACATAATTACCCATTAAATGGTTTACAATGCGTTTTATGTTACAATTTTCCTCAAATACGATTACTAATTAAACCACTGTAATTTACTTTTTCTACCTGGCTATTATTCTAAACATTTAACAGTTTATTTGCATTTTACTAGTACTTGCTTTACTGATTATGCCACTATCCTGTACAATCACCATTTAAGTCAATTTTATACTCTGATTCTTCTAATCACTATTATAGGTTGTTGTTATAATTATGATAATGTATTTGTATTCTGAATGGGATAATGTATATCAATTTGGTCTAGTTTCTGTTAATTTATTTTCTCTGATTTGATTTACAGGGTCATAGTTGAATTTGGCTTGGTCATCAATTTTCAATTTTCCTACCAATGTTATAATCAATTCACATTATTATTTTTATATTTTCTGACTCACTATTTATAGGTCGTTTGAATTATTATTTTGCCTTTCCTTACTTCACAAAATTATGACATTAATTAACATTATTCAAATACAATAAACACTTACATACTAACATCTAGTATCTCCTACTATCAACATGGTCTGTATTGTATACACATAAAATAATTAAACAATAATTAGATAAATAAACAAATTAAAACCTTATCCTAATGATTGTCTTTTGTTGTCCTTTTAAAACTGGCTTCGGGTGTTCCCCTCAATCACACACTATTTTATTTATAACTAAGTTTACATTATCTCTGATTATTTTGTATTGGATTCTCTTACTTGGTCTCTTACTTTGTTTTTCTAAGTTGGTATAGCTAATATAGTTTAAGTTCTTTCATTTATGTGGTTTGCTGCTATAGAGTGTTCTGTCTAGTAGGTTTTTGGGTATCTTGAGATTTTTCTTTTTTATCAATTGGTTCTTGGCTGTTACTCCTTACTACTCTGTATCTTACTGGGTATACTAATTATTTTACTGGGATAATACTCATACTATTTGTTTTTAATACATTTTGCTCTAAATTGAATGTTTTTAATTTCCTTCAATCGAGATTTTTTCTAGTTCTATTAAAGCATTTTATTTATTATTGTGATTACTTCTTTCTGTTACTTTTATTTAAGTTTACTTTACTTCTTCCAGATGGCTTCTCCACTTCTTTTCCTATGTGATCTTAAATTGTAGAATAAGGCAAAAACTTCGTTGTGCTACATATGCCCCCCTGTAAATGTGATTAGTTCAGATCATACTTTTAGTGTGGATGAACTAATTGCTTCTGACACTCGTCTTTGTTATATTCTTGGCTTTGTTTACACTGATATACCTGCTTCTTTTTGGTTGAGCTCTAAGTTGATATGTATATTTTCTGTTTTTACTTTTTATTTTACTCTTATGAGATAGTTCTTTTTAATCTGATTTATCTTTTTATTATTAAATATATCTATGTTTTTCCCTTCTTATTTAGTGTTTCTTCCTTGAGATATTTACTCCCTAACATTCCCTAATATGTGAGCTGGAGCAGTTCAGAGTGGCACATTTCGGCTACATTCTCTGCTGACCATACTTCACTCATTTGAGCTCAGAGGAATTATCATCTCTGCTCAATTATAAAAAAACTGGTGGAATTATCTACATCCAGTCACTAAAATATAAATTATAAAAAGTAGTCCATTTTGACTAATAATAAACATCCTTAGAATCATCACTTCATAATTATTCAGATTATTTAATATTTCTATCCATATGGTTACCTTTACATTTTAAAGCTCGGTCTATATTATTTATCACTAGGTATATTGCATAATATCCATTTCATCCTCCTTTTTTGAAATTCTGCTATTTTGTTTAGTTGATTGTACAACCTGTTTCTTGTTTACTTTTTGGGTAGCACATGTTTACGTATATAGTTTTTTTTCATTTGTTGTTTTAATCAATTATGTTATTGTTCATGGCATAATGTCTGGTTTTAATACCTTTTCCTTATCTGTTTTGGTTAATTGGTTCTCCTATTCATTCTTCTATGATATTATTTTCATTTTGGGGTTTCATCAACTTATACGTAACATTGAAAACATATAAACTATCTGGATTTTTTTTTTACCTTTCACTTAACAGTTCTGTAACATTTTTGTCTCGATAAGTATTCCATTTATATAGTTGTTTTGAGTAGTCATATTTATCCTTCAGAGTTGAGAAGAAAATTTTTTTTTTATTCAATTTCTTTACCTACGTTGTACTTATTATTTTTTAAGCCTTTGATATCTTATTTCATTCCTTCTCTTTGTTATTTGATCCAAAACAATGTCTTTCTGAAATATATTCTGTAAAATGTTCTTACTCATTTTAGAATTGAGATAATTTATTTATTTTCTTTTCTTATTTTATTCAAAATAATTTCCTTGACATATACTATAAGATGGCCTTATTTATTTTTAGAATTTAGATGGTTTATTTTATTTTATTCAAAATATTTTCTCCTAGATAAGCTGTAAGATGGTCTTACTTATTTTAGAATTTTTGTTTTTCTTTTTTTTACTCTTCATCAAAATATTTTTTTATTGATAATTGATTATACGTGCCTTTTGTCTTTTGTGAATTAATATCCTTCAACTCATAAGTGTTATTTTGATTATCTTTAGTAATCACATATGGTCCAGTATACAACAGTAATAATTTTTTAGTAATCCCTTCCATAGTACTGGGCAGTTCCCGGTTCTTAAGTAATACACTTCTCCGATTTGATATTTTAATACCTTTTTAATTGCTTTTTTATATTCGTTATTTCACCTTTCCTGGTCCTCGGCTAATTTATTATAAAACCTTATCTGATCAAATTTATATTCCTTGTGGGTCGGAAATTCAATAATTTCTTGTATCGCTCGGGGAGGTAGTTTCTCATGCATTGCAGTATATGGTGTAATCCCTATAGCTGGATGATGGGCTAGATTGAGGAATTCTTCGGTGGCTAATAGGTATTCTTGCCATTTTTTCTGTTGATGGTGGCAGTATGTTCTAAGTATCCTTCATACCTCTCTCAACACCCTCTCCGCCGGGTTACTACTTGGGTGGTAAACAGATGTTTTATAGGTTTTGATACCTAGCGCCAATAAAGTATCTTTCCATCTTTTACCTTTAAATTGGGTTCCATGATCGGTAATTATTGACATAGGTTTTCCTATCTCTGGAAGATATTGATTTGTAATTACTCCCAAAACCTTTAAAGTGGTTGCTCGGTTCCCAGGGTATAATTTTATAAATTTAGTAAAATGGTCCATCATTATTATGATATATTTATATCGATGGCGTCCGCCACTATGGGGAAATGGCCCGCATATATCTAAGAAAATCTTTTCCAATTTCTTCTGTGAGGTTATAGGTATCATTATAACCATGCTGATGTTCCGTACCACTTTCTCCAAATCGGACCTGTCCCTGATAATAGTGTAAATTTTGAGTATACTTTCCTTCTCTCCCTCAAATGTCTGATTTTGCAAATCCACCCGTGACAACACGTCGGCTACCACATTCTTACTTCCTGGAATATATTCCCACTGTAGATTATATTCTTGCAAGGCAAGTATCCACCTGGTCAGTCTACCATGGGTTAACTTACACCTTCTCAAGAACGATATTGATTTATGATCTGTACGGACGGTCACTGGATATCCCAAGATATAAGTACGGAATTTTCCGCAAGCAAACACTACACTGAGCAATTCCTTTTCTGTGACATTATAGTTTTTCTCACATTGGTTTAGTGTCCTGCTAGCGAAACTAATGACGAGATGATTGCCATTTTCATCCTATTGGTACAAGGTCGTTCCCAGACTGATATTACTGGCATCGCAGTTCAAGAAAAAGGGCTTGTTAAAATTTAGGTGATGGAGTCTACTTCTAAAAACTCGTCTTTGATTGACTGTAAAGTTTTGTCTTGCTCTTTACACCATCTCCATTTATTTTTAGCAGACAACTGGTATTGGAACTTGGCAGTTAACTCTGAATAATTATATAAACATATATTAACACTTTCACTGTGAACTTACTTTTAGGTTTTGATTACCCAAACGTTTTTGGGTAATATTATTTAATAATAATAAATGATTATCTGAATAATTATTTTGAAATTTTCTATAATAATTACACAGACCCAAAAATGATTGTAATTGTTTCCTATTTTTAGGTTGTGGGAATCTCTGTATAGCGTATACTTTTTCTGAGGATGGTGATATTCCTTGGTCATTCAGATTGAATCCTAAAAACTGAACCTCCTTGGCGATAAGCTTGGATTTTTCTAATTTTAATGTGACATTATTATCGGCGAGTTTCTTCAATACATGCTCCACTCGGTTGCAGTGTTCTTCCCAGTTGGCTGAGGTGATTAACAGATCATCAACGTATACCGTTGTAAACTGTAGCGCTTCTTGGCTGAGTATTTGGTCCATGCAGGCCACAAATATGGCTACTGAATTTACTAAACCGAAGGGAAACCTCTTAAATTGGTAATTGCGCCCTTCGAAGATAAACGCCATGTATTGACGACTTTGTGGGTGCAACTCCACTTGCCAATACCCGCACACGGTGTCCCATGTTGTAATAAATTTAGTGCCATGGAATCTCTTTAGGATTTCTTCGATTTCTCCGGGCAAGGTTCGATCATTTTATTAATTTCTTGTGCGTCCAGACAGAGTCGGACCTTACCGTTTTTCTTTTGAATAGCCACAATCGGACTGGTGAATGGTGACTGACTGCTTTCTATTATGTCTCTACTTATCATATTATTGATTTCGGTTCGGACCGCTTCTTTCAGTGACTGTGCTATCGGGTAGGACTTACGGCTGAACTCCACTGGTTCCCTGAATCGGATTTTACACTGACAATTCTTGACTTTTCCTGGCTCATCGGAAAATACGGCACGATATTTCTCATATATTCCTATCAAATGATTTATTTGGTTTTCAGTTAGTTTTTCCGTCGTGTTTTTGCATTGGAAATCCCGTATCTCCTGTATTTTCTGTGTCCACAGTTTATCTTCAGTCTCCCGGTATATTAATTTACTGTATGATGATTTATCCGCTACATAATTTATTTCAACCTTTCGGTTGTGACTCGGTTGGGAGTTTACTATTTCGTTACTTATTAAATCGGCTATCCATGTTGAATCTCCTGAAAACAGCGACACCTTCTCTCTGCACAGATCAATAACAGCAGAGTTTTTTCTTAACAGATCACACCCTATTAGTATATTAAATGGTAACCCGGCTGCAATGAGAAACACCATGTCCAAACTTACACCCTTACTTGTAACATTTAAAGATACTTGTTTACGTATCGTTTTATTTTGCCGACCAGTGGCGCCTATAAGTACTACATTATTGGTTGGTAATACCGGTAATGTTCGGTGGCATTCTCGTTGTATTCGGTCTAATTCACTATTACTAATTATCGACACATTCGCACCTGTGTCTATCATGATTTGCGCTGAAATACCTTCTACTTCTGCCATTACGTAGATTTTCTCATTATTATGATCGTTAATTTTCATATCGTCTTCTTCTAACAAATCGGTTCTGATATCTTTGAGGTAATTATTATAAATAATTGTGATTTTCTTATTTTCATTTTGGTTATTTAACTCTCATTCATACCCAGTAAATAGGAGCAGTGAAGGGTTGTGATTGTTTATCACCGCCTCCTCTAGTTTAAAGGTGGAGTGTTATCACTGATTGGGCCGACTGCAACGTCGGTCTGAAATCCTTGTACTGGTTCCTGTCACTCCATGCGATCATCAAACTGCACTTCATTCCCCTGTTGTCGATTTTGATCCTCCAGGCTGGAACTTCGCCTGTGTACATAATTCCCATGATCATTCCCTTCGTGGTTTATCGGTTGTACTCTGTATTCGTGGAAACTGTTCCTCCTTTGGTTTTGGTACCTCCCCTGACCACTTCCTACTGCTCTTATATAATTCACTCTAGGTCGATATGTCCTGTTATTATAATTACCACCTTGTTGATAATTTCTACTGTTATTTGGATACGGATAATTATTAGTTTGGTTCAAATTTCTCTGACTATTTCCGTTGTTTTGGTTGTTATTATAATAATTATTTCTATTTGATTGATTGTTATTATTACTACCATTATGGTTATTATGATTATTATTATTGCTGTGATTATTATAATATTAATTATTATTCCAGTTTGTGGGGTTAAAATTATTGTTATTCCCGTTATTTTGATTGTTATTTACATAGCTATTATTATTCCTTAATTCTGGTCTATCCGTTCTTCTCCTACTCTGTCGGTAATAATCTTCATGCTCGTACATCTCGAGTAACTCCGTTATCGCTTGTACGGTTTTAATCTGACTACTCCTACGTGCTCTAATTATATCCTCCTCTTAGTGATAGGACAGTTTGCTGACTAGACACTCCTCGGGTATTTGAGGCTCTAGGTGTTTGGCTATGCACACCTTTCCCAGGAAATACGAGGTCAAAGTGTTACCCCAATATGGGTGATATTTCCCATGACATATGTTGTCTCTTGCTATGTTTTGCGTAGATTCCGACCAATACTTAGCTTTAAATAACCTCTTAAACATTTTGTAGTCTGTGATGTCATCTCTGATAGCCATCTACCAATTATCAGTCATTTCTTTAAATGACTCATCGAGTACTTCTTTATTGGTATTCCAGCAGTTACCCCTATGTTTCGCGAAATATTCTTCTATTCGAGCTATAAATTCCATGGGTTTTCTTTGGTATAACTGGAAATTAACCTTCTCGGTTTTCTGTAGTAGAACAATGGGTAATGTTAGTCGGTCTACTCAGACAAGTTTCTACGTCTGCTTGGTTCTGGCGAACCTGGCCATTTATACTGGTAACAGCAGCTTCTATACCATCACACTTTTCTGTGAATCGGTTCTGCACCTTTTCCCATTCTTCATGTGTTTCCTTTTGTTTCTCTTCTATATTTGTAACTTTGGTGTTGACTTCTGCTTGAAAACTATGTACTTCTCGTTCAGTCTGAATCCATTTTTCGTCAGCTTCCGTAATTTTTTGTTCTATCACCGTTACTTCCTCTTCTACCTTCTTGCTGATTGTTTCATTGTTCTCTGCTATCTTCTGACTCAATTCTTCCTTTAATGCTTCCATCTTTCCATCTAACTGGTTCATATTCTCTTATTTAGTCTCCCTTAATTCTTCTCTTAACTGTTGATTATTATTTTCCATTTTCTTACTGGTTTCTTCCATTCTCTTATTGGTCTCTTCCAGTTTCTGGCTTATCTGACTTAATTCCTCCTTCGACTGTTTATTGTCAGTTTTTATTTCCTCCATTTTCTCCTCCATCTTCTTACTATTCTCCCTTAACTCTTCCCTTAACTGTTGGATGTAACCTGAATTTACTAAACCATTTTCCATCTTCTTACTAGTTTCATAAATTTTCTTATTGGTATCTCCAATTTGGTTACTCAATTCTCCCAATTCTCCATTTGTGAATTCTATATTTTTATTTACTGACTCTATGCTCTTCTGACTCTCTTCCCTGACTTTCTTGTTATCTTCTTCCATCTTCTTATTAATTTGTTGGAACATTTCCATCATCTTATTCAATATTGTATCTTCTGTTGTGGTGGATTTCTTTAACCGTTTCTCCTGGAGTGCGGGCTTGTTCGGTTCTGCCGGTAATATCATCTCCATATCTTCCACTGGAGTCGCCTCTTTGTTCTCCATGTCTATCTACTTTTCGGCTTCTGCTGCTCTTTCCTTTGATGTTGATCTCTTTGGCATTTTGATTACTTTCCTGACCTGTTAACAGCTGCCAGCTAAAATAGGAAATTGGGCAAATTGTCTTTATTTTATAGGCCTATCAATTCCTATTTTTAGCCCCTAAAGTTGAGCGCCAATTTGTAATAAAACAAATAAATCCTGTTTTTGTGTTGTATTAATTGTTTAATAAAATTTTTGTTATTTACTTATTTTTTGTTGTATAAATAATTAATTTAATTTTTTAATTATGTTTATTATTTTTTATTATGTTAATGTTCAATTAATAAAAATACTGATTAATAACTGTGTATGATCTGATGAAGAATTGTTTGTTTCTCCGCGTTAAATAGATTGTCGTGGCCAAATCGATTGCATGTAGCAGCCGATTCATTATCTTTATTTCTTCTTCTGCTCGTTCCTTTTCCTCAGAAGTTCTCGTTTAGTATTTAATAATTAATGTATTTTAAATTAGTTCTCAACTAATCAGTAAAACAATGTTTTAAAACAATAATTATGTTTATTATGTCCAAAGTAATTATTTTACTTGCGTTGACTAATTCGAGTCGGAGTCGAGACTAGATTCCAGGTCGATTATTACATACACAAAATTATTCAAATTAAATTATTATATTATGAGGATTCTTTGAACTGTAGAAATAGTCAGGAAAGGCAAGAGAATTCAATACTTACAATTATAAAAACTTATTCATTAACAGACAAAAATAATAAAGTATAGTGTATAGAAAAATTGAGATTCAAACCAGCTGATTGCTCTGACGTCACCACATCCTCTTCCATTAGATTCGTGCGACTGGGAATTACAAGATGGCCGCCTTCATGAGTTGTTCTGTAATATAAATTAAGCTCCGAGATTTTCCTTCAAATAAACATATCAGTTGGTTAATTCCTCTTCTGTGATGCCGCTATTGGAATATCCACAAGTTGTAGTGTGTAGTTTTATTCCTCCACTGGATTTTGTTCGGGAATAGGTGTGTTATATCAAATGGTCCCTTTCAATCAGTTGCTGGTTGTATGAGGTTAAATTTATTCTTCAGTCGTGTCCATACGTAGTGACAGCTCGATTTAGTAGTGTTTAATTTAGTTTTATGGTTTCAATGATCGTTATTATAGTATTCGTTAATTTAATTTATATTCTTTTACCTTTTTATAATTTCATAATACGGTATATCTTGGTTTGTGTTAGTTAAAAATTCCATTCATTTTTCTCTGAAATGTATTCTGACACGTCCGTTCTGCTTGGCTTTTAACAATCAACTAACTACATTTGTTTCTTCATATAGAAAATTCTGTTAGATTTTGGTCTCATTTCTCATTGTTCATTATCAGATGTTTTCATAATAACTAATTCATTTTTATAGAAAAAGATGACATTTTTTATATTTAACTGGCTACAAATTATTTGTTTAGTACTTTTATGTAATTCTAATTATATAACAATATTCCTGCTTTTATTTTATACAAGTTAATACTAAATTTGACCTATTTAGGTTTGAATTAAGCTTCTGAATTACATTCCTTGAAATTTACCTCTAGGACTTATTCTGATTCACATAATTACCCATTAAATGGTTTACAATGCGTTTTATGTTACAATTTTCCTCAAATACGATTACTAATTAAACCACTGTAATTTACTTTTTCTACCTGGCTATTATTCTAAACATTTAACAGTTTATTTGCATTTTACTAGTACTTGCTTTACTGATTATGCCACTATCCTGTACAATCACCATTTAAGTCAATTTTATACTCTGATTCTTCTAATCACTATTATAGGTTGTTGTTATAATTATGATAATGTATTTGTATTCTGAATGGGATAATGTATATCAATTTGGTCTAGTTTCTGTTAATTTATTTTCTCTGATTTGATTTACAGGGTCATAGTTGAATTTGGCTTGGTCATCAATTTTCAATTTTCCTACCAATGTTATAATCAATTCACATTATTATTTTTATATTTTCTGACTCACTATTTATAGGTCGTTTGAATTATTATTTTGCCTTTCCTTACTTCACAAAATTATGACATTAATTAACATTATTCAAATACAATAAACACTTACATACTAACATCTAGTATCTCCTACTATCAACATGGTCTGTATTGTATACACATAAAATAATTAAACAATAATTAGATAAATAAACAAATTAAAACCTTATCCTAATGATTGTCTTTTGTTGTCCTTTTAAAACTGGCTTCGGGTGTTCCCCTCAATCACACACTATTTTATTTATAACTAAGTTTACATTATCTCTGATTATTTTGTATTGGATTCTCTTACTTGGTCTCTTACTTTGTTTTTCTAAGTTGGTATAGCTAATATAGTTTAAGTTCTTTCATTTATGTGGTTTGCTGCTATAGAGTGTTCTGTCTAGTAGGTTTTTGGGTATCTTGAGATTTTTCTTTTTTATCAATTGGTTCTTGGCTGTTACTCCTTACTACTCTGTATCTTACTGGGTATACTAATTATTTTACTGGGATAATACTCATACTATTTGTTTTTAATACATTTTGCTCTAAATTGAATGTTTTTAATTTCCTTCAATCGAGATTTTTTCTAGTTCTATTAAAGCATTTTATTTATTATTGTGATTACTTCTTTCTGTTACTTTTATTTAAGTTTACTTTACTTCTTCCAGATGGCTTCTCCACTTCTTTTCCTATGTGATCTTAAATTGTAGAATAAGGCAAAAACTTCGTTGTGCTACATATGACCCCTGTAAATGTGATTAGTTCAGATCATACTTTTAGTGTGGATGAACTAATTGCTTCTGACACTCGTCTTTGTTATATTCTTGGCTTTGTTTACACTGATATACCTGCTTCTTTTTGGTTGAGCTCTAAGTTGATATGTATATTTTCTGTTTTTACTTTTTATTTTACTCTTATGAGATAGTTCTTTTTAATCTGATTTATCTTTTTATTATTAAATATATCTATGTTTTTCTCTTCTTATTTAGTGTTTCTTCCTTGAGATATTTACTCCCTAACATTCCCTAATATGTGAGCTGGAGCAGTTCAGAGTGGCACATTTCGGCTACATTCTCTGCTGACCATACTTCACTCATTTGAGCTCAGAGGAATTATCATCTCTGCTCAATTATAAAAAAACTGGTGGAATTATCTACATCCAGTCACTAAAATATAAATTATAAAAAGTAGTCCATTTTGACTAATAATAAACATCCTTAGAATCATCACTTCATAATTATTCAGATTATTTAATATTTCTATCCATATGGTTACCTTTACATTTTAAAGCTCGGTCTATATTATTTATCACTAGGTATATTGCATAATATCCATTTCATCCTCCTTTTTTGAAATTCTGCTATTTTGTTTAGTTGATTGTACAACCTGTTTCTTGTTTACTTTTTGGGTAGCACATGTTTACGTATATAGTTTTTTTTCATTTGTTGTTTTAATCAATTATGTTATTGTTCATGGCATAATGTCTGGTTTTAATACCTTTTCCTTATCTGTTTTGGTTAATTGGTTCTCCTATTCATTCTTCTATGATATTATTTTCATTTTGGGGTTTCATCAACTTATACGTAACATTGAAAACATATAAACTATCTGGATTTTTTTTTTACCTTTCACTTAACAGTTCTGTAACATTTTTGTCTCGATAAGTATTCCATTTATATAGTTGTTTTGAGTAGTCATATTTATCCTTCAGAGTTGAGAAGAAAATTTTTTTTTTATTCAATTTCTTTACCTACGTTGTACTTATTATTTTTTAAGCCTTTGATATCTTATTTCATTCCTTCTCTTTGTTATTTGATCCAAAACAATGTCTTTCTGAAATATATTCTGTAAAATGTTCTTACTCATTTTAGAATTGAGATAATTTATTTATTTTCTTTTCTTATTTTATTCAAAATAATTTCCTTGACATATACTATAAGATGGCCTTATTTATTTTTAGAATTTAGATGGTTTATTTTATTTTATTCAAAATATTTTCTCCTAGATAAGCTGTAAGATGGTCTTACTTATTTTAGAATTTTTGTTTTTCTTTTTTTTACTCTTCATCAAAATATTTTTTTATTGATAATTGATTATACGTGCCTTTTGTCTTTTGTGAATTAATATCCTTCAACTCATAAGTGTTATTTTGATTATCTTTAGTAATCACATATGGTCCAGTATACAACAGTAATAATTTTTTAGTAATCCCTTCCATAGTACTGGGCAGTTCCCGGTTCTTAAGTAATACACTTCTCCGATTTGATATTTTAATACCTTTTTAATTGCTTTTTTATATTCGTTATTTCACCTTTCCTGGTCCTCGGCTAATTTATTATAAAACCTTATCTGATCAAATTTATATTCCTTGTGGGTCGGAAATTCAATAATTTCTTGTATCGCTCGGGGAGGTAGTTTCTCATGCATTGCAGTATATGGTGTAATCCCTATAGCTGGATGATGGGCTAGATTGAGGAATTCTTCGGTGGCTAATAGGTATTCTTGCCATTTTTTCTGTTGATGGTGGCAGTATGTTCTAAGTATCCTTCATACCTCTCTCAACACTCTCTCCGCCGGGTTACTACTTGGGTGGTAAACAGATGTTTTATAGGTTTTGATACCTAGCGCCAATAAAGTATCTCTCCATCTTTTACCTTTAAATTGGGTTCCATGATCGGTAATTATTGACATAGGTTTTCCTATCTCTGGAAGATATTGATTTGTAATTACTCCCAAAACCTTTAAAGTGGTTGCTCGGTTCCCAGGGTATAATTTTATAAATTTAGTAAAATGGTCCATCATTATTATGATATATTTATATCGATGGCGTCCGCCACTATGGGGAAATGGCCCGCATATATCTAAGAAAATCTTTTCCAATTTCTTCTGTGAGGTTATAGGTATCATTATAACCATGCTGATGTTCCGTACCACTTTCTCCAAATCGGACCTGTCCCTGATAATAGTGTAAATTTTGAGTATACTTTCCTTCTCTCCCTCAAATGTCTGATTTTGCAAATCCACCCGTGACAACACGTCGGCTACCACATTCTTACTTCCTGGAATATATTCCCACTGTAGATTATATTCTTGCAAGGCAAGTATCCACCTGGTCAGTCTACCATGGGTTAACTTACACCTTCTCAAGAACGATATTGATTTATGATCTGTACGGACGGTCACTGGATATCCCAAGATATAAGTACGGAATTTTCCGCAAGCAAACACTACACTGAGCAATTCCTTTTCTGTGACATTATAGTTTTTCTCACATTGGTTTAGTGTCCTGCTAGCGAAACTAATGACGAGATGATTGCCATTTTCATCCTATTGGTACAAGGTCGTTCCCAGACTGATATTACTGGCATCGCAGTTCAAGAAAAAGGGCTTGTTAAAATTTAGGTGATGGAGTCTACTTCTAAAAACTCGTCTTTGATTGACTGTAAAGTTTTGTCTTGCTCTTTACACCATCTCCATTTATTTTTAGCAGACAACTGGTATTGGAACTTGGCAGTTAACTCTGAATAATTATATAAACATATATTAACACTTTCACTGTGAACTTACTTTTAGGTTTTGATTACCCAAACGTTTTTGGGTAATATTATTTAATAATAATAAACGATTATCTGAATAATTATTTTGAAATTTTCTATAATAATTACACAGACCCAAAAATGATTGTAATTGTTTCCTATTTTTAGGTTGTGGGAATCTCTGTATAGCGTATACTTTTTCTGAGGATGGTGATATTCCTTGGTCATTCAGATTGAATCCTAAAAACTGAACCTCCTTGGCGATAAGCTTGGATTTTTCTAATTTTAATGTGACATTATTATCGGCGAGTTTCTTCAATACATGCTCCACTCGGTTGCAGTGTTCTTCCCAGTTGGCTGAGGTGATTAACAGATCATCAACGTATACCGTTGTAAACTGTAGCGCTTCTTGGCTGAGTATTTGGTCCATGCAGGCCACAAATATGGCTACTGAATTTACTAAACCGAAGGGAAACCTCTTAAATTGGTAATTGCGCCCTTCGAAGATAAACGCCATGTATTGACGACTTTGTGGGTGCAACTCCACTTGCCAATACCCGCACACGGTGTCCCATGTCGTAATAAATTTAGTGCCATGGAATCTCTTTAGGATTTCTTCGATTTCTCCGGGCAAGGTTCGATCATTTTATTAATTTCTTGTGCGTCCAGACAGAGTCGGACCTTACCGTTTTTCTTTTGAATAGCCACAATCGGACTGGTGAATGGTGACTGACTGCTTTCTATTATGTCTCTACTTATCATATTATTGATTTCGGTTCGGACCGCTTCTTTCAGTGACTGTGCTATCGGGTAGGACTTACGGCTGAACTCCACTGGTTCCCTGAATCGGATTTTACACTGACAATTCTTGACTTTTCCTGGCTCATCGGAAAATACGGCACGATATTTCTCATATATTCCTATCAAATGATTTATTTGGTTTTCAGTTAGTTTTTCCGTCGTGTTTTTGCACTGGAAATCCCGTATCTCCTGTATTTTCTGTGTCCACAGTTTATCTTCAGTCTCCCGGTATATTAATTTACTGTATGATGATTTATCCGCTACATAATTTATTTCAACCTTTCGGTTGTGACTCGGTTGGGAGTTTACTATTTCGTTACTTATTAAATCGGCTATCCATGTTGAATCTCCTGAAAACAGCGACACCTTCTCTCTGCACAGATCAATAACAGCAGAGTTTTTTCTTAACAGATCACACCCTATTAGTATATTAAATGGTAACCCGGCTGCAATGAGAAACACCATGTCCAAACTTACACCCTTACTTGTAACATTTAAAGATACTTGTTTACGTATCGTTTTATTTTGCCGACCAGTGGCGCCTATAAGTACTACATTATTGGTTGGTAATACCGGTAATGTTCGGTGGCATTCTCGTTGTATTCGGTCTAATTCACTATTACTAATTATCGACACATTCGCACCTGTGTCTATCATGATTTGCGCTGAAATACCTTCTACTTCTGCCATTACGTAGATTTTCTCATTATTATGATCGTTAATTTTCATATCGTCTTCTTCTAACAAATCGGTTCTGATATCTTTGAGGTAATTATTATAAATAATTGTGATTTTCTTATTTTCATTTTGGTTATTTAACTCTCATTCATACCCAGTAAATAGGAGCAGTGAAGGGTTGTGATTGTTTATCACCGCCTCCTCTAGTTTAAAGGTGGAGTGTTATCACTGATTGGGCCGACTGCAACGTCGGTCTGAAATCCTTGTACTGGTTCCTGTCACTCCATGCGATCATCAAACTGCACTTCATTCCCCTGTTGTCGATTTTGATCCTCCAGGCTGGAACTTCGCCTGTGTACATAATTCCCATGATCATTCCCTTCGTGGTTTATCGGTTGTACTCTGTATTCGTGGAAACTGTTCCTCCTTTGGTTTTGGTACCTCCCCTGACCACTTCCTACTGCTCTTATATAATTCACTCTAGGTCGATATGTCCTGTTATTATAATTACCACCTTGTTGATAATTTCTACTGTTATTTGGATACGGATAATTATTAGTTTGGTTCAAATTTCTCTGACTATTTCCGTTGTTTTGGTTGTTATTATAATAATTATTTCTATTTGATTGATTGTTATTATTACTACCATTATGGTTATTATGATTATTATTATTGCTGTGATTATTATAATATTAATTATTATTCCAGTTTGTGGGGTTAAAATTATTGTTATTCCCGTTATTTTGATTGTTATTTACATAGCTATTATTATTCCTTAATTCTGGTCTATCCGTTCTTCTCCTACTCTGTCGGTAATAATCTTCATGCTCGTACATCTCGAGTAACTCCGTTATCGCTTGTACGGTTTTAATCTGACTACTCCTACGTGCTCTAATTATATCCTCCTCTTAGTGATAGGACAGTTTGCTGACTAGACACTCCTCGGGTATTTGAGGCTCTAGGTGTTTGGCTATGCACACCTTTCCCAGGAAATACGAGGTCAAAGTGTTACCCCAATATGGGTGATATTTCCCATGACATATGTTGTCTCTTGCTATGTTTTGCGTAGATTCCGACCAATACTTAGCTTTAAATAACCTCTTAAACATTTTGTAGTCTGTGATGTCATCTCTGATAGCCATCTACCAATTATCAGTCATTTCTTTAAATGACTCATCGAGTACTTCTTTATTGGTATTCCAGCAGTTACCCCTATGTTTCGCGAAATATTCTTCTATTCGAGCTATAAATTCCATGGGTTTTCTTTGGTATAACTGGAAATTAACCTTCTCGGTTTTCTGTAGTAGAACAATGGGTAATGTTAGTCGGTCTACTCAGACAAGTTTCTACGTCTGCTTGGTTCTGGCGAACCTGGCCATTTATACTGGTAACAGCAGCTTCTATACCATCACACTTTTCTGTGAATCGGTTCTGCACCTTTTCCCATTCTTCATGTGTTTCCTTTTGTTTCTCTTCTATATTTGTAACTTTGGTGTTGACTTCTGCTTGAAAACTATGTACTTCTCGTTCAGTCTGAATCCATTTCTCGTCAGCTTCCGTAATTTTTTGTTCTATCACCGTTACTTCCTCTTCTACCTTCTTGCTGATTGTTTCATTGTTCTCTGCTATCTTCTGACTCAATTCTTCCTTTAATGCTTCCATCTAACTGGTTCATATTCTCTTATTTAGTCTCCCTTAATTCTTCTCTTAACTGTTGATTATTATTTTCCATTTTCTTACTGGTTTCTTCCATTCTCTTATTGGTCTCTTCCAGTTTCTGGCTTATCTGACTTAATTCCTCCTTCGACTGTTTATTGTCAGTTTTTATTTCCTCCATTTTCTCCTCCATCTTCTTACTATTCTCCCTTAACTCTTCCCTTAACTGTTGGATGTAACCTGAATTTACTAAACCATTTTCCATCTTCTTACTAGTTTCATAAATTTTCTTATTGGTATCTCCAATTTGGTTACTCAATTCTCCCAATTCTCCATTTGTGAATTCTATATTTTTATTTACTGACTCTATGCTCTTCTGACTCTCTTCCCTGACTTTCTTGTTATCTTCTTCCATCTTCTTATTAATTTGTTGGAACATTTCCATCATCTTATTCAATATTGTATCTTCTGTTGTGGTGGATTTCTTTAACCGTTTCTCCTGGAGTGCGGGCTTGTTCGGTTCTGCCGGTAATATCATCTCCATATCTTCCACTGGAGTCGCCTCTTTGTTCTCCATGTCTATCTACTTTTCGGCTTCTGCTGCTCTTTCCTTTGATGTTGATCTCTTTGGCATTTTGATTACTTTCCTGACCTGTTAACAGCTGCCAGCTAAAATAGGAAATTGGGCAAATTGTCTTTATTTTATAGGCCTATCAATTCCTAGTTTTTAGCCCCTAAAGTTGAGCGCCAATTTGTAATAAAACAAATAAATCCTGTTTTTGTGTTGTATTAATTGTTTAATAAAATTTTTGTTATTTACTTATTTTTTGTTGTATAAATAATTAATTTAATTTTTTAATTATGTTTATTATTTTTTATTATGTTAATGTTCAATTAATAAAAATACTGATTAATAACTGTGTATGATCTGATGAAGAATTGTTTGTTTCTCCGCGTTAAATAGATTGTCGTGGCCAAATCGATTGCATGTAGCAGCCGATTCATTATCTTTATTTCTTCTTCTGCTCGTTCCTTTTCCTCAGAAGTTCTCGTTTAGTATTTAATAATTAATGTATTTTAAATTAGTTCTCAACTAATCAGTAAAACAATGTTTTAAAACAATAATTATGTTTATTATGTCCAAAGTAATTATTTTACTTGCGTTGACTAATTCGAGTCGGAGTCGAGACTAGATTCCAGGTCGATTATTACATACACAAAATTATTCAAATTAAATTATTATATTATGAGGATTCTTTGAACTGTAGAAATAGTCAGGAAAGGCAAGAGAATTCAATACTTACAATTATAAAAACTTATTCATTAACAGACAAAAATAATAAAGTATAGTGTATAGAAAAATTGAGATTCAAACCAGCTGATTGCTCTGACGTCACCACATCCTCTTCCATTAGATTCGTGCGACTGGGAATTACAAGATGGCCGCCTTCATGAGTTGTTCTGTAATATAAATTAAGCTCCGAGATTTTCCTTCAAATAAACATATCAGTTGGTTAATTCCTCTTCTGTGATGCCGCTATTGGAATATCCACAAGTTGTAGTGTGTAGTTTTATTCCTCCACTGGATTTTGTTCGGGAATAGGTGTGTTATATCAAATGGTCCCTTTCAATCAGTTGCTGGTTGTATGAGGTTAAATTTATTCTTCAGTCGTGTCCATACGTAGTGACAGCTCGATTTAGTAGTGTTTAATTTAGTTTTATGGTTTCAATGATCGTTATTATAGTATTCGTTAATTTAATTTATATTCTTTTACCTTTTTATAATTTCATAATACGGTATATCTTGGTTTGTGTTAGTTAAAAATTCCATTCATTTTTCTCTGAAATGTATTCTGACACGTCCGTTCTGCTTGGCTTTTAACAATCAACTAACTACATTTGTTTCTTCATATAGAAAATTCTGTTAGATTTTGGTCTCATTTCTCATTGTTCATTATCAGATGTTTTCATAATAACTAATTCAATTTTATAGAAAAAGATGACATTTTTTATATTTAACTGGCTACAAATTATTTGTTTAGTACTTTTATGTAATTCTAATTATATAACAATATTCCTGCTTTTATTTTATACAAGTTAATACTAAATTTGACCTATTTAGGTTTGAATTAAGCTTCTGAATTACATTCCTTGAAATTTACCTCTGGGACTTATTCTGATTCACATAATTACCCATTAAATGGTTTACAATGCGTTTTATGTTACAATTTTCCTCAAATACGATTACTAATTAAACCACTGTAATTTACTTTTTCTACCTGGCTATTATTCTAAACATTTAACAGTTTATTTGCATTTTACTAGTACTTGCTTTACTGATTATGCCACTATCCTGTACAATCACCATTTAAGTCAATTTTATACTCTGATTCTTCTAATCACTATTATAGGTTGTTGTTATAATTATGATAATGTATTTGTATTCTGAATGGGATAATGTATATCAATTTGGTCTAGTTTCTGTTAATTTATTTTCTCTGATTTGATTTACAGGGTCATAGTTGAATTTGGCTTGGTCATCAATTTTCAATTTTCCTACCAATGTTATAATCAATTCACATTATTATTTTTATATTTTCTGACTCACTATTTATAGGTCGTTTGAATTATTATTTTGCCTTTCCTTACTTCACAAAATTATGACATTAATTAACATTATTCAAATACAATAAACACTTACATACTAACATCTAGTATCTCCTACTATCAACATGGTCTGTATTGTATACACATAAAATAATTAAACAATAATTAGATAAATAAACAAATTAAAACCTTATCCTAATGATTGTCTTTTGTTGTCCTTTTAAAACTGGCTTCGGGTGTTCCCCTCAATCACACACTATTTTATTTATAACTAAGTTTACATTATCTCTGATTATTTTGTATTGGATTCTCTTACTTGGTTAGTTGTTTTTCTAAGTTGGTATAGCTAATATAGTTTAAGTTCTTTCATTTATGTGGTTTGCTGCTATAGAGTGTTCTGTCTAGTAGGTTTTTGGGTATCTTGAGATTTTTCTTTTTTATCAATTGGTTCTTGGCTGTTACTCCTTACTACTCTGTATCTTACTGGGTATACTAATTATTTTACTGGGATAATACTCATACTATTTGTTTTTAATACATTTTGCTCTAAATTGAATGTTTTTAATTTCCTTCAATCGAGATTTTTTCTAGTTCTATTAAAGCATTTTATTTATTATTGTGATTACTTCTTTCTGTTACTTTTATTTAAGTTTACTTTACTTCTTCCAGATGGCTTCTCCACTTCTTTTCCTATGTGATCTTAAATTGTAGAATAAGGCAAAAACTTCGTTGTGCTACATATGACCCCTGTAAATGTGATTAGTTCAGATCATACTTTTAGTGTGGATGAACTAATTGCTTCTGACACTCGTCTTTGTTATATTCTTGGCTTTGTTTACACTGATATACCTGCTTCTTTTTGGTTGAGCTCTAAGTTGATATGTATATTTTCTGTTTTTACTTTTTATTTTACTCTTATGAGATAGTTCTTTTTAATCTGATTTATCTTTTTATTATTAAATATATCTATGTTTTTCTCTTCTTATTTAGTGTTTCTTCCTTGAGATATTTACTCCCTAACATTCCCTAATATGTGAGCTGGAGCAGTTCAGAGTGGCACATTTCGGCTACATTCTCTGCTGACCATACTTCACTCATTTGAGCTCAGAGGAATTATCATCTCTGCTCAATTATAAAAAAACTGGTGGAATTATCTACATCCAGTCACTAAAATATAAATTATAAAAAGTAGTCCATTTTGACTAATAATAAACATCCTTAGAATCATCACTTCATAATTATTCAGATTATTTAATATTTCTATCCATATGGTTACCTTTACATTTTAAAGCTCGGTCTATATTATTTATCACTAGGTATATTGCATAATATCCATTTCATCCTCCTTTTTTGAAATTCTGCTATTTTGTTTAGTTGATTGTACAACCTGTTTCTTGTTTACTTTTTGGGTAGCACATGTTTACGTATATAGTTTTTTTTCATTTGTTGTTTTAATCAATTATGTTATTGTTCATGGCATAATGTCTGGTTTTAATACCTTTTCCTTATCTGTTTTGGTTAATTGGTTCTCCTATTCATTCTTCTATGATATTATTTTCATTTTGGGGTTTCATCAACTTATACGTAACATTGAAAACATATAAACTATCTGGATTTTTTTTTTTACCTTTCACTTAACAGTTCTGTAACATTTTTGTCTCGATAAGTATTCCATTTATATAGTTGTTTTGAGTAGTCATATTTATCCTTCAGAGTTGAGAAGAAAATTTTTTTTTTATTCAATTTCTTTACCTACGTTGTACTTATTATTTTTTAAGCCTTTGATATCTTATTTCATTCCTTCTCTTTGTTATTTGATCCAAAACAATGTCTTTCTGAAATATATTCTGTAAAATGTTCTTACTCATTTTAGAATTGAGATAATTTATTTATTTTCTTTTCTTATTTTATTCAAAATAATTTCCTTGACATATACTATAAGATGGCCTTATTTATTTTTAGAATTTAGATGGTTTATTTTATTTTATTCAAAATATTTTCTCCTAGATAAGCTGTAAGATGGTCTTACTTATTTTAGAATTTTTGTTTTTCTTTTTTTTACTCTTCATCAAAATATTTTTTTATTGATAATTGATTATACGTGCCTTTTGTCTTTTGTGAATTAATATCCTTCAACTCATAAGTGTTATTTTGATTATCTTTAGTAATCACATATGGTCCAGTATACAACAGTAATAATTTTTTAGTAATCCCTTCCATAGTACTGGGCAGTTCCCGGTTCTTAAGTAATACACTTCTCCGATTTGATATTTTAATATCTTTTTAATTGCTTTTTTATATTCGTTATTTCACCTTTCCTGGTCCTCGGCTAATTTATTATAAAACCTTATCTGATCAAATTTATATTCCTTGTGGGTCGGAAATTCAATAATTTCTTGTATCGCTCGGGGAGGTAGTTTCTCATGCATTGCAGTATATGGTGTAATCCCTATAGCTGGATGATGGGCTAGATTGAGGAATTCTTCGGTGGCTAATAGGTATTCTTGCCATTTTTTCTGTTGATGGTGGCAGTATGTTCTAAGTATCCTTCATACCTCTCTCAACACTCTCTCCGCCGGGTTACTACTTGGGTGGTAAACAGATGTTTTATAGGTTTTGATACCTAGCGCCAATAAAGTATCTCTCCATCTTTTACCTTTAAATTGGGTTCCATGATCGGTAATTATTGACATAGGTTTTCCTATCTCTGGAAGATATTGATTTGTAATTACTCCCAAAACCTTTAAAGTGGTTGCTCGGTTCCCAGGGTATAATTTTATAAATTTAGTAAAATGGTCCATCATTATTATGATATATTTATATCGATGGCGTCCGCCACTATGGGGAAATGGCCCGCATATATCTAAGAAAATCTTTTCCAATTTCTTCTGTGAGGTTATAGGTATCATTATAACCATGCTGATGTTCCGTACCACTTTCTCCAAATCGGACCTGTCCCTGATAATAGTGTAAATTTTGAGTATACTTTCCTTCTCTCCCTCAAATGTCTGATTTTGCAAATCCACCCGTGACAACACGTCGGCTACCACATTCTTACTTCCTGGAATATATTCCCACTGTAGATTATATTCTTGCAAGGCAAGTATCCACCTGGTCAGTCTACCATGGGTTAACTTACACCTTCTCAAGAACGATATTGATTTATGATCTGTACGGACGGTCACTGGATATCCCAAGATATAAGTACGGAATTTTCCGCAAGCAAACACTACACTGAGCAATTCCTTTTCTGTGACATTATAGTTTTTCTCACATTGGTTTAGTGTCCTGCTAGCGAAACTAATGACGAGATGATTGCCATTTTCATCCTATTGGTACAAGGTCGTTCCCAGACTGATATTACTGGCATCGCAGTTCAAGAAAAAGGGCTTGTTAAAATTTAGGTGATGGAGTCTACTTCTAAAAACTCGTCTTTGATTGACTGTAAAGTTTTGTCTTGCTCTTTACACCATCTCCATTTATTTTTAGCAGACAACTGGTATTGGAACTTGGCAGTTAACTCTGAATAATTATATAAACATATATTAACACTTTCACTGTGAACTTACTTTTAG
Organism: Magicicada septendecula; assembly: GCA_034769895.1. Classification (NCBI taxonomy): domain Eukaryota; kingdom Metazoa; phylum Arthropoda; class Insecta; order Hemiptera; family Cicadidae; genus Magicicada; species Magicicada septendecula. The sequence goes on from CM068368.1 coordinate 529,978,637, forward strand.
GTTTTGATTACCCAAACGTTTTTGGGTAATATTATTTAATAATAATAAACGATTATCTGAATAATTATTTTGAAATTTTCTATAATAATTACACAGACCCAAAAATGATTGTAATTGTTTCCTATTTTTAGGTTGTGGGAATCTCTGTATAGCGTATACTTTTTCTGAGGATGGTGATATTCCTTGGTCATTCAGATTGAATCCTAAAAACTGAACCTCCTTGGCGATAAGCTTGGATTTTTCTAATTTTAATGTGACATTATTATCGGCGAGTTTCTTCAATACATGCTCCACTCGGTTGCAGTGTTCTTCCCAGTTGGCTGAGGTGATTAACAGATCATCAACGTATACCGTTGTAAACTGTAGCGCTTCTTGGCTGAGTATTTGGTCCATGCAGGCCACAAATATGGCTACTGAATTTACTAAACCGAAGGGAAACCTCTTAAATTGGTAATTGCGCCCTTCGAAGATAAACGCCATGTATTGACGACTTTGTGGGTGCAACTCCACTTGCCAATACCCGCACACGGTGTCCCATGTCGTAATAAATTTAGTGCCATGGAATCTCTTTAGGATTTCTTCGATTTCTCCGGGCAAGGTTCGATCATTTTATTAATTTCTTGTGTGTCCAGACAGAGTCGGACCTTACCGTTTTTCTTTTGAATAGCCACAATCGGACTGGTGAATGGTGACTGACTGCTTTCTATTATGTCTCTACTTATCATATTATTGATTTCGGTTCGGACCGCTTCTTTCAGTGACTGTGCTATCGGGTAGGACTTACGGCTGAACTCCACTGGTTCCCTGAATCGGATTTTACACTGACAATTCTTGACTTTTCCTGGCTCATCGGAAAATACGGCACGATATTTCTCATATATTCCTATCAAATGATTTATTTGGTTTTCAGTTAGTTTTTCCGTCGTGTTTTTGCACTGGAAATCCCGTATCTCCTGTATTTTCTGTGTCCACAGTTTATCTTCAGTCTCCCGGTATATTAATTTACTGTATGATGATTTATCCGCTACATAATTTATTTCAACCTTTCGGTTGTGACTCGGTTGGGAGTTTACTATTTCGTTACTTATTAAATCGGCTATCCATGTTGAATCTCCTGAAAACAGCGACACCTTCTCTCTGCACAGATCAATAACAGCAGAGTTTTTTCTTAACAGATCACACCCTATTAGTATATTAAATGGTAACCCGGCTGCAATGAGAAACACCATGTCCAAACTTACACCCTTACTTGTAACATTTAAAGATACTTGTTTACGTATCGTTTTATTTTGCCGACCAGTGGCGCCTATAAGTACTACATTATTGGTTGGTAATACCGGTAATGTTCGGTGGCATTCTCGTTGTATTCGGTCTAATTCACTATTACTAATTATCGACACATTCGCACCTGTGTCTATCATGATTTGCGCTGAAATACCTTCTACTTCTGCCATTACGTAGATTTTCTCATTATTATGATCGTTAATTTTCATATCGTCTTCTTCTAACAAATCGGTTCTGATATCTTTGAGGTAATTATTATAAATAATTGTGATTTTCTTATTTTCATTTTGGTTATTTAACTCTCATTCATACCCAGTAAATAGGAGCAGTGAAGGGTTGTGATTGTTTATCACCGCCTCCTCTAGTTTAAAGGTGGAGTGTTATCACTGATTGGGCCGACTGCAACGTCGGTCTGAAATCCTTGTACTGGTTCCTGTCACTCCATGCGATCATCAAACTGCACTTCATTCCTCTGTTGTCGATTTTGATCCTCCAGTCTGGAACTTCCCCTGTGTACATAATTCCCATGATCATTCCCTTCGTGGTTTATCGGTTGTACTCTGTATTCGTGGAAACTGTTCCTCCTTTGGTTTTGGTACCTCCCCTGACCACTTCCTACTGCTCTTATATAATTCACTCTAGGTCGATATGTCCTGTTATTATAATTACCACCTTGTTGATAATTTCTACTGTTATTTGGATACGGATAATTATTAGTTTGGTTCAAATTTCTCTGACTATTTCCGTTGTTTTGGTTGTTATTATAATAATTATTTCTATTTGATTGATTGTTATTATTACTACCATTATGGTTATTATGATTATTATTATTGCTGTGATTATTATAATATTAATTATTATTCCAGTTTGTGGGGTTAAAATTATTGTTATTCCCGTTATTTTGATTGTTATTTACATAGCTATTATTATTCCTTAATTCTGGTCTATCCGTTCTTCTCCTACTCTGTCGGTAATAATCTTCATGCTCGTACATCTCGAGTAACTCCGTTATCGCTTGTACGGTTTTAATCTGACTACTCCTACGTGCTCTAATTATATCCTCCTCGTAGTGATAGGACAGTTTGCTGACTAGACACTCCTCGGGTATTTGAGGCTCTAGGTGTTTGGCTATGCACACCTTTCCCAGGAAATACGAGGTCAAAGTGTTACCCCAATATGGGTGATATTTCCCATGACATATGTTGTCTCTTGCTATGTTTTGCGTAGATTCCGACCAATACTTAGCTTTAAATAACCTCTTAAACATTTTGTAGTCTGTGATGTCATCTCTGATAGCCATCCACCAATTATCAGTCATTTCTTTAAATGACTCATCGAGTACTTCTTTATTGGTATTCCAGCAGTTACCCCTATGTTTCGCGAAATATTCTTCTATTCGAGCTATAAATTCCATGGGTTTTCTTTGGTATAACTGGAAATTAACCTTCTCGGTTTTCTGTAGTAGAACAATGGGTAATGTTAGTCGGTCTACTCAGACAAGTTTCTACGTCTGCTTGGTTCTGGCGAACCTGGCCATTTATACTGGTAACAGCAGCTTCTATACCGTCACACTTTTCTGTGAATCGGTTCTGCACCTTTTCCCATTCTTCATGTGTTTCCTTTTGTTTCTCTTCTATATTTGTAACTTTGGTGTTGACTTCTGCTTGAAAACTATGTACTTCTCGTTCAGTCTGAATCCATTTTTCGTCAGCTTCCGTAATTTTTTGTTCTATCACCGTTACTTCCTCTTCTACCTTCTTGCTGATTGTTTCATTGTTCTCTGCTATCTTCTGACTCAATTCTTCCTTTAATGCTTCCATCTAACTGGTTCATATTCTCTTGGTTAGTCTCCCTTAATTCTTCTCTTAACTGTTGATTATTATTTTCCATTTTCTTACTGGTTTCTTCCATTCTCTTATTGGTCTCTTCCAGTTTCTGGCTTATCTGACTTAATTCCTCCTTCGACTGTTTATTGTCAGTTTTTATTTCCTCCATTTTCTCCTCCATCTTCTTACTATTCTCCCTTAACTCTTCCCTTAACTGTTGGATGTCACCTTCCATCTTCTTACTAGTTTCATAAATTTTCTTATTGGTATCTCCAATTTGGTTACTCAATTCTCCCAATTCTCCATTTGTGAATTCTATATTTTTATTTACTGACTCTATGCTCTTCTGACTCTCTTCCCTGACTTTCTTGTTATCTTCTTCCATCTTCTTATTAATTTGTTGGAACATTTCCATCATCTTATTCAATATTGTATCTTCTGTTGTGGTGGATTTCTTTAACCGTTTCTCCTGGAGTGCGGGCTTGTTCGGTTCTGCCGGTAATATCATCTCCATATCTTCCACTGGAGTCGCCTCTTTGTTCTCCATGTCTATCTACTTTTCGGCTTCTGCTGCTCTTTCCTTTGATGTTGATCTCTTTGGCATTTTGATTACTTTCCTGACCTGTTAACAGCTGCCAGCTAAAATAGGAAATTGGGCAAATTGTCTTTATTTTATAGGCCTATCAATTCCTATTTTTAGCCCCTAAAGTTGAGCGCCAATTTGTAATAAAACAAATAAATCCTGTTTTTGTGTTGTATTAATTGTTTAATAAAATTTTTGTTATTTATTTATTTTTTGTTGTATAAATAATTAATTTAATTTTTTAATTATGTTTATTATTTTTTATTATGTTAATGTTCAATTAATAAAAATACTGATTAATAACTGTGTATGATCTGATGAAGAATTGTTTGTTTCTCCGCGTTAAATAGATTGTCGTGGCCAAATCGATTGCATGTAGCAGCCGATTCATTATCTTTATTACTTCTTCTGCTCGTTCCTTTTCCTCAGAAGTTCTCGTTTAGTATTTAATAATTAATGTATTTTAAATTAGTTCTCAACTAATCAGTAAAACAATGTTTTAAAACAATAATTATGTTTATTATGTCCAAAGTAATTATTTGACTTGCGTTGACTAATTCGAGTCGGAGTCGAGACTAGATTCCAGGTCGATTATTACATACACAAAATTATTCAAATTAAATTATTATATTATAAGGATTCTTTGAACTGTAGAAATAGTCAGGAAAGGCAAGAGAATTCAATACTTACAATTATAAAAACTTATTCATTAACAGACAAAAATAATAAAGTATAGTGTATAGAAAAATTGAGATTCAAACCAGCTGATTGCTCTGACGTCACCACATCCTCTTCCATTAGATTCGTGCGACTGGGAATTCCAAGATGGCCGCCTTCATGAGTTGTTCTGTAATATAAATTAAGCTCCGAGATTTTCCTTCAAATAAACATATCAGTTGGTTAATTCCTCTTCTGTGATGCCGCTATTGGAATATCCACAAGTTGTAGTGTGTAGTTTTATTCCTCCACTGGATTTTGTTCGGGAATAGGTGTGTTATATCAAATGGTCCCTTTCAATCAGTCGCTGGTTGTATGAGGTTAAATTTATTCTTCAGTCGTGTCCATACATAGTGACAGCTCGATTTAGTAGTGTTTAATTTAGTTTTATGGTTTCAATGATCGTTATTATAGTATTCATTAATTTAATTTATATTCTTTTACCTTTTTATAATTTCATAATACGGTATATCTTGGTTTGTGTTAGTTAAAAATTCCATTCATTTTTCTCTGAAATGTATTCTGACACGTCCGTTCTGCTTGGCTTTTAACAATCAACTAACTACATTTGTTTCTTCATATAGAAAATTCTGTAAGATTTTGGTCTCATTTCTCATTGTTCATTATCAGATGTTTTCATAATAACTAATTCAATTTTATAGAAAAAGATGACATTTTTTATATTTAACTGGCTACAAATTATTTGTTTAGTACTTTTATGTAATTCTAATTATATAACAATATTCCTGCTTTTATTTTATACAAGTTAATACTAAATTTGACCTATTTAGGTTTGAATTAAGCTTCTGAATTACATTCCTTGAAATTTACCTCTGGGACTTATTCTGATTCACATAATTACCCATTAAATGGTTTACAATGCGTTTTATGTTACAATTTTCCTCAAATACAATTACTAATTAAACCACTGTAATTTACTTTTTCTACCTGGCTATTATTCTAAACATTTAACAGTTTATTTTCATTTTACTAGTACTTGCTTTACTGATTATGCCACTATCCTGTACAATCACCATTTAAGTCAATTTTATACTCTGATTCTTCTAATCACTATTATAGGTTGTTGTTATAATTATGATAATGTATTTGTATTCTGAATGGGATAATGTATATCAATTTGGTCTAGTTTCTGTTAATTTATTTTCTCTGATTTGATTTACAGGGTCATAGTTGAATTTGGCTTGGTCATCAATTTTCAATTTTCCTACCAATGTTATAATCGATTCACATTATTATTTTTATATTTTCTGACTCACTATTTATAGGTCGTTTGAATTATTATTTTGCCTTTCCTTACTTCACAAAATTATGACATTAATTAACATTATTCAAATACAATAAACACTTACATACTAACATCTAGTATCTCCTACTATCAACATGGTCTGTATTGTATACACATAAAATAACTAAACAATAATTAGATAAATAAACAAATTAAAACCTTATCCTAATGATTGTCTTTTGTTGTCCTTTTAAAACTGGCTTCGGGTGTTCCCCTCAATCACACACTATTTTATTTATAACTAAGTTTACATTATCTCTGATTATTTTGTATTGGATTCTCTTACTTGGTCTCTTACTTTGTTTTTCTAAGTTGGTATAGCTAATATAGTTTAAGTTCTTTCATTTATGTGGTTTGCTGCTATAGAGTGTTCTGTCTAGTAGGTTTTTGGGTATCTTGAGATTTTTCTTTTTTATCAATTGGTTCTTGGCTGTTACTCCTTACTACTCTGTATCTTACTGGGTATACTAATTATTTTACTGGGATAATACTCATACTATTTGTTTTTAATACATTTTGCTCTAAATTGAATGTTTTTAATTTCCTTCAATCGAGATTTTTTCTAGTTCTATTAAAGCATTTTATTTATTATTGTGATTACTTCTTTCTGTTACTTTTATTTAAGTTTACTTTACTTCTTCCAGATGGCTTCTCCACTTCTTTTCCTATGTGATCTTAAATTGTAGAATAAGGCAAAAACTTCGTTGTGCTACATATGCCCCCCTGTAAATGTGATTAGTTCAGATCATACTTTTAGTGTGGATGAACTAATTGCTTCTGACACTCGTCTTTGTTATATTCTTGGCTTTGTTTACACTGATATACCTGCTTCTTTTTGGTTGAGCTCTAAGTTGATATGTATATTTTCTGTTTTTACTTTTTATTTTACTCTTATGAGATAGTTCTTTTTAATCTGATTTATCTTTTTATTATTAAATATATCTATGTTTTTCCCTTCTTATTTAGTGTTTTATCCTTGAGATATTTACTCCCTAACATTCCCTAATATGTGAGCTGGAGCAGTTCAGAGTGGCACATTTCGGCTACATTCTCTGCTGACCATACTTCACTCATTTGAGCTCAGAGGAATTATCATCTCTGCTCAATTATAAAAAAAACTGGTGGAATTATCTACATCCAGTCATTAAAATATAAATTATAAAAAGTAGTCCATTTTGACTAATAATAAACATCCTTAGAATCATCACTTCATAATTATTCAGATTATTTAATATTTCTATCCATATGGTTACCTTTACATTTTAAAGCTCGGTCTATATTATTTATCACTAGGTATATTGCATAATATCCATTTCATCCTCCTTTTTTGAAATTCTGCTATTTTGTTTAGTTGTTTGTACAACCTGTTTCTTGTTTACTTTTTGGGTAGCACATGTTTACGTATATAGTTTTTTTTCATTTGTTGTTTTAATCAATTAGGTTATTGTTCATGGCATAATGTCTGGTTTTAATACCTTTTCCTTATCTGTTTTGGTTAATTGGTTCTCCTATTCATTCTTCTATGATATTATTTTCATTTTGGGGTTTCATCAACTTATACGTAACATTGAAAACATATAAACTATCTGGATTTTTTTTTTACCTTTCACTTAACAGTTCTGTAACATTTTTGTCTCGACAAGTATTCCATTTATATAGTTGTTTTGAGTAGTCATATTTATCCTTCAGAGTTGAGAAGAAAATTTTTTTTTTATTCAATTTCTTTACCTACGTTGTACTTATTATTTTTTAAGCCTTTGATATCTTATTTCATTCCTTCTCTTTGTTATTTGATCCAAAACAATGTCTTTCTGAAATATATTCTGTAAAATGTTCTTACTCATTTTAGAATTGAGATAATTTATTTATTTTCTTTTCTTATTTTATTCAAAATAATTTCCTTGACATATACTATAAGATGGCCTTATTTATTTTTAGAATTTAGATGGTTTATTTTATTTTATTCAAAATATTTTCTCCTAGATAAGCTGTAAGATGGTCTTACTTATTTTAGAATTTTATGTTTTTCTTTTTTTTACCCTTCATCAAAATATTTTTTTATTGATAATTGATTATACGTGCCTTTTGTCTTTTGTGAATTAATATCCTTCAACTCATAAGTGTTATTTTGATTATCTTTAGTAATCACATATGGTCCAGTATACAACAGTAATAATTTTTTAGTAATCCCTTCCATAGTACTGGGCAGTTCCCGGTTCTTAAGTAATACATTTCTCCGATTTGATATTTTAATACCTTTTTAATTGCTTTTTTATATTTGTTATTTCACCTTTCCTGGTCCTCGGCTAATTTATTATAAAACCTTATCTGATCAAATTTATATTCCTTGTGGGTCGTAAAATTCAATAATTTCTTGTATCGCTCGGGGAGGTAGTTTCTCATGCATTGCAGTATATGGTGTAATCCCTATAGCTGGATGATGGGCTAGATTGAGGAATTCTTCGGTGGCTAATAGGTATTCTTGCCATTTTTTCTGTTGATGGTGGCAGTATGTTCTAAGTATCCTTCGTACCTCTCTCAACACTCTCTCCGCCGGGTTACTACTTGGGTGGTAAACAGATGTTTTATAGGTTTTGATACCTAGCGCCAATAAAGTATCTCTCCATCTTTTACCTTTAAATTGGGTTCCATGATCGGTAATTATTGACATAGGTTTTCCTATCTCCGGAAGATATTGATTTGTAATTACTCCCAAAACCTTTAAAGTGGTTGCTCGGTTCCCAGGGTATAATTTTATAAATTTAGTAAAATGGTCCATCATTATTATGATATATTTATATCGATGGCGTCCGCCACTATGGGGAAATGGCCCGCATATATCTAAGAAAATCTTTTCCAATTTCTTCTGTGAGGTTATAGGTATCATTATAACCATGCTGATGTTCCGTACCACTTTCTCCAAATCGGACCTGTCCCTGATAATAGTGTAAATTTTGAGTATACTTTCCTTCTCTCCCTCAAATGTCTGATTTTGCAAATCCACCCGTGACAACACGTCGGCTACCACATTCTTACTTCCTGGAATATATTCCCACTGTAGATTATATTCTTGCAAGGCAAGTATCCACCTGGTCAGTCTACCATGGGTTAACTTACACCTTCTCAAGAACGATATTGATTTATGATCTGTACGGACGGTCACTGGATATCCCAAGATATAAGTACGGAATTTTCCGCAAGCAAACACTACACTGAGCAATTCCTTTTCTGTGACATTATAGTTTTTCTCACATTGGTTTAGTGTCCTGCTAGCGAAACTAATGACGAGATGATTGCCATTTTCATCCTCTTGGTACAAGGTCGTTCCCAGACTGATATTACTGGCATCGCAGTTCAAGAAAAAGGGCTTGTTAAAATTTAGGTGATGGAGTCTACTTCTAAAAACTCGTCTTTGATTGACTGTAAAGTTTTGTCTTGCTCTTTACACCATCTCCATTTATTTTTAGCAGACAACTGGTATTGGAACTTGGCAGTTAACTCTGAATAATTATATAAATATATATTAACACTTTCACTGTGAACTTACTTTTAGGTTTTGATTACCCAAATGTTTTTGGGTAATATTATTTAATAATAATAAACGATTATCTGAATAATTATTTTGAAATTTTCTATAATAATTACACAGACCCAAAAATGATTGTAATTGTTTCCTATTTTTAGGTTGTGGGAATCTCTGTATAGCGTATACTTTTTCTGAGGATGGTGATATTCCTTGGTCATTCAGATTGAATCCTAAAAACTGAACCTCCTTGGCGATAAGCTTGGATTTTTCTAATTTTAATGTGACATTATTATCGGCGAGTTTCTTCAATACATGCTCCACTCGGTTGCAGTGTTCTTCCCAGTTGGCTGAGGTGATTAACAGATCATCAATGTATACCGTTGTAAACTGTAGCGCTTCTTGGCCGAGTATTTGGTCCATGCAGGCCACAAATATGGCTACTGAATTTACTAAACCGAAGGGAAACCTCTTAAATTGGTAATTGCGCCCTTCGAAGGTAAACACCATGTATTGACGACTTTGTGGGTGCAACTCCACTTGCCAATACCCGCACACGGTGTCCCATGTCGTAATAAATTTAGTGCCGTGGAATCTCTTTAGGATTTCTTCGATTTCTCCGGGCAAGGTTCGATCATTTTATTAATTTCTTGTGCGTCCAGACAGAGTCGGACCTTACCGTTTTTCTTTTGAATAGCCACAATCGGACTGGTGAATGGTGACTGACTGCTTTCTATTATGTCTCTACTTATCATATTATTGATTTCGGTTCGGACCGCTTCTTTCAGTGACTGTGCTATCGGGTAGGATTTACGGCTGAACTCCACTGGTTCCCTGAATCGGATTTTACACTGATAATTCTTGACTTTTCCTGGCTCATCGGAAAATACGGCAAGATATTTCTCATATATTCCTATCAAATGATTTATTTGGTTTTCAGTTAGTTTTTCCGTCGTGTTTTTGCACTGGAAATCCCGTATCTCCTGTATTTTCTGTGTCCACAGTTTATCTTCAGTCTCCCGGTATATTAATTTACTGTATGATGATTTATCCGCTACATACTTTATTTCAACCTTTCGGTTGTGACTCGGTTGGGAGTTTACTATTTCGTTACTTATTAAATCGGCTATCCATGTTGAATCTCCTGAAAACAGCGACACCTTCTCTCTGCACAGATCAATAACAGCAGAGTTTTTTCTTAACAGATCACACCCTATTAGTATATTAAATGGTAACCCGGCTGCAATGAAAAACACCATGTCCAAACTTACATCCTTACTTGTAACATTTAAAGATACTTGTTTACGTATCGTTTTATTTTGCCGACCAGTGGCGCCTATAAGTACTACATTATTGGTTGGTAATACCGGTAATGTTCGGTGGCATTCTCGTTGTATTCGGTCTAATTCACTATTACTAATTATCGACACATTCGCACCTGTGTCTATCATGATTTGCGCTGAAATACCTTCTACTTCTGCCATTACGTAGATTTTCTCATTATTATGATCGTTAATTTTCATATCGTCTTCTTCTAACAAATCGGTTCTGATATCTTTGAGGTAATTATTATAAATAATTGTGATTTTCTTATTTTCATTTTGGTTATTTAACTCTCATTCATACCCAGTAAATAGGAGCAGTGAAGGGTTGTGATTGTTTATCACCGCCTCCTCTAGTTTAAAGGTGGAGTGTTATCACTGATTGGGCCGACTGCAACGTCGGTCTGAAATCCTTGTACTGGTTCCTGTCACTCCATGCGATCATCAAACTGCACTTCATTCCTCTGTTGTCGATTTTGATCCTCCAGGCTGGAACTTCGCCTGTGTACATAATTCCCATGATCATTCCCTTCGTGGTTTATCGGTTGTACTCTGTATTCGTGGAAACTGTTCCTCCTTTGGTTTTGGTACCTCCCCTGACCACTTCCTACTGCTCTTATATAATTCACTCTAGGTCGATATGTCCTGTTATTATAATTACCACCTTGTTGATAATTTCTACTGTTATTTGGATACGGATAATTATTAGTTTGGTTCAAATTTCTCTGACTATTTCCGTTGTTTTGGTTGTTATTATAATAATTATTTCTATTTGATTGATTGTTATTATTACTACCATTATGGTTATTATGATTATTATTATTGCTGTGATTATTATAATATTAATTATTATTCCAGTTTGTGGGGTTAAAATTATTGTTATTCCCGTTATTTTGATTGTTATTTACATAGCTATTATTATTCCTTAATTCTGGTCTATCCGTTCTTCTCCTACTCTGTCGGTAATAATCTTCATGCTCGTACATCTCGAGTAACTCCGTTATCGCTTGTACGGTTTTAATCTGACTACTCCTACGTGCTCTAATTATATCCTCCTCGTAGTGATAGGACAGTTTGCTGACTAGACACTCCTCGGGTATTTGAGGCTCTAGGTGTTTGGCTATGCACACTTTCCCAGGAAATACGAGGTCAAAGTGTTACCCCAATATGGGTGATATTTCCCATGACATATGTTGTCTCTTGCTATGTTTTGCGTAGATTCCGACCAATACTTAGCTTTAAATAACCTCTTAAACATTTTGTAGTCTGTGATGTCATCTCTGATAGCCATCCACCAATTATCAGTCATTTCTTTAAATGACTCATCGAGTACTTCTTTATTGGTATTCCAGCGGTTACCCCTATGTTTCGCGAAATATTCTTCTATTCGAGCTATAAATTCCATGGGTTTTCTTTGGTATAACTGGAAATTAACCTTCTCGGTTTTCTGTAGTAGAACAATGGGTAATGTTAGTCAGTCTACTCAGACAAGTTTCTACGTCTGCTTGGTTCTGGCGAACCTGGCCATTTATACTGGTAACAGCAGCTTCTATACCGTCACACTTTTCTGTGAATCGGTTCTGCACCTTTTCCCATTCTTCATGTGTTTCCTTTTGTTTCTCTTCTATATTTGTAACTTTGGTGTTGACTTCTGCTTGAAAACTATGTACTTCTCGTTCAGTCTGAATCCATTTTTCGTCAGCTTCCGTAATTTTTTGTTCTATCACCGTTACTTCCTCTTCTACCTTCTTGGTGATTGTTTCATTGTTCTCTGCTATCTTCTAACTCAATTCTTCCTTTAATGCTTCCATCTAACTGGTTCATATTCTCTTGGTTAGTCTCCCTTAATTCTTCTCTTAACTGTTGATTATTATTTTCCATTTTCTTACTTGTTTCTTCCATTCTCTTATTGGTCTCTTCCAGTTTCTGGCTTATCTGACTTAATTCCTCCTTCGACTGTTTATTGTCAGTTTTTATTTCCTCCATTTTCTCCTCCATCTTCTTACTATTCTCCCTTAACTCTTCCCTTAACTGTTGGATGTCACCTTCCAGCTTCTTACTAGTTTCATAAATTTTCTTATTGGTATCTCCAATTTGGTTACTCAATTCTCCCAATTCTCCATTTGTGAATTCTATATTTTTATTTACTGACTCTATGCTCTTCTGACTCTCTTCCCTGACTTTCTTGTTATCTTCTTCCATCTTCTTATTAATTTGTTGGAACATTTCCATCATCTTATTCAATATTGTATCTTCTGTTGTGGTGGATTTCTTTAACCGTTTCTCCTGGAGTGCGGGCTTGTTCGGTTCTGCCGGTAATATCATCTCCATATCTTCCACTGGAGTCGCCTCTTTGTTCTCCATGTCTATCTACTTTTCGGCTTCTGCTGCTCTTTCCTTTGATGTTGATCTCTTTGGCATTTTGATTACTTTCCTGACCTGTTAACAGCTGCCAGCTAAAATAGGAAATTGGGCAAATTGTCTTTATTTTATAGGCCTATCAATTCCTATTTTTAGCCCCTAAAGTTGAACGCCAATTTGTAATAAAACAAATAAATCCTGTTTTTGTGTTGTATTAATTGTTTAATAAAATTTTTGTTATTTATTTATTTTTTGTTGTATAAATAATTAATTTAATTTTTTAATTATGTTTATTATTTTTTATTATGTTAATGTTCAATTAATAAAAATACTGATTAATAACTGTGTATGATCTGATGAAGAATTGTTTGTTTCTCGCCGTTAAATAGATTGTCGTGGCCAAATCGATTGCATGTAGCAGCCGATTCATTATCTTTATTTCTTCTTCTGCTCGTTCCTTTCCCTCAGAAGTTCTCGTTTAGTATTTAATAATTAATGTATTTTAAATTAGTTCTCAACTAATCAGTAAAACAATGTTTTAAAACAATAATTATGTTTATTATGTCCAAAGTAATTATTTGACTTGCGTCGACTAATTCGAGTCGGAGTCGAGACTAGATTCCAGGTCGATTATTACATACACAAAATTATTCAAATTAAATTATTATATTATAAGGATTCTTTGAACTGTAGAAATAGTCAGGAAAGGCAAGAGAATTCAATACTTACAACTATAAAAACTTATTCATTAACAGACAAAAATAATAAAGTATAGTGTATAGAAAAATTGAGATTCAAACCAGCTGATTGCTCTGACGTCACCACATCCTCTTCCATTAGAGTCGTGCGACTGGGAATTACAAGATGGCCGCCTTCATGAGTTGTTCTGTAATATAAATTAAGCTCCGAGATTTTCCTTCAAATAAACATATCAGTTGGTTAATTCCTCTTCTGTGATGCCGCTATTGGAATATCCACAAGTTGTAGTGTGTAGTTTTATTCCTCCACTGGATTTTGTTCGGGAATAGGTGTGTTATATCAAATGGTCCCTTTCAATCAGTTGCTGGTTGTATGAGGTTAAATTTATTCTTCAGTCGTGTCCATACATAGTGACAGCTCGATTTAGTAGTGTTTAATTTAGTTTTATGGTTTCAATGATCGTTATTATAGTATTCATTAATTTAATTTATATTCTTTTACCTTTTTATAATTTCATAATACGGTATATCTTGGTTTGTGTTAGTTAAAAATTCCATTCATTTTTCTCTGAAATGTATTCTGACACGTCCGTTCTGCTTGGCTTTTAACAATCAACTAACTACATTTGTTTCTTCATATAGAAAATTCTGTAAGATTTTGGTCTCATTTCTCATTGCTCATTATCAGATGTTTTCATAATAACTAATTCAATTTTATAGAAAAAGATGACATTTTTTATATTTAACTGGCTACAAATTATTTGTTTAGTACTTTTATGTAATTCTAATTATATAACAATATTCCTGCTTTTATTTTATACAAGTTAATACTAAATTTGACCTATTTAGGTTTGAATTAAGCTTCTGAATTACATTCCTTGAAATTTACCTCTGGGACTTATTCTGATTCACATAATTACCCATTAAATGGTTTACAATGCGTTTTATGTTACAATTTTCCTCAAATACAATTACTAATTAAACCACTGTAATTTACTTTTTCTACCTGGCTATTATTCTAAACATTTAACAGTTTATTTGCATTTTACTAGTACTTGCTTTACTGATTATGCCACTATCCTGTACAATCACCATTTAAGTCAATTTTATACTCTGATTCTTCTAATCACTATTATAGGTTGTTGTTATAATTATGATAATGTATTTGTATTCTGAATGGGATAATGTATATCAATTTGGTCTAGTTTCTGTTAATTTATTTTCTCTGATTTGATTTACAGGGTCATAGTTGAATTTGGCTTGGTCATCAATTTTCAATTTTCCTACCAATGTTATAATCGATTCACATTATTATTTTTATATTTTCTGACTCACTATTTATAGGTCGTTTGAATTATTATTTTGCCTTTCCTTACTTCACAAAATTATGACATTAATTAACATTATTCAAATACAATAAACACTTACATACTAACATCTAGTATCTCCTACTATCAACATGGTCTGTATTGTATACACATAAAATAATTAAACAATAATTAGATAAATAAACAAATTAAAACCTTATCCTAATGATTGTCTTTTGTTGTCCTTTTAAAACTGGCTTCGGGTGTTCCCCTCAATCACACACTATTTTATTTATAACTAAGTTTACATTATCTCTGATTATTTTGTATTGGATTCTCTTACTTGGTCTCTTACTTTGTTTTTCTAAGTTGGTATAGCTAATATAGTTTAAGTTCTTTCATTTATGTGGTTTGCTGCTATAGAGTGTTCTGTCTAGTAGGTTTTTGGGTATCTTGAGATTTTTCTTTTTTATCAATTGGTTCTTGGCTGTTACTCCTTACTACTCTGTATCTTACTGGGTATACTAATTATTTTACTGGGATAATACTCATACTATTTGTTTTTAATACATTTTGCTCTAAATTGAATGTTTTTAATTTCCTTCAATCGAGATTTTTTCTAGTTCTATTAAAGCATTTTATTTATTATTGTGATTACTTCTTTCTGTTACTTTTATTTAAGTTTACTTTACTTCTTCCAGATGGCTTCTCCACTTCTTTTCCTATGTGATCTTAAATTGTAGAATAAGGCAAAAGCTTCGTTGTGCTACATATGCCCCCCTGTAAATGTGATTAGTTCAGATCATACTTTTAGTGTGGATGAACTAATTGCTTCTGACACTCGTCTTTGTTATATTCTTGGCTTTGTTTACACTGATATACCTGCTTCTTTTTGGTTGAGCTCTAAGTTGATATGTATATTTTCTGTTTTTACTTTTTATTTTACTCTTATGAGATAGTTCTTTTTAATCTGATTTATCTTTTTATTATTAAATATATCTATGTTTTTCCCTTCTTATTTAGTGTTTCTTCCTTGAGATATTTACTCCCTAACATTCCCTAATATGTGAGCTGGAGCAGTTCAGAGTGGCACATTTCGGCTACATTCTCTGCTGACCATACTTCACTCATTTGAGCTCAGAGGAATTATCATCTCTGCTCAATTATAAAAAAAACTGGTGGAATTATCTACATCCAGTCACTAAAATATAAATTATAAAAAGTAGTCCATTTTGACTAATAATAAACATCCTTAGAATCATCACTTCATAATTATTCAGATTATTTAATATTTCTATCCATATGGTTACCTTTACATTTTAAAGCTCGGTCTATATTATTTATCACTAGGTATATTGCATAATATCCATTTCATCCTCCTTTTTTGAAATTCTGCTATTTTGTTTAGTTGTTTGTACAACCTGTTTCTTGTTTACTTTTTGGGTAGCACATGTTTACGTATATAGTTTTTTTTCATTTGTTGTTTTAATCAATTATGTTATTGTTCATGGCATAATGTCTGGTTTTAATACCTTTTCCTTATCTGTTTTGGTTAATTGGTTCTCCTATTCATTCTTCTATGATATTATTTTCATTTTGGGGTTTCATCAACTTATACGTAACATTGAAAACATATAAACTATCTGGATTTTTTTTTTACCTTTCACTTAACAGTTCTGTAACATTTTTGTCTCGATAAGTATTCCATTTATATAGTTGTTTTGAGTAGTCATATTTATCCTTCAGAGTTGAGAAGAAAATTTTTTTTTTATTCAATTTCTTTACCTACGTTGTACTTATTATTTTTTAAGCCTTTGATATCTTATTTCATTCCTTCTCTTTGTTATTTGATCCAAAACAATGTCTTTCTGAAATATATTCTGTAAAATGTTCTTACTCATTTTAGAATTGAGATAATTTATTTATTTTCTTTTCTTATTTTATTCAAAATATTTTCCTTGACATATACTATAAGATGGCCTTATTTATTTTTAGAATTTAGATGGTTTATTTTATTTTATTCAAAATATTTTCTCCTAGATAAGCTGTAAGATGGTCTTACTTATTTTAGAATTTTTATGTTTTTCTTTTTTTTACCCTTCATCAAAATATTTTTTTATTGATAATTGATTATACGTGCCTTTTGTCTTTTGTGAATTAATATCCTTCAACTCATAAGTGTTATTTTGATTATCTTTAGTAATCACATATGGTCCAGTATACAACAGTAATAATTTTTTAGTAATCCCTTCCATAGTACTGGGCAGTTCCCGGTTCTTAAGTAATACATTTCTCCGATTTGATATTTTAATACCTTTTTAATTGCTTTTTTATATTTGTTATTTCACCTTTCCTGGTCCTCGGCTAATTTATTATAAAACCTTATCTGATCAAATTTATATTCCTTGTGGGTCGGAAATTCAATAATTTCTTGTATCGCTCGGGGAGGTAGTTTCTCATGCATTGCAGTATATGGTGTAATCCCTATAGCTGGATGATGGGCTAGATTGAGGAATTCTTCGGTGGCTAATAGGTATTCTTGCCATTTTTTCTGTTGATGGTGGCAGTATGTTCTAAGTATCCTTCGTACCTCTCTCAACACTCTCTCCGCCGGGTTACTACTTGGGTGGTAAACAGATGTTTTATAGGTTTTGATACCTAGCGCCAATAAAGTATCTCTCCATCTTTTACCTTTAAATTGGGTTCCATGATCGGTAATTATTGACATAGGTTTTCCTATCTCCGGAAGATATTGATTTGTAATTACTCCCAAAACCTTTAAAGTGGTTGCTCGGTTCCCAGGGTATAATTTTATAAATTTAGTAAAATGGTCCATCATTATTATGATATATTTATATCGATGGCGTCCGCCACTATGGGGAAATGGCCCGCATATATCTAAGAAAATCTTTTCCAATTTCTTCTGTGAGGTTATAGGTATCATTATAACCATGCTGATGTTCCGTACCACTTTCTCCAAATCGGACCTGTCCCTGATAATAGTGTAAATTTTGAGTATACTTTCCTTCTCTCCCTCAAATGTCTGATTTTGCAAATCCACCCGTGACAACACGTCGGCTACCACATTCTTACTTCCTGGAATATATTCCCACTGTAGATTATATTCTTGCAAGGCAAGTATCCACCTGGTCAGTCTACCATGGGTTAACTTACACCTTCTCAAGAACGATATTGATTTATGATCTGTACGGACGGTCACTGGATATCCCAAGATATAAGTACGGAATTTTCCGCAAGCAAACACTACACTGAGCAATTCCTTTTCTGTGACATTATAGTTTTTCTCACATTGGTTTAGTGTCCTGCTAGCGAAACTAATGACGAGATGATTGCCATTTTCATCCTCTTGGTACAAGGTCGTTCCCAGACTGATATTACTGGCATCGCAGTTCAAGAAAAAGGGCTTGTTAAAATTTAGGTGATGGAGTCTACTTCTAAAAACTCGTCTTTGATTGACTGTAAAGTTTTGTCTTGCTCTTTACACCATTTCCATTTATTTTTAGCAGACAACTGGTATTGGAACTTGGCAGTTAACTCTGAATAATTATATAAATATATATTAACACTTTCACTGTGAACTTACTTTTAGGTTTTGATTACCCAAACGTTTTTGGGTAATATTATTTAATAATAATAAACGATTATCTGAATAATTATTTTGAAATTTTCTATAATAATTACACAGACACAAAAATGATTGTAATTGTTTCCTATTTTTAGGTTGTGGGAATCTCTGTATAGCGTATACTTTTTCTGAGGATGGTGATATTCCTTGGTCATTCAGATTGAATCCTAAAAACTGAACCTCCTTGGCGATAAGCTTGGATTTTTCTAATTTTAATGTGACATTATTATCGGCGAGTTTCTTCAATACATGCTCCACTCGGTTGCAGTGTTCTTCCCAGTTGGCTGAGGTGATTAACAGATCATCAATGTATACCGTTGTAAACTGTAGCGCTTCTTGGCCGAGTATTTGGTCCATGCAGGCCACAAATATGGCTACTGAATTTACTAAACCGAAGGGAAACCTCTTAAATTGGTAATTGCGCCCTTCGAAGGTAAACACCATGTATTGACGACTTTGTGGGTGCAACTCCACTTGCCAATACCCGCACACGGTGTCCCATGTCGTAATAAATTTAGTGCCGTGGAATCTCTTTAGGATTTCTTCGATTTCTCCGGGCAAGGTTCGATCATTTTATTAATTTCTTGTGCGTCCAGACAGAGTCGGACCTTACCGTTTTTCTTTTGAATAGCCACAATCGGACTGGTGAATGGTGACTGACTGCTTTCTATTATGTCTCTACTTATCATATTATTGATTTCGGTTCGGACCGCTTCTTTCAGTGACTGTGCTATCGGGTAGGATTTACGGCTGAACTCCACTGGTTCCCTGAATCGGATTTTACACTGATAATTCTTGACTTTTCCTGGCTCATCGGAAAATACGGCACGATATTTCTCATATATTCCTATCAAATGATTTATTTGGTTTTCAGTTAGTTTTTCCGTCGTGTTTTTGCAC
This sequence comes from Magicicada septendecula, assembly GCA_034769895.1. Classification (NCBI taxonomy): domain Eukaryota; kingdom Metazoa; phylum Arthropoda; class Insecta; order Hemiptera; family Cicadidae; genus Magicicada; species Magicicada septendecula. The sequence goes on from CM068368.1 coordinate 529,998,110, forward strand.
TGGAAATCCCGTATCTCCTGTATTTTCTGTGTCCACAGTTTATCTTCAGTCTCCCGGTATATTAATTTACTGTATGATGATTTATCCGCTACATACTTTATTTCAACCTTTCGGTTGTGACTCGGTTGGGAGTTTACTATTTCGTTACTTATTAAATCGGCTATCCATGTTGAATCTCCTGAAAACAGCGACACCTTCTCTCTGCACAGATCAATAACAGCAGAGTTTTTTCTTAACAGATCACACCCTATTAGTATATTAAATGGTAACCCGGCTGCAATGAAAAACACCATGTCCAAACTTACATCCTTACTTGTAACATTTAAAGATACTTGTTTACGTATCGTTTTATTTTGCCGACCAGTGGCGCCTATAAGTACTACATTATTGGTTGGTAATACCGGTAATGTTCGGTGGCATTCTCGTTGTATTCGGTCTAATTCACTATTACTAATTATCGACACATTCGCACCTGTGTCTATCATGATTTGCGCTGAAATACCTTCTACTTCTGCCATTACGTAGATTTTCTCATTATTATGATCGTTAATTTTCATATCGTCTTCTTCTAACAAATCGGTTCTGATATCTTTGAGGTAATTATTATAAATAATTGTGATTTTCTTATTTTCATTTTGGTTATTTAACTCTCATTCATACCCAGTAAATAGGAGCAGTGAAGGGTTGTGATTGTTTATCACCGCCTCCTCTAGTTTAAAGGTGGAGTGTTATCACTGATTGGGCCGACTGCAACGTCGGTCTGAAATCCTTGTACTGGTTCCTGTCACTCCATGCGATCATCAAACTGCACTTCATTCCTCTGTTGTCGATTTTGATCCTCCAGGCTGGAACTTCGCCTGTGTACATAATTCCCATGATCATTCCCTTCGTGGTTTATCGGTTGTACTCTGTATTCGTGGAAACTGTTCCTCCTTTGGTTTTGGTACCTCCCCTGACCACTTCCTACTGCTCTTATATAATTCACTCTAGGTCGATATGTCCTGTTATTATAATTACCACCTTGTTGATAATTTCTACTGTTATTTGGATACGGATAATTATTAGTTTGGTTCAAATTTCTCTGACTATTTCCGTTGTTTTGGTTGTTATTATAATAATTATTTCTATTTGATTGATTGTTATTATTACTACCATTATGGTTATTATGATTATTATTATTGCTGTGATTATTATAATATTAATTATTATTCCAGTTTGTGGGGTTAAAATTATTGTTATTCCCGTTATTTTGATTGTTATTTACATAGCTATTATTATTCCTTAATTCTGGTCTATCCGTTCTTCTCCTACTCTGTCGGTAATAATCTTCATGCTCGTACATCTCGAGTAACTCCGTTATCGCTTGTACGGTTTTAATCTGACTACTCCTACGTGCTCTAATTATATCCTCCTCGTAGTGATAGGACAGTTTGCTGACTAGACACTCCTCGGGTATTTGAGGCTCTAGGTGTTTGGCTATGCACACTTTCCCAGGAAATACGAGGTCAAAGTGTTACCCCAATATGGGTGATATTTCCCATGACATATGTTGTCTCTTGCTATGTTTTGCGTAGATTCCGACCAATACTTAGCTTTAAATAACCTCTTAAACATTTTGTAGTCTGTGATGTCATCTCTGATAGCCATCCACCAATTATCAGTCATTTCTTTAAATGACTCATCGAGTACTTCTTTATTGGTATTCCAGCGGTTACCCCTATGTTTCGCGAAATATTCTTCTATTCGAGCTATAAATTCCATGGGTTTTCTTTGGTATAACTGGAAATTAACCTTCTCGGTTTTCTGTAGTAGAACAATGGGTAATGTTAGTCAGTCTACTCAGACAAGTTTCTACGTCTGCTTGGTTCTGGCGAACCTGGCCATTTATACTGGTAACAGCAGCTTCTATACCGTCACACTTTTCTGTGAATCGGTTCTGCACCTTTTCCCATTCTTCATGTGTTTCCTTTTGTTTCTCTTCTATATTTGTAACTTTGGTGTTGACTTCTGCTTGAAAACTATGTACTTCTCGTTCAGTCTGAATCCATTTTTCGTCAGCTTCCGTAATTTTTTGTTCTATCACCGTTACTTCCTCTTCTACCTTCTTGGTGATTGTTTCATTGTTCTCTGCTATCTTCTGACTCAATTCTTCCTTTAATGCTTCCATCTAACTGGTTCATATTCTCTTGGTTAGTCTCCCTTAATTCTTCTCTTAACTGTTGATTATTATTTTCCATTTTCTTACTTGTTTCTTCCATTCTCTTATTGGTCTCTTCCAGTTTCTGGCTTATCTGACTTAATTCCTCCTTCGACTGTTTATTGTCAGTTTTTATTTCCTCCATTTTCTCCTCCATCTTCTTACTATTCTCCCTTAACTCTTCCCTTAACTGTTGGATGTCACCTTCCAGCTTCTTACTAGTTTCATAAATTTTCTTATTGGTATCTCCAATTTGGTTACTCAATTCTCCCAATTCTCCATTTGTGAATTCTATATTTTTATTTACTGACTCTATGCTCTTCTGACTCTCTTCCCTGACTTTCTTGTTATCTTCTTCCATCTTCTTATTAATTTGTTGGAACATTTCCATCATCTTATTCAATATTGTATCTTCTGTTGTGGTGGATTTCTTTAACCGTTTCTCCTGGAGTGCGGGCTTGTTCGGTTCTGCCGGTAATATCATCTCCATATCTTCCACTGGAGTCGCCTCTTTGTTCTCCATGTCTATCTACTTTTCGGCTTCTGCTGCTCTTTCCTTTGATGTTGATCTCTTTGGCATTTTGATTACTTTCCTGACCTGTTAACAGCTGCCAGCTAAAATAGGAAATTGGGCAAATTGTCTTTATTTTATAGGCCTATCAATTCCTATTTTTAGCCCCTAAAGTTGAACGCCAATTTGTAATAAAACAAATAAATCCTGTTTTTGTGTTGTATTAATTGTTTAATAAAATTTTTGTTATTTATTTATTTTTTGTTGTATAAATAATTAATTTAATTTTTTAATTATGTTTATTATTTTTTATTATGTTAATGTTCAATTAATAAAAATACTGATTAATAACTGTGTATGATCTGATGAAGAATTGTTTGTTTCTCGCCGTTAAATAGATTGTCGTGGCCAAATCGATTGCATGTAGCAGCCGATTCATTATCTTATTTCTTCTTCTGCTCGTTCCTTTCCCTCAGAAGTTCTCGTTTAGTATTTAATAATTAATGTATTTTAAATTAGTTCTCAACTAATCAGTAAAACAATGTTTTAAAACAATAATTATGTTTATTATGTCCAAAGTAATTATTTGACTTGCGTCGACTAATTCGAGTCGGAGTCGAGACTAGATTCCAGGTCGATTATTACATACACAAAATTATTCAAATTAAATTATTATATTATAAGGATTCTTTGAACTGTAGAAATAGTCAGGAAAGGCAAGAGAATTCAATACTTACAACTATAAAAACTTATTCATTAACAGACAAAAATAATAAAGTATAGTGTATAGAAAAATTGAGATTCAAACCAGCTGATTGCTCTGACGTCACCACATCCTCTTCCATTAGAGTCGTGCGACTGGGAATTACAAGATGGCCGCCTTCATGAGTTGTTCTGTAATATAAAATTAAGCTCCGAGATTTTCCTTCAAATAAACATATCAGTTGGTTAATTCCTCTTCTGTGATGCCGCTATTGGAATATCCACAAGTTGTAGTGTGTAGTTTTATTCCTCCACTGGATTTTGTTCGGGAATAGGTGTGTTATATCAAATGGTCCCTTTCAATCAGTTGCTGGTTGTATGAGGTTAAATTTATTCTTCAGTCGTGTCCATACATAGTGACAGCTCGATTTAGTAGTGTTTAATTTAGTTTTATGGTTTCAATGATCGTTATTATAGTATTCATTAATTTAATTTATATTCTTTTACCTTTTTATAATTTCATAATACGGTATATCTTGGTTTGTGTTAGTTAAAAATTCCATTCATTTTTCTCTGAAATGTATTCTGACACGTCCGTTCTGCTTGGCTTTTAACAATCAACTAACTACATTTGTTTCTTCATATAGAAAATTCTGTAAGATTTTGGTCTCATTTCTCATTGCTCATTATCAGATGTTTTCATAATAACTAATTCAATTTATAGAAAAAGATGACATTTTTTATATTTAACTGGCTACAAATTATTTGTTTAGTACTTTTATGTAATTCTAATTATATAACAATATTCCTGCTTTTATTTTATACAAGTTAATACTAAATTTGACCTATTTTAGGTTTGAATTAAGCTTCTGAATTACATTCCTTGAAATTTACCTCTGGGACTTATTCTGATTCACATAATTACCCATTAAATGGTTTACAATGCGTTTTATGTTACAATTTTCCTCAAATACAATTACTAATTAAACCACTGTAATTTACTTTTTCTACCTGGCTATTATTCTAAACATTTAACAGTTTATTTGCATTTTACTAGTACTTGCTTTACTGATTATGCCACTATCCTGTACAATCACCATTTAAGTCAATTTTATACTCTGATTCTTCTAATCACTATTATAGGTTGTTGTTATAATTATGATAATGTATTTGTATTCTGAATGGGATAATGTATATCAATTTGGTCTAGTTTCTGTTAATTTATTTTCTCTGATTTGATTTACAGGGTCATAGTTGAATTTGGCTTGGTCATCAATTTTCAATTTTCCTACCAATGTTATAAATCGATTCACATTATTATTTTTATATTTTCTGACTCACTATTTATAGGTCGTTTGAATTATTATTTTGCCTTTCCTTACTCTCACAAAATTATGACATTAATTAACATTATTCAAATACAATAAACACTTACATACTAACATCTAGTATCTCTACTATCAACATGGTCTGTATTGTATACACATAAAATAATTAAACAATAATTAGATAAATAAACAAATTAAAACCTTATCCTAATGATTGTCTTTTGTTGTCCTTTTCTAAAACTGGCTTCGGGTGTTCCCCTCAATCACACACTATTTTATTTATAACTAAGTTTACATTATCTCTGATTATTTTGTATTGGATTCTCTTACTTGGTCTCTTACTTTGTTTTTCTAAGTTGGTATAGCTAATATAGTTTAAGTTCTTTCATTTATGTGGTTTGCTGCTATAGAGTGTTCTGTCTAGTAGGTTTTTGGGTATCTTGAGATTTTTCTTTTTTCATCATTGGTTCTTGGCTGTTACTCCTTACTACTCTGTATCTTACTGGGTATACTAATTATTTTACTGGGATAATACTCATACTATTTGTTTTTAATACATTTTGCTCTAAATTGAATGTTTTTAATTTCTTCAATCGAGATTTTTTCTAGTTCTATTAAAGCATTTTATTTATTATTGTGATTACTTCTTTCTGTTACTTTTATTTAAGTTTACTTTACTTCTTCCAGATGGCTTCTCCACTTCTTTTCCTATGTGATCTTAAATTGTAGAATAAGGCAAAAGCTTCGTTGTGCTACATATGCCCCCCTGTAAATGTGATTAGTTCAGATCATACTTTTAGTGTGGATGAACTAATTGCTTCTGACACTCGTCTTTGTTATATTCTTGGCTTTGTTTACACTGATATACCTGCTTCTTTTTGGTTGAGCTCTAAGTTGATATGTATATTTTCTGTTTTTACTTTTTATTTTACTCTTATGAGATAGTTCTTTTTAATCTGATTTATCTTTTTATTATTAAATATATCTATGTTTTTCCCTTCTTATTTAGTGTTTCTTCCTTGAGATATTTACTCCCTAACATTCCCTAATATGTGAGCTGGAGCAGTTCAGAGTGGCACATTTCGGCTACATTCTCTGCTGACCATACTTCACTCATTTGAGCTCAGAGGAATTATCATCTCTGCTCAATTATAAAAAAAACTGGTGGAATTATCTACATCCAGTCACTAAAATATAAATTATAAAAAGTAGTCCATTTTGACTAATAATAAACATCCTTAGAATCATCACTTCATAATTATTCAGATTATTTAATATTTCTATCCATATGGTTACCTTTACATTTTAAAGCTCGGTCTATATTATTTATCACTAGGTATATTGCATAATATCCATTTCATCCTCCTTTTTTGAAATTCTGCTATTTTGTTTAGTTGTTTGTACAACCTGTTTCTTGTTTACTTTTTGGGTAGCACATGTTTACGTATATAGTTTTTTTTCATTTGTTGTTTTAATCAATTATGTTATTGTTCATGGCATAATGTCTGGTTTTAATACCTTTTCCTTATCTGTTTTGGTTAATTGGTTCTCCTATTCATTCTTCTATGATATTATTTTCATTTTGGGGTTTCATCAACTTATACGTAACATTGAAAACATATAAACTATCTGGATTTTTTTTTTACCTTTCACTTAACAGTTCTGTAACATTTTTGTCTCGATAAGTATTCCATTTATATAGTTGTTTTGAGTAGTCATATTTATCCTTCAGAGTTGAGAAGAAAATTTTTTTTTTATTCAATTTCTTTACCTACGTTGTACTTATTATTTTTTAAGCCTTTGATATCTTATTTCATTCCTTCTCTTTGTTATTTGATCCAAAACAATGTCTTTCTGAAATATATTCTGTAAAATGTTCTTACTCATTTTAGAATTGAGATAATTTATTTATTTTCTTTTCTTATTTTATTCAAAATAATTTCCTTGACATATACTATAAGATGGCCTTATTTATTTTTAGAATTTAGATGGTTTATTTTATTTTATTCAAAATATTTTCTCCTAGATAAGCTGTAAGATGGTCTTACTTATTTTAGAATTTTTATGTTTTTCTTTTTTTTACCCTTCATCAAAATATTTTTTTATTGATAATTGATTATACGTGCCTTTTGTCTTTTGTGAATTAATATCCTTCAACTCATAAGTGTTATTTTGATTATCTTTAGTAATCACATATGGTCCAGTATACAACAGTAATAATTTTTTAGTAATCCCTTCCATAGTACTGGGCAGTTCCCGGTTCTTAAGTAATACATTTCTCCGATTTGATATTTTAATACCTTTTTAATTGCTTTTTTATATTTGTTATTTCACCTTTCCTGGTCCTCGGCTAATTTATTATAAAACCTTATCTGATCAAATTTATATTCCTTGTGGGTCGGAAATTCAATAATTTCTTGTATCGCTCGGGGAGGTAGTTTCTCATGCATTGCAGTATATGGTGTAATCCCTATAGCTGGATGATGGGCTAGATTGAGGAATTCTTCGGTGGCTAATAGGTATTCTTGCCATTTTTTCTGTTGATGGTGGCAGTATGTTCTAAGTATCCTTCGTACCTCTCTCAACACTCTCTCCGCCGGGTTACTACTTGGGTGGTAAACAGATGTTTTATAGGTTTTGATACCTAGCGCCAATAAAGTATCTCTCCATCTTTTACCTTTAAATTGGGTTCCATGATCGGTAATTATTGACATAGGTTTTCCTATCTCCGGAAGATATTGATTTGTAATTACTCCCAAAACCTTTAAAGTGGTTGCTCGGTTCCCAGGGTATAATTTTATAAATTTAGTAAAATGGTCCATCATTATTATGATATATTTATATCGATGGCGTCCGCCACTATGGGGAAATGGCCCGCATATATCTAAGAAAATCTTTTCCAATTTCTTCTGTGAGGTTATAGGTATCATTATAACCATGCTGATGTTCCGTACCACTTTCTCCAAATCGGACCTGTCCCTGATAATAGTGTAAATTTTGAGTATACTTTCCTTCTCTCCCTCAAATGTCTGATTTTGCAAATCCACCCGTGACAACACGTCGGCTACCACATTCTTACTTCCTGGAATATATTCCCACTGTAGATTATATTCTTGCAAGGCAAGTATCCACCTGGTCAGTCTACCATGGGTTAACTTACACCTTCTCAAGAACGATATTGATTTATGATCTGTACGGACGGTCACTGGATATCCCAAGATATAAGTACGGAATTTTCCGCAAGCAAACACTACACTGAGCAATTCCTTTTCTGTGACATTATAGTTTTTCTCACATTGGTTTAGTGTCCTGCTAGCGAAACTAATGACGAGATGATTGCCATTTTCATCCTCTTGGTACAAGGTCGTTCCCAGACTGATATTACTGGCATCGCAGTTCAAGAAAAAGGGCTTGTTAAAATTTAGGTGATGGAGTCTACTTCTAAAAACTCGTCTTTGATTGACTGTAAAGTTTTGTCTTGCTCTTTACACCATTTCCATTTATTTTTAGCAGACAACTGGTATTGGAACTTGGCAGTTAACTCTGAATAATTATATAAATATATATTAACACTTTCACTGTGAACTTACTTTTAGGTTTTGATTACCCAAACGTTTTTGGGTAATATTATTTAATAATAATAAACGATTATCTGAATAATTATTTTGAAATTTTCTATAATAATTACACAGACACAAAAATGATTGTAATTGTTTCCTATTTTTAGGTTGTGGGAATCTCTGTATAGCGTATACTTTTTCTGAGGATGGTGATATTCCTTGGTCATTCAGATTGAATCCTAAAAACTGAACCTCCTTGGCGATAAGCTTGGATTTTTCTAATTTTAATGTGACATTATTATCGGCGAGTTTCTTCAATACATGCTCCACTCGGTTGCAGTGTTCTTCCCAGTTGGCTGAGGTGATTAACAGATCATCAATGTATACCGTTGTAAACTGTAGCGCTTCTTGGCCGAGTATTTGGTCCATGCAGGCCACAAATATGGCTACTGAATTTACTAAACCGAAGGGAAACCTCTTAAATTGGTAATTGCGCCCTTCGAAGGTAAACACCATGTATTGACGACTTTGTGGGTGCAACTCCACTTGCCAATACCCGCACACGGTGTCCCATGTCGTAATAAATTTAGTGCCGTGGAATCTCTTTAGGATTTCTTCGATTTCTCCGGGCAAGGTTCGATCATTTTATTAATTTCTTGTGCGTCCAGACAGAGTCGGACCTTACCGTTTTTCTTTTGAATAGCCACAATCGGACTGGTGAATGGTGACTGACTGCTTTCTATTATGTCTCTACTTATCATATTATTGATTTCGGTTCGGACCGCTTCTTTCAGTGACTGTGCTATCGGGTAGGATTTACGGCTGAACTCCACTGGTTCCCTGAATCGGATTTTACACTGATAATTCTTGACTTTTCCTGGCTCATCGGAAAATACGGCACGATATTTCTCATATATTCCTATCAAATGATTTATTTGGTTTTCAGTTAGTTTTTCCGTCGTGTTTTTGCACTGGAAATCCCGTATCTCCTGTATTTTCTGTGTCCACAGTTTATCTTCAGTCTCCCGGTATATTAATTTACTGTATGATGATTTATCCGCTACATACTTTATTTCAACCTTTCGGTTGTGACTCGGTTGGGAGTTTACTATTTCGTTACTTATTAAATCGGCTATCCATGTTGAATCTCCTGAAAACAGCGACACCTTCTCTCTGCACAGATCAATAACAGCAGAGTTTTTTCTTAACAGATCACACCCTATTAGTATATTAAATGGTAACCCGGCTGCAATGAAAAACACCATGTCCAAACTTACATCCTTACTTGTAACATTTAAAGATACTTGTTTACGTATCGTTTTATTTTGCCGACCAGTGGCGCCTATAAGTACTACATTATTGGTTGGTAATACCGGTAATGTTCGGTGGCATTCTCGTTGTATTCGGTCTAATTCACTATTACTAATTATCGACACATTCGCACCTGTGTCTATCATGATTTGCGCTGAAATACCTTCTACTTCTGCCATTACGTAGATTTTCTCATTATTATGATCGTTAATTTTCATATCGTCTTCTTCTAACAAATCGGTTCTGATATCTTTGAGGTAATTATTATAAATAATTGTGATTTTCTTATTTTCATTTTGGTTATTTAACTCTCATTCATACCCAGTAAATAGGAGCAGTGAAGGGTTGTGATTGTTTATCACCGCCTCCTCTAGTTTAAAGGTGGAGTGTTATCACTGATTGGGCCGACTGCAACGTCGGTCTGAAATCCTTGTACTGGTTCCTGTCACTCCATGCGATCATCAAACTGCACTTCATTCCTCTGTTGTCGATTTTGATCCTCCAGGCTGGAACTTCGCCTGTGTACATAATTCCCATGATCATTCCCTTCGTGGTTTATCGGTTGTACTCTGTATTCGTGGAAACTGTTCCTCCTTTGGTTTTGGTACCTCCCCTGACCACTTCCTACTGCTCTTATATAATTCACTCTAGGTCGATATGTCCTGTTATTATAATTACCACCTTGTTGATAATTTCTACTGTTATTTGGATACGGATAATTATTAGTTTGGTTCAAATTTCTCTGACTATTTCCGTTGTTTTGGTTGTTATTATAATAATTATTTCTATTTGATTGATTGTTATTATTACTACCATTATGGTTATTATGATTATTATTATTGCTGTGATTATTATAATATTAATTATTATTCCAGTTTGTGGGGTTAAAATTATTGTTATTCCCGTTATTTTGATTGTTATTTACATTATTATTCCTTAATTCTGGTCTATCCGTTCTTCTCCTACTCTGTCGGTAATAATCTTCATGCTCGTACATCTCGAGTAACTCCGTTATCGCTTGTACGGTTTTAATCTGACTACTCCTACGTGCTCTAATTATATCCTCCTCGTAGTGATAGGACAGTTTGCTGACTAGACACTCCTCGGGTATTTGAGGCTCTAGGTGTTTGGCTATGCACACCTTTCCCAGGAAATACGAGGTCAAAGTGTTACCCCAATATGGGTGATATTTCCCATGACATATGTTGTCTCTTGCTATGTTTTGCGTAGATTCCGACCAATACTTAGCTTTAAATAACCTCTTAAACATTTTGTAGTCTGTGATGTCATCTCTGATAGCCATCCACCAATTATCAGTCATTTCTTTAAATGACTCATCGAGTACTTCTTTATTGGTATTCCAGCGGTTACCCCTATGTTTCGCGAAATATTCTTCTATTCGAGCTATAAATTCCATGGGTTTTCTTTGGTATAACTGGAAATTAACCTTCTCGGTTTTCTGTAGTAGAACAATGGGTAATGTTAGTCAGTCTACTCAGACAAGTTTCTACGTCTGCTTGGTTCTGGCGAACCTGGCCATTTATACTGGTAACAGCAGCTTCTATACCGTCACACTTTTCTGTGAATCGGTTCTGCACCTTTTCCCATTCTTCATGTGTTTCCTTTTGTTTCTCTTCTATATTTGTAACTTTGGTGTTGACTTCTGCTTGAAAACTATGTACTTCTCGTTCAGTCTGAATCCATTTTTCGTCAGCTTCCGTAATTTTTTGTTCTATCACCGTTACTTCCTCTTCTACCTTCTTGGTGATTGTTTCATTGTTCTCTGCTATCTTCTGACTCAATTCTTCCTTTAATGCTTCCATCTAACTGGTTCATATTCTCTTGGTTAGTCTCCCTTAATTCTTCTCTTAACTGTTGATTATTATTTTCCATTTTCTTACTTGTTTCTTCCATTCTCTTATTGGTCTCTTCCAGTTTCTGGCTTATCTGACTTAATTCCTCCTTCGACTGTTTATTGTCAGTTTTTATTTCCTCCATTTTCTCCTCCATCTTCTTACTATTCTCCCTTAACTCTTCCCTTAACTGTTGGATGTCACCTTCCAGCTTCTTACTAGTTTCATAAATTTTCTTATTGGTATCTCCAATTTGGTTACTCAATTCTCCCAATTCTCCATTTGTGAATTCTATATTTTTATTTACTGACTCTATGCTCTTCTGACTCTCTTCCCTGACTTTCTTGTTATCTTCTTCCATCTTCTTATTAATTTGTTGGAACATTTCCATCATCTTATTCAATATTGTATCTTCTGTTGTGGTGGATTTCTTTAACCGTTTCTCCTGGAGTGCGGGCTTGTTCGGTTCTGCCGGTAATATCATCTCCATATCTTCCACTGGAGTCGCCTCTTTGTTCTCCATGTCTATCTACTTTTCGGCTTCTGCTGCTCTTTCCTTTGATGTTGATCTCTTTGGCATTTTGATTACTTTCCTGACCTGTTAACAGCTGCCAGCTAAAATAGGAAATTGGGCAAATTGTCTTTATTTTATAGGCCTATCAATTCCTATTTTTAGCCCCTAAAGTTGAACGCCAATTTGTAATAAAACAAATAAATCCTGTTTTTGTGTTGTATTAATTGTTTAATAAAATTTTTGTTATTTATTTATTTTTTGTTGTATAAATAATTAATTTAATTTTTTAATTATGTTTATTATTTTTTATTATGTTAATGTTCAATTAATAAAAATACTGATTAATAACTGTGTATGATCTGATGAAGAATTGTTTGTTTCTCGCCGTTAAATAGATTGTCGTGGCCAAATCGATTGCATGTAGCAGCCGATTCATTATCTTTATTTCTTCTTCTGCTCGTTCCTTTCCCTCAGAAGTTCTCGTTTAGTATTTAATAATTAATGTATTTTAAATTAGTTCTCAACTAATCAGTAAAACAATGTTTTAAAACAATAATTATGTTTATTATGTCCAAAGTAATTATTTGACTTGCGTCGACTAATTCGAGTCGGAGTCGAGACTAGATTCCAGGTCGATTATTACATACACAAAATTATTCAAATTAAATTATTATATTATAAGGATTCTTTGAACTGTAGAAATAGTCAGGAAAGGCAAGAGAATTCAATACTTACAACTATAAAAACTTATTCATTAACAGACAAAAATAATAAAGTATAGTGTATAGAAAAATTGAGATTCAAACCAGCTGATTGCTCTGACGTCACCACATCCTCTTCCATTAGATTCGTGCGACTGGGAATTACAAGATGGCCGCCTTCATGAGTTGTTCTGTAATATAAATTAAGCTCCGAGATTTTCCTTCAAATAAACATATCAGTTGGTTAATTCCTCTTCTGTGATGCCGCTATTGGAATATCCACAAGTTGTAGTGTGTAGTTTTATTCCTCCACTGGATTTTGTTCGGGAATAGGTGTGTTATATCAAATGGTCCCTTTCAATCAGTTGCTGGTTGTATGAGGTTAAATTTATTCTTCAGTCGTGTCCATACGTAGTGACAGCTCGATTTAGTAGTGTTTAATTTAGTTTTATGGTTTCAATGATCGTTATTATAGTATTCATTAATTTAATTTATATTCTTTTACCTTTTTATAATTTCATAATACGGTATATCTTGGTTTGTGTTAGTTAAAAATTCCATTCATTTTTCTCTGAAATGTATTCTGACACGTCCGTTCTGCTTGGCTTTTAACAATCAACTAACTATATTTGTTTCTTCATATAGAAAATTCTGTAAGATTTTGGTCTCATTTCTCATTGTTCATTATCAGATGTTTTCATAATAACTAATTCAATTTTATAGAAAAAGATGACATTTTTTGATATTTAACTGGCTACAAATTATTTGTTTAGTACTTTTATGTAATTCTAATTATATAACAATATTCCTGCTTTTATTTTATACAAGTTAATACTAAATTTGACCTATTTAGGTTTGAATTAAGCTTCTGAATTACATTCCTTGAAATTTACCTCTGGGACTTATTCTGATTCACATAATTACCCATTAAATGGTTTACAATGCATTTTATGTTACAATTTTCCTCAAATACGATTACTAATTAAACAACTGTAATTTACTTTTTCTACCTGGCTATTATTCTAAACATTTAACAGTTTATTTGCATTTTACTAGTACTTGCTTTACTGATTATGGCACTATCCTGTACAATCACCATTTAAGTCAATTTTATACTCTGATTCTTCTAATCACTATTATAGGTTGTTGTTATAATTATGATAATGTATTTGTATTCTGAATGGGATAATGTATATCAATTTGGTCTAGTTTCTGTTAATTTATTTTCTCTGATTTGATTTACAGGGTCATAGTTGAATTTGGCTTGGTCATCAATTTTCAATTTTCCTACCAATGTTATAATCGATTCACATTATTATTTTTATATTTTCTGACTCACTATTTATAGGTCGTTTGAATTATTATTTTGCCTTTCCTTACTTCACAAAATTATGACATTAATTAACATTATTCAAATACAATAAACACTTACATACTAACATCTAGTATCTCCTACTATCAACATGGTCTGTATTGTATACACATAAAATAATTAAACAATAATTAGATAAATAAACAAATTAAAACCTTATCCTAATGATTGTCTTTTGTTGTCCTTTTAAAACTGGCTTCGGGTGTTCCCCTCAATCACACACTATTTTATTTATAACTAAGTTTACATTATCTCTGATTATTTTGTATTGGATTCTCTTACTTGGTTAGTTGTTTTTCTAAGTTGGTATAGCTAATATAGTTTAAGTTCTTTCATTTATGTGGTTTGCTGCTATAGAGTGTTCTGTCTAGTAGGTTTTTGGGTATCTTGAGATTTTTCTTTTTTATCAATTGGTTCTTGGCTGTTACTCCTTACTACTCTGTATCTTACTGGGTATACTAATTATTTTACTGGGATAATACTCATACTATTTGTTTTTAATACATTTTGCTCTAAATTGAATGTTTTTAATTTCCTTCAATCGAGATTTTTTCTAGTTCTATTAAAGCATTTTATTTATTATTGTGATTACTTCTTTCTGTTACTTTTATTTAAGTTTACTTTACTTCTTCCAGATGGCTTCTCCACTTCTTTTCCTATGTGATCTTAAATTGTAGAATAAGGCAAAAACTTCGTTGTGCTACATATGCCCCCCTGTAAATGTGATTAGTTCAGATCATACTTTTAGTGTGGATGAACTAATTGCTTCTGACACTCGTCTTTGTTATATTCTTGGCTTTGTTTACACTGATATACCTGCTTCTTTTTGGTTGAGCTCTAAGTTGATATGTATATTTTCTGTTTTTACTTTTTATTTTACTCTTATGAGATAGTTCTTTTTAATCTGATTTATCTTTTTATTATTAAATATATCTATGTTTTTCCCTTCTTATTTAGTGTTTCTTCCTTGAGATATTTACTCCCTAACATTCCCTAATATGTGAGCTGGAGCAGTTCAGAGTGGCACATTTCGGCTACATTCTCTGCTGACCATACTTCACTCATTTGAGCTCAGAGGAATTATCATCTCTGCTCAATTATAAAAAAAACTGGTGGAATTATCTACATCCAGTCATTAAAATATAAATTATAAAAAGTAGTCCATTTTGACTAATAATAAACATCCTTAGAATCATCACTTCATAATTATTCAGATTATTTAATATTTCTATCCATATGGTTACCTTTACATTTTAAAGCTCGGTCTATATTATTTATCACTAGGTATATTGCATAATATCCATTTCATCCTCCTTTTTTTGAAATTCTGCTATTTTGTTTAGTTGTTTGTACAACCTGTTTCTTGTTTACTTTTTGGGTAGCACATGTTTACGTATATAGTTTTTTTTCATTTGTTGTTTTAATCAATTATGTTATTGGTCATGGCATAATGTCTGGTTTTAATACCTTTTCCTTATCTGTTTTGGTTAATTGGTTCTCCTATTCATTCTTCTATGATATTATTTTCATTTTGGGGTTTCATCAACTTATACGTAACATTGAAAACATATAAACTATCTGGATTTTTTTTTTTACCTTTCACTTAACAGTTCTGTAACATTTTTGTCTCGATAAGTATTCCATTTATATAGTTGTTTTGAGTAGTCATATTTATCCTTCAGAGTTGAGAAGAAAATTTTTTTTTTATTCAATTTCTTTACCTACGTTGTACTTATTATTTTTTAAGCCTTTGATATCTTATTTCATTCCTTCTCTTTGTTATTTGATCCAAAACAATGTCTTTCTGAAATATATTCTGTAAAATGTTCTTACTCATTTTAGAATTGAGATAATTTATTTATTTTCTTTTCTTATTTTATTCAAAATAATTTCCTTGACATATACTATAAGATGGCCTTATTTATTTTTAGAATTTAGATGGTTTATTTTATTTTATTCAAAATATTTTCTCCTAGATAAGCTGTAAGATGGTCTTACTTATTTTAGAATTTTTATGTTTTTCTTTTTTTTACCCTTCATCAAAATATTTTTTTATTGATAATTGATTATACGTGCCTTTTGTCTTTTGTGAATTAATATCCTTCAACTCATAAGTGTTATTTTGATTATCTTTAGTAATCACATATGGTCCAGTATACAACAGTAATAATTTTTTAGTAATCCCTTCCATAGTACTGGGCAGTTCCCGGTTCTTAAGTAATACATTTCTCCGATTTGATATTTTAATACCTTTTTAATTGCTTTTTTATATTTGTTATTTCACCTTTCCTGGTCCTCGGCTAATTTATTATAAAACCTTATCTGATCAAATTTATATTCCTTGTGGGTCGGAAATTCAATAATTTCTTGTATCGCTCGGGGAGGTAGTTTCTCATGCATTGCAGTATATGGTGTAATCCCTATAGCTGGATGATGGGCTAGATTGAGGAATTCTTCGGTGGCTAATAGGTATTCTTGCCATTTTTTCTGTTGATGGTGGCAGTATGTTCTAAGTATCCTTCATACCTCTCTCAACACTCTCTCCGCCGGGTTACTACTTGGGTGGTAAACAGATGTTTTATAGGTTTTGATACCTAGCGCCAATAAAGTATCTCTCCATCTTTTACCTTTAAATTGGGTTCCATGATCGGTAATTATTGACATAGGTTTTCCTATCTCCGGAAGATATTGATTTGTAATTACTCCCAAAACCTTTAAAGTGGTTGCTCGGTTCCCAGGGTATAATTTTATAAATTTAGTAAAATGGTCCATCATTATTATGATATATTTATATCGATGGCGTCCGCCACTATGGGGAAATGGCCCGCATATATCTAAGAAAATCTTTTCCAATTTCTTCTGTGAGGTTATAGGTATCATTATAACCATGCTGATGTTCCGTACCACTTTCTCCAAATCGGACCTGTCCCTGATAATAGTGTAAATTTTGAGTATACTTTCCTTCTCTCCCTCAAATGTCTGATTTTGCAAATCCACCCGTGACAACACGTCGGCTACCACATTCTTACTTCCTGGAATATATTCCCACTGTAGATTATATTCTTGCAAGGCAAGTATCCACCTGGTCAGTCTACCATGGGTTAACTTACACCTTCTCAAGAACGATATTGATTTATGATCTGTACGGACGGTCACTGGATATCCCAAGATATAAGTACGGAATTTTCCGCAAGCAAACACTACACTGAGCAATTCCTTTTCTGTGACATTATAGTTTTTCTCACATTGGTTTAGTGTCCTGCTAGCGAAACTAATGACGAGATGATTGCCATTTTCATCCTCTTGGTACAAGGTCGTTCCCAGACTGATATTACTGGCATCGCAGTTCAAGAAAAAGGGCTTGTTAAAATTTAGGTGATGGAGTCTACTTCTAAAAACTCGTCTTTGATTGACTGTAAAGTTTTGTCTTGCTCTTTACACCATCTCCATTTATTTTTAGCAGACAACTGGTATTGGAACTTGGCAGTTAACTCTGAATAATTATATAAATATATATTAACACTTTCACTGTGAACTTACTTTTAGGTTTTGATTACCCAAACGTTTTTGGGTAATATTATTTAATAATAATAAACGATTATCTGAATAATTATTTTGAAATTTTCTATAATAATTACACAGACACAAAAATGATTGTAATTGTTTCCTATTTTTAGGTTGTGGGAATCTCTGTATAGCGTATACTTTTTCTGAGGATGGTGATATTCCTTGGTCATTCAGATTGAATCCTAAAAACTGAACCTCCTTGGCGATAAGCTTGGATTTTTCTAATTTTAATGTGACATTATTATCGGCGAGTTTCTTCAATACATGCTCCACTCGGTTGCAGTGTTCTTCCCAGTTGGCTGAGGTGATTAACAGATCATCAATGTATACCGTTGTAAACTGTAGCGCTTCTTGGCCGAGTATTTGGTCCATGCAGGCCACAAATATGGCTACTGAATTTACTAAACCGAAGGGAAACCTCTTAAATTGGTAATTGCGCCCTTCGAAGGTAAACACCATGTATTGACGACTTTGTGGGTGCAACTCCACTTGCCAATACCCGCACACGGTGTCCCATGTCGTAATAAATTTAGTGCCGTGGAATCTCTTTAGGATTTCTTCGATTTCTCCGGGCAAGGTTCGATCATTTTATTAATTTCTTGTGCGTCCAGACAGAGTCGGACCTTACCGTTTTTCTTTTGAATAGCCACAATCGGACTGGTGAATGGTGACTGACTGCTTTCTATTATGTCTCTACTTATCATATTATTGATTTCGGTTCGGACCGCTTCTTTCAGTGACTGTGCTATCGGGTAGGATTTACGGCTGAACTCCACTGGTTCCCTGAATCGGATTTTACACTGATAATTCTTGACTTTTCCTGGCTCATCGGAAAATACGGCAAGATATTTCTCATATATTCCTATCAAATGATTTATTTGGTTTTCAGTTAGTTTTTCCGTCGTGTTTTTGCACTGGAAATCCCGTATCTCCTGTATTTTCTGTGTCCACAGTTTATCTTCAGTCTCCCGGTATATTAATTTACTGTATGATGATTTATCCGCTACATACTTTATTTCAACCTTTCGGTTGTGACTCGGTTGGGAGTTTACTATTTCGTTACTTATTAAATCGGCTATCCATGTTGAATCTCCTGAAAACAGCGACACCTTCTCTCTGCACAGATCAATAACAGCAGAGTTTTTTCTTAACAGATCACACCCTATTAGTATATTAAATGGTAACCCGGCTGCAATGAAAAACACCATGTCCAAACTTACATCCTTACTTGTAACATTTAAAGATACTTGTTTACGTATCGTTTTATTTTGCCGACCAGTGGCGCCTATAAGTACTACATTATTGGTTGGTAATACCGGTAATGTTCGGTGGCATTCTCGTTGTATTCGGTCTAATTCACTATTACTAATTATCGACACATTCGCACCTGTGTCTATCATGATTTGCGCTGAAATACCTTCTACTTCTGCCATTACGTAGATTTTCTCATTATTATGATCGTTAATTTTCATATCGTCTTCTTCTAACAAATCGGTTCTGATATCTTTGAGGTAATTATTATAAATAATTGTGATTTTCTTATTTTCATTTTGGTTATTTAACTCTCATTCATACCCAGTAAATAGGAGCAGTGAAGGGTTGTGATTGTTTATCACCGCCTCCTCTAGTTTAAAGGTGGAGTGTTATCACTGATTGGGCCGACTGCAACGTCGGTCTGAAATCCTTGTACTGGTTCCTGTCACTCCATGCGATCATCAAACTGCACTTCATTCCTCTGTTGTCGATTTTGATCCTCCAGGCTGGAACTTCGCCTGTGTACATAATTCCCATGATCATTCCCTTCGTGGTTTATCGGTTGTACTCTGTATTCGTGGAAACTGTTCCTCCTTTGGTTTTGGTACCTCCCCTGACCACTTCCTACTGCTCTTATATAATTCACTCTAGGTCGATATGTCCTGTTATTATAATTACCACCTTGTTGATAATTTCTACTGTTATTTGGATACGGATAATTATTAGTTTGGTTCAAATTTCTCTGACTATTTCCGTTGTTTTGGTTGTTATTATAATAATTATTTCTATTTGATTGATTGTTATTATTACTACCATTATGGTTATTATGATTATTATTATTGCTGTGATTATTATAATATTAATTATTATTCCAGTTTGTGGGGTTAAAATTATTGTTATTCCCGTTATTTTGATTGTTATTTACATAGCTATTATTATTCCTTAATTCTGGTCTATCCGTTCTTCTCCTACTCTGTCGGTAATAATCTTCATGCTCGTACATCTCGATTAACTCCGTTATCGCTTGTACGGTTTTAATCTGACTACTCCTACGTGCTCTAATTATATCCTCCTCGTAGTGATAGGACAGTTTGCTGACTAGACACTCCTCGGGTATTTGAGGCTCTAGGTGTTTGGCTATGCACACCTTTCCCAGGAAATACGAGGTCAAAGTGTTACCCCAATATGGGTGATATTTCCCATGACATATGTTGTCTCTTGCTATGTTTTGCGTAGATTCCGACCAATACTTAGCTTTAAATAACCTCTTAAACATTTTGTAGTCTGTGATGTCATCTCTGATAGCCATCCACCAATTATCAGTCATTTCTTTAAATGACTCATCGAGTACTTCTTTATTGGTATTCCAGCGGTTACCCCTATGTTTCGCGAAATATTCTTCTATTCGAGCTATAAATTCCATAGGTTTTCTTTGGTATAACTGGAAATTAACCTTCTCGGTTTTCTGTAGTAGAACAATGGGTAATGTTAGTCAGTCTACTCAGACAAGTTTCTACGTCTGCTTGGTTCTGGCGAACCTGGCCATTTATACTGGTA
Source organism: Magicicada septendecula (assembly GCA_034769895.1). Lineage (NCBI taxonomy): Eukaryota > Metazoa > Arthropoda > Insecta > Hemiptera > Cicadidae > Magicicada > Magicicada septendecula. The sequence continues at coordinate 530,018,537 of CM068368.1, forward strand.
ACAGCAGCTTCTATACCGTCACACTTTTCTGTGAATCGGTTCTGCACCTTTTCCCATTCTTCATGTGTTTCCTTTTGTTTCTCTTCTATATTTGTAACTTTGGTGTTGACTTCTGCTTGAAAACTATGTACTTCTCGTTCAGTCTGAATCCATTTTTCGTCAGCTTCCGTAATTTTTTGTTCTATCACCGTTACTTCCTCTTCTACCTTCTTGGTGATTGTTTCATTGTTCTCTGCTATCTTCTGACTCAATTCTTCCTTTAATGCTTCCATCTAACTGGTTCATATTCTCTTGGTTAGTCTCCCTTAATTCTTCTCTTAACTGTTGATTATTATTTTCCATTTTCTTACTTGTTTCTTCCATTCTCTTATTGGTCTCTTCCAGTTTCTGGCTTATCTGACTTAATTCCTCCTTCGACTGTTTATTGTCAGTTTTTATTTCCTCCATTTTCTCCTCCATCTTCTTACTGTTCTCCCTTAACTCTTCCCTTAACTGTTGGATGTCACCTTCCAGCTTCTTACTAGTTTCATAAATTTTCTTATTGGTATCTCCAATTTGGTTACTCAATTCTCCCAATTCTCCATTTGTGAATTCTATATTTTTATTTACTGACTCTATGCTCTTCTGACTCTCTTCCCTGACTTTCTTGTTATCTTCTTCCATCTTCTTATTAATTTGTTGGAACATTTCCATCATCTTATTCAATATTGTATCTTCTGTTGTGGTGGATTTCTTTAACCGTTTCTCCTGGAGTGCGGGCTTGTTCGGTTCTGCCGGTAATATCATCTCCATATCTTCCACTGGAGTCGCCTCTTTGTTCTCCATGTCTATCTACTTTTCGGCTTCTGCTGCTCTTTCCTTTGATGTTGATCTCTTTGGCATTTTGATTACTTTCCTGACCTGTTAACAGCTGCCAGCTAAAATAGGAAATTGGGCAAATTGTCTTTATTTTATAGGCCTATCAATTCCTATTTTTAGCCCCTAAAGTTGAACGCCAATTTGTAATAAAACAAATAAATCCTGTTTTTGTGTTGTATTAATTGTTTAATAAAATTTTTGTTATTTATTTATTTTTTGTTGTATAAATAATTAATTTAATTTTTTAATTATGTTTATTATTTTTTATTATGTTAATGTTCAATTAATAAAAATACTGATTAATAACTGTGTATGATCTGATGAAGAATTGTTTGTTTCTCGCCGTTAAATAGATTGTCGTGGCCAAATCGATTGCATGTAGCAGCCGATTCATTATCTTTATTTCTTCTTCTGCTCGTTCCTTTCCCTCAGAAGTTCTCGTTTAGTATTTAATAATTAATGTATTTTAAATTAGTTCTCAACTAATCAGTAAAACAATGTTTTAAAACAATAATTATGTTTATTATGTCCAAAGTAATTATTTGACTTGCGTCGACTAATTCGAGTCGGAGTCGAGACTAGATTCCAGGTCGATTATTACATACACAAAATTATTCAAATTAAATTATTATATTATAAGGATTCTTTGAACTGTAGAAATAGTCAGGAAAGGCAAGAGAATTCAATACTTACAACTATAAAAACTTATTCATTAACAGACAAAAATAATAAAGTATAGTGTATAGAAAAATTGAGATTCAAACCAGCTGATTGCTCTGACGTCACCACATCCTCTTCCATTAGATTCGTGCGACTGGGAATTACAAGATGGCCGCCTTCATGAGTTGTTCTGTAATATAAATTAAGCTCCGAGATTTTCCTTCAAATAAACATATCAGTTGGTTAATTCCTCTTCTGTGATGCCGCTATTGGAATATCCACAAGTTGTAGTGTGTAGTTTTATTCCTCCACTGGATTTTGTTCGGGAATAGGTGTGTTATATCAAATGGTCCCTTTCAATCAGTTGCTGGTTGTATGAGGTTAAATTTATTCTTCAGTCGTGTCCATACGTAGTGACAGCTCGATTTAGTAGTGTTTAATTTAGTTTTATGGTTTCAATGATCGTTATTATAGTATTCATTAATTTAATTTATATTCTTTTACCTTTTTATAATTTCATAATACGGTATATCTTGGTTTGTGTTAGTTAAAAATTCCATTCATTTTTCTCTGAAATGTATTCTGACACGTCCGTTCTGCTTGGCTTTTAACAATCAACTAACTATATTTGTTTCTTCATATAGAAAATTCTGTAAGATTTTGGTCTCATTTCTCATTGTTCATTATCAGATGTTTTCATAATAACTAATTCAATTTTATAGAAAAAGATGACATTTTTTGATATTTAACTGGCTACAAATTATTTGTTTAGTACTTTTATGTAATTCTAATTATATAACAATATTCCTGCTTTTATTTTATACAAGTTAATACTAAATTTGACCTATTTAGGTTTGAATTAAGCTTCTGAATTACATTCCTTGAAATTTACCTCTGGGACTTATTCTGATTCACATAATTACCCATTAAATGGTTTACAATGCATTTTATGTTACAATTTTCCTCAAATACGATTACTAATTAAACAACTGTAATTTACTTTTTCTACCTGGCTATTATTCTAAACATTTAACAGTTTATTTGCATTTTACTAGTACTTGCTTTACTGATTATGGCACTATCCTGTACAATCACCATTTAAGTCAATTTTATACTCTGATTCTTCTAATCACTATTATAGGTTGTTGTTATAATTATGATAATGTATTTGTATTCTGAATGGGATAATGTATATCAATTTGGTCTAGTTTCTGTTAATTTATTTTCTCTGATTTGATTTACAGGGTCATAGTTGAATTTGGCTTGGTCATCAATTTTCAATTTTCCTACCAATGTTATAATCGATTCACATTATTATTTTTATATTTTCTGACTCACTATTTATAGGTCGTTTGAATTATTATTTTGCCTTTCCTTACTTCACAAAATTATGACATTAATTAACATTATTCAAATACAATAAACACTTACATACTAACATCTAGTATCTCCTACTATCAACATGGTCTGTATTGTATACACATAAAATAATTAAACAATAATTAGATAAATAAACAAATTAAAACCTTATCCTAATGATTGTCTTTTGTTGTCCTTTTAAAACTGGCTTCGGGTGTTCCCCTCAATCACACACTATTTTATTTATAACTAAGTTTACATTATCTCTGATTATTTTGTATTGGATTCTCTTACTTGGTTAGTTGTTTTTCTAAGTTGGTATAGCTAATATAGTTTAAGTTCTTTCATTTATGTGGTTTGCTGCTATAGAGTGTTCTGTCTAGTAGGTTTTTGGGTATCTTGAGATTTTTCTTTTTTATCAATTGGTTCTTGGCTGTTACTCCTTACTACTCTGTATCTTACTGGGTATACTAATTATTTTACTGGGATAATACTCATACTATTTGTTTTTAATACATTTTGCTCTAAATTGAATGTTTTTAATTTCCTTCAATCGAGATTTTTTCTAGTTCTATTAAAGCATTTTATTTATTATTGTGATTACTTCTTTCTGTTACTTTTATTTAAGTTTACTTTACTTCTTCCAGATGGCTTCTCCACTTCTTTTCCTATGTGATCTTAAATTGTAGAATAAGGCAAAAACTTCGTTGTGCTACATATGCCCCCCTGTAAATGTGATTAGTTCAGATCATACTTTTAGTGTGGATGAACTAATTGCTTCTGACACTCGTCTTTGTTATATTCTTGGCTTTGTTTACACTGATATACCTGCTTCTTTTTGGTTGAGCTCTAAGTTGATATGTATATTTTCTGTTTTTACTTTTTATTTTACTCTTATGAGATAGTTCTTTTTAATCTGATTTATCTTTTTATTATTAAATATATCTATGTTTTTCCCTTCTTATTTAGTGTTTCTTCCTTGAGATATTTACTCCCTAACATTCCCTAATATGTGAGCTGGAGCAGTTCAGAGTGGCACATTTCGGCTACATTCTCTGCTGACCATACTTCACTCATTTGAGCTCAGAGGAATTATCATCTCTGCTCAATTATAAAAAAAACTGGTGGAATTATCTACATCCAGTCATTAAAATATAAATTATAAAAAGTAGTCCATTTTGACTAATAATAAACATCCTTAGAATCATCACTTCATAATTATTCAGATTATTTAATATTTCTATCCATATGGTTACCTTTACATTTTAAAGCTCGGTCTATATTATTTATCACTAGGTATATTGCATAATATCCATTTCATCCTCCTTTTTTTGAAATTCTGCTATTTTGTTTAGTTGTTTGTACAACCTGTTTCTTGTTTACTTTTTGGGTAGCACATGTTTACGTATATAGTTTTTTTTCATTTGTTGTTTTAATCAATTATGTTATTGTTCATGGCATAATGTCTGGTTTTAATACCTTTTCCTTATCTGTTTTGGTTAATTGGTTCTCCTATTCATTCTTCTATGATATTATTTTCATTTTGGGGTTTCATCAACTTATACGTAACATTGAAAACATATAAACTATCTGGATTTTTTTTTTTACCTTTCACTTAACAGTTCTGTAACATTTTTGTCTCGATAAGTATTCCATTTATATAGTTGTTTTGAGTAGTCATATTTATCCTTCAGAGTTGAGAAGAAAATTTTTTTTTTATTCAATTTCTTTACCTACGTTGTACTTATTATTTTTTAAGCCTTTGATATCTTATTTCATTCCTTCTCTTTGTTATTTGATCCAAAACAATGTCTTTCTGAAATATATTCTGTAAAATGTTCTTACTCATTTTAGAATTGAGATAATTTATTTATTTTCTTTTCTTATTTTATTCAAAATAATTTCCTTGACATATACTATAAGATGGCCTTATTTATTTTTAGAATTTAGATGGTTTATTTTATTTTATTCAAAATATTTTCTCCTAGATAAGCTGTAAGATGGTCTTACTTATTTTAGAATTTTTATGTTTTTCTTTTTTTTACCCTTCATCAAAATATTTTTTTATTGATAATTGATTATACGTGCCTTTTGTCTTTTGTGAATTAATATCCTTCAACTCATAAGTGTTATTTTGATTATCTTTAGTAATCACATATGGTCCAGTATACAACAGTAATAATTTTTTAGTAATCCCTTCCATAGTACTGGGCAGTTCCCGGTTCTTAAGTAATACATTTCTCCGATTTGATATTTTAATACCTTTTTAATTGCTTTTTTATATTTGTTATTTCACCTTTCCTGGTCCTCGGCTAATTTATTATAAAACCTTATCTGATCAAATTTATATTCCTTGTGGGTCGGAAATTCAATAATTTCTTGTATCGCTCGGGGAGGTAGTTTCTCATGCATTGCAGTATATGGTGTAATCCCTATAGCTGGATGATGGGCTAGATTGAGGAATTCTTCGGTGGCTAATAGGTATTCTTGCCATTTTTTCTGTTGATGGTGGCAGTATGTTCTAAGTATCCTTCATACCTCTCTCAACACTCTCTCCGCCGGGTTACTACTTGGGTGGTAAACAGATGTTTTATAGGTTTTGATACCTAGCGCCAATAAAGTATCTCTCCATCTTTTACCTTTAAATTGGGTTCCATGATCGGTAATTATTGACATAGGTTTTCCTATCTCCGGAAGATATTGATTTGTAATTACTCCCAAAACCTTTAAAGTGGTTGCTCGGTTCCCAGGGTATAATTTTATAAATTTAGTAAAATGGTCCATCATTATTATGATATATTTATATCGATGGCGTCCGCCACTATGGGGAAATGGCCCGCATATATCTAAGAAAATCTTTTCCAATTTCTTCTGTGAGGTTATAGGTATCATTATAACCATGCTGATGTTCCGTACCACTTTCTCCAAATCGGACCTGTCCCTGATAATAGTGTAAATTTTGAGTATACTTTCCTTCTCTCCCTCAAATGTCTGATTTTGCAAATCCACCCGTGACAACACGTCGGCTACCACATTCTTACTTCCTGGAATATATTCCCACTGTAGATTATATTCTTGCAAGGCAAGTATCCACCTGGTCAGTCTACCATGGGTTAACTTACACCTTCTCAAGAACGATATTGATTTATGATCTGTACGGACGGTCACTGGATATCCCAAGATATAAGTACGGAATTTTCCGCAAGCAAACACTACACTGAGCAATTCCTTTTCTGTGACATTATAGTTTTTCTCACATTGGTTTAGTGTCCTGCTAGCGAAACTAATGACGAGATGATTGCCATTTTCATCCTCTTGGTACAAGGTCGTTCCCAGACTGATATTACTGGCATCGCAGTTCAAGAAAAAGGGCTTGTTAAAATTTAGGTGATGGAGTCTACTTCTAAAAACTCGTCTTTGATTGACTGTAAAGTTTTGTCTTGCTCTTTACACCATCTCCATTTATTTTTAGCAGACAACTGGTATTGGAACTTGGCAGTTAACTCTGAATAATTATATAAATATATATTAACACTTTCACTGTGAACTTACTTTTAGGTTTTGATTACCCAAACGTTTTTGGGTAATATTATTTAATAATAATAAACGATTATCTGAATAATTATTTTGAAATTTTCTATAATAATTACACAGACACAAAAATGATTGTAATTGTTTCCTATTTTTAGGTTGTGGGAATCTCTGTATAGCGTATACTTTTTCTGAGGATGGTGATATTCCTTGGTCATTCAGATTGAATCCTAAAAACTGAACCTCCTTGGCGATAAGCTTGGATTTTTCTAATTTTAATGTGACATTATTATCGGCGAGTTTCTTCAATACATGCTCCACTCGGTTGCAGTGTTCTTCCCAGTTGGCTGAGGTGATTAACAGATCATCAATGTATACCGTTGTAAACTGTAGCGCTTCTTGGCCGAGTATTTGGTCCATGCAGGCCACAAATATGGCTACTGAATTTACTAAACCGAAGGGAAACCTCTTAAATTGGTAATTGCGCCCTTCGAAGGTAAACACCATGTATTGACGACTTTGTGGGTGCAACTCCACTTGCCAATACCCGCACACGGTGTCCCATGTCGTAATAAATTTAGTGCCGTGGAATCTCTTTAGGATTTCTTCGATTTCTCCGGGCAAGGTTCGATCATTTTATTAATTTCTTGTGCGTCCAGACAGAGTCGGACCTTACCGTTTTTCTTTTGAATAGCCACAATCGGACTGGTGAATGGTGACTGACTGCTTTCTATTATGTCTCTACTTATCATATTATTGATTTCGGTTCGGACCGCTTCTTTCAGTGACTGTGCTATCGGGTAGGATTTACGGCTGAACTCCACTGGTTCCCTGAATCGGATTTTACACTGATAATTCTTGACTTTTCCTGGCTCATCGGAAAATACGGCACGATATTTCTCATATATTCCTATCAAATGATTTATTTGGTTTTCAGTTAGTTTTTCCGTCGTGTTTTTGCACTGGAAATCCCGTATCTCCTGTATTTTCTGTGTCCACAGTTTATCTTCAGTCTCCCGGTATATTAATTTACTGTATGATGATTTATCCGCTACATACTTTATTTCAACCTTTCGGTTGTGACTCGGTTGGGAGTTTACTATTTCGTTACTTATTAAATCGGCTATCCATGTTGAATCTCCTGAAAACAGCGACACCTTCTCTCTGCACAGATCAATAACAGCAGAGTTTTTTCTTAACAGATCACACCCTATTAGTATATTAAATGGTAACCGGCTGCAATGAAAAACACCATGTCCAAACTTACATCCTTACTTGTAACATTTAAAGATACTTGTTTACGTATCGTTTTATTTTGCCGACCAGTGGCGCCTATAAGTACTACATTATTGGTTGGTAATACCGGTAATGTTCGGTGGCATTCTCGTTGTATTCGGTCTAATTCACTATTACTAATTATCGACACATTCGCACCTGTGTCTATCATGATTTGCGCTGAAATACCTTCTACTTCTGCCATTACGTAGATTTTCTCATTATTATGATCGTTAATTTTCATATCGTCTTCTTCTAACAAATCGGTTCTGATATCTTTGAGGTAATTATTATAAATAATTGTGATTTTCTTATTTTCATTTTGGTTATTTAACTCTCATTCATACCCAGTAAATAGGAGCAGTGAAGGGTTGTGATTGTTTATCACCGCCTCCTCTAGTTTAAAGGTGGAGTGTTATCACTGATTGGGCCGACTGCAACGTCGGTCTGAAATCCTTGTACTGGTTCCTGTCACTCCATGCGATCATCAAACTGCACTTCATTCCTCTGTTGTCGATTTTGATCCTCCAGGCTGGAACTTCGCCTGTGTACATAATTCCCATGATCATTCCCTTCGTGGTTTATCGGTTGTACTCTGTATTCGTGGAAACTGTTCCTCCTTTGGTTTTGGTACCTCCCCTGACCACTTCCTACTGCTCTTATATAATTCACTCTAGGTCGATATGTCCTGTTATTATAATTACCACCTTGTTGATAATTTCTACTGTTATTTGGATACGGATAATTATTAGTTTGGTTCAAATTTCTCTGACTATTTCCGTTGTTTTGGTTGTTATTATAATAATTATTTCTATTTGATTGATTGTTATTATTACTACCATTATGGTTATTATGATTATTATTATTGCTGTGATTATTATAATATTAATTATTATTCCAGTTTGTGGGGTTAAAATTATTGTTATTCCCGTTATTTTGATTGTTATTTACATAGCTATTATTATTCCTTAATTCTGGTCTATCCGTTCTTCTCCTACTCTGTCGGTAATAATCTTCATGCTCGTACATCTCGAGTAACTCCGTTATCGCTTGTACGGTTTTAATC